>CM031238.1:154046860-154646860 GCA_018340775.1 Taxus wallichiana var. yunnanensis | reverse complement strand
GACTACAAAATACTTGAACTCACCAACAAGACCTTAAGTCCGAGGTGAAGAGAAATGTAAGCATGGATATTGAACTAATGTATCAATCAAGGTTTTATAATCTTCACATGAATGAATTGTTGTCAGAGTGTAAATTGGGGTGCTTATATGACACTCCCAGCTTTGTAATATTTCTTTTATTATTATGACACATATTCCATAACATAACTTTCACAACATATTTTATGTAATAGTTTTCAACTTCACAAATAAAAAATAAAAAATAATTTAACTAATATGTCTAAGATTGTTTAATATTTTAAGCTATATATTATCTTATAATTTTCCCTTATTTTAAATATTTAGAATTTTCTTAAATTTTTATTATATCTTAATTTTATTGCTTAAATTATATATATTATATATATATATATATATATATATATATATATATATTATATATATATATATATATATATATATATATATATATATATATATATATATATATATATATATATATATATAAAATAGCATTTTAATGTTTATAAGTTAACTATTATATAACTTATTATTATTTCCATTATATTATTCCATATCTACAAGTTTTATTTATACTAATTTATAGAGACATAGATTAACTATGTAAGTCTTATTAATTTACTATAATATTCAAATAAATTGAATTTGTATATAAATATATAATCAGGATTACAATATCTCACATCAATTATTAAGTTAATTAAAACAATTCTATGTTAAACGACAATTACAAATCTTTTTGTACAACACTTTTTCAATGGCTCTGGGTTAAAAATGTCTTTTATGATGAGTTTACTCAAGACATGTTTACATTGCATTTATTATTTGAATAACATTTAATAATTAATGTTTGAAGTGATTATCATAGGTCATCTTATTTGAAGTGACTACCATGATTACAATTTGAAGTGACTAACAAGATAAATTATTTAGAAGCTTTAATGCTCCATTAGTATTAGGAGGTCATTTTAATCGAGATTACAAATATTTATCACTTTAGTATTATAAATGAGTTAAATCTAATTAGGCTTGTAAAAATATATGTAAAACATGATAATAATTTATAATTAATAAATAATCTAGATACACAAAAAATATAGAGGGATGTAAATGACATATATTATGTAGAATGTTATAAGAGATATGATGTCAAAATATACATTTAGAATTGTATTGGAGAAGGTTGTTAGACACTAAATTTTTTTCTCTTGTAAGGTCATAAGAGTGAAAGTTTTTCTCTTGGTAAAGTGTGCAAACCAAAACTAAACCTTCTAGAGTTTATGTTTTCCCACTTTCCCATTCACTTGTCCTCAATTTATATGTCAGACCCTCGTGTTCCCGAAATGAGTTGATATTTTTGTCAAAATATTTAATTAGGGTTTGGGTGGCTAATGTCCACTAATTAATCCTCTAAAATTCATACCTTATATATTAGAGTACAATAAAATCATCTAGAAACATGGAACAACATATTTTGTCTCTTGTATATTAAGAATACATGTAATGCTAGATGTAATCCCTCATCAAGTGAAGTACACCACTTGTCTACATATATGTAACTTCAAATTCAAATTTGGACTTCAAACGTTATCGTGATTATTATGGGTTTGACATTGAATCATTTGAAACAACATATCTAATCATAGTTTTAATATAAGGAGAACTCCTCGATGCATTAATTTGAGAAATGTATAGGTAATCTAATGAGAATTCTCCTTTTATACATAATTATGTCTAGTTCATATCCTATACCATCCATTTTTATTCTATGTGCAATAATAAAAAGTGTAACCAATGTTCTTGAAATCTAGTTTTTGGTTGCAAAATATGTTTTCATATTGCTCTCATAATAAGTTAGCTACTTAAAAATTATATGTATTATAGGTTTACGAATTACAAATTCTTCACAATTTAGTTACATTGATCACACCTTTTGTTATGTTCAATGTAGATTTTTATTACTCCTTTCATGAATGTATCTGGAACATGTGTCACACGGTGTCTTATTTTTATTAATGATTTAATTTTTTTATGCATTTGTTTGATCTATTGGTTATGTTTCTTAAATATTCACTTCAAGCATGTGGAAATAATATAACTCATTGTCTCCAAGAAATACACATCATATAAGTGATCATATAAAAAGGTATCTCTTCATACATCCAAATAAATTCCAAGAGGTACCTCCTTTTAGAAAAATATAGAGTGGTAATATATCATGCATTGATTTCATCTAATGTTGTCTTGTAAAAATTCTGCAAACCCCAAACTTATTAAGGATCTTGAAAACAAAAACAAAATAATATCTCATTTTATTTTTTCCCCATTAAGTCTCTAGAGCATTTTGTATATGATTATCAACATTGGAGAGGCTAATCACTCGATGCTAACAACATGTTGCTTTAGACCCTCAAGGACAGAAGAATAAATCATAAACACAATGACTTCAACATAATATACATGATATAATTCTAAGGTAAAAACTAAAAAAAATAGTGAGGTTCACAAAGAGGAGATTCCATTATATCATCATCAAAATGATTACAAAAGCTAATGCAAGAAATAAATAGTATAAATCTCCTTTTTCTACTTCATATGGCCTTGTATATAGGTGTAAATATTTTACATTATGAGGTAGTTAGAAACCCAACAACCCACACTTTCTACTACACCGCGTCATTCTAGGAATGAGATCCATATTCTAAAAGGTGTTTTATGTCCCTAATGCATTGTTACTAACTAGTGTGAGATTATGTAGATACAAAATATACTAAATTATTTTAGGTGGCATATGGTGCCAACATTTTATTGAGATTTACCCACCATATGAAACTTGTTTCATTATTTGAATACCAAAGAATGGAAAAAATAAGAGTGTTATAAAATGCTTACTAAAAGGAGGATGATTGAATGTAAAGGTTTCGAACATGAAAAGTGATCTAAAAATAGCTACATAAAAAGGGTGTGAGAAATGACATACACATACATGAAGACCTAGAAAAGGATGAAAAGAAAAAATCCACATGACACTTTAAAAATTAGTATAAATCTCCCGAAAACACAAAAGAAGACAAATAAGACACTTTATAGAATAGGATATGTCCAATCAAGGAGACTATTTATTTTTTGAATAAAGGTCATCATCAATGTGAAAAATTCTCCAAAAAGGGAGCACTACTAAGAAATATGAAGAGTGTGTGAATAATATAGTTGAATGATAACAGATTGAAACTAGTAGAGTACTTACAAAGAGTACTGAAATACCACCAAAAATATTATGATATACATCCTAAGTGAAAATGGACGATAGATGAGGATGTTTTCATGTGATCAAGTGTCATGTGTACTAATAATGCATGTGGGGAATCATCTATATGTAAGTATCATGAGTCTCATATCTAACTAAACAAATATTGGGTTTCTCGTGACTAAATGAAGGTACATAGATCATGTATCTCTCACATAAATAGTGGAGGGAACAAAAATATGTGAGTTTGCATGAAGTGTAACCGATGAAGGAAACTTCTCTATAGCCACGTTGTGGCATGTAATGGATAATAAATAGGTTGGATATCGAACAATACCATAAATATGATTACCAATGCCCATAAGTCCACTAGGGTGACCCATGGGTGATGAAGTAGAGTAAACATGAGCCTACATTATTTTTTTCTTCTCAAATGAGCCAAGCACAACTATAGATAGATCAATAATGAATATTACAACAAGTGAAACAACGGGTGCATTGCATGTAATTTGAAATTCACGATCAAGTAGTTTTAAGGCAGATGATGTATCAAGAGGATCCAAATCAATGGAATAAGGTAGAATACACTTAGTTAGAGTTATTTCTATGTGTTAATATGATGTTACAGGTGCCATTATGTCCTATAATGACCAGATGATGGTGTATTTTCTAAAACAATGAGAGAAATGATGAGTTGTAATTTTTAGCCTCTTATTCCCTTAAAAAAATACAACCATGTCTTATTGAAGTGCACATGTTTTAGAATACAACATATTTTTTTTTCTAAAATTAGGTAATTATTTTCCTTCATGAGAGTGTTGAGGTCATGGCTATAAACCATTTATAAGAGCATTGCAAAAGCACCTTGGAAGAATATCAAAAGAAAGCATACTCAAGAAACATCTCTTCAACTACTTATAATGATGAGATTACTAAAATAATGTCTCAATACAAATTTTTTCAAACATGCTAAGATTAAATTGAGCTCAACCTAGAAATTGGTTTTAAAAACAAAAGTGAACCCCTAGTTTGAAAGTATGTGATACTTTATAGTAGTGTGTTTAAAGTTCAAATACAAGTGAAAATGAGTAAAATTTCCTAAAAACTATGTTTGATACAAAATTACACTAAATTAAATATAATGTTGTGAAGTACATGAAATAAATAATCATTTTAAACAATATCACTTTGATCCAACCTACAAATCAAAAGACACATCGCTTTAAAGTTGTAGAAATAAAGAAAAGTTAGTTTTCTCATAGAAAACATACAAATTATGGGAAATTGTACACCAAAATGTGAAAAAAGCCCACCATCACATAGAGCTTGAAAAAATATGAATAGTAAAAACATCACCCAAGCCTTCTTGATCAAAAGTTACAATCTCTAGACATTTTGTAGTCAAAATACGATGTGCAACCAAGAAAGCAATATTTTTCTTACAAGGGGTCTAAAATCCACTAGGTAGGTGGTTACATGGGACTTTTGGATTAATATTTTCTTAATAAAAATGGATTTAGGTTAGAAAATTCAAGGTAAACCTTATGAAATATTATTTAAGACAACTTCTTAAATTTCCACCGCATACAAAATTCAACTAAATGATACCTAGAGGGCTATTGGAAAGTCATTATTTTTTTGTAATCAAAATAAAAATACTCAGTGAAATCTTTCTCTATCAACAATGATTGAAAGTGGGGCTATTGTGAAGCCTATTTCTTCTAGTCTTTGAGTTGATAATACTCAACATGTGGAAAAATTTCAACTATGGGAGGCCCACCTTACCATGTTGAGCCTATCTATGACCCCTCTTGGAAATAGAACACAACCTTATGGAGATCCCTCGACGTGGATGGCTTCACGGATTTTATATAGAGGATTAAAGGACATGACATGCATATATATCTGACCTTTTCCCACAAATGGAAGGACAGGGTTATCACTTTTAAGGGCAAGGAATTCACCATTACAGAGAGCTTGATTTCCTTCATCACTGGCTTAGGCATGGAGGGCATAAAATTCTACAGAACAAATTTGACAAGGAAGCCGAGGAGAAGAGGTTCGTGGAAGAAGATGAAGTCTTAAAAATTAGTAAAACAAGATTGCTCTACTCTTCTTTACCCCCTCCTTACAATGATTTTGCTAAGATGGTGGTAAGGTATGTCACATTGGAAGGTAGTTATTCTACTCTGCCTCTTCACCATCTTGTTTTGCTGAATCATTTTAGGTGCTCTCCTAAGGTAAGACTTTATTACTACATCCTACAATCATTAGAGAAATATTTCTTGGATGTGAAATCCCATGTGAGATACCTTTCCCGCATTAGGGAGTCATTTTCCTTTTACATCAGTATTTCCTTGATTTTTTTCTTAATGATCTCGTTTCGCCTCTTAGCTCCTCCCCCATAGCAGCTTAGTGTTAGATATAAAAATCCATGCTTCCCCCTGCGAAAAGAGTGTTGCATGGTATGGATAAGGGAAAAATATTATTGTAGAAGGTCTCCTGAACATGAGCCACTCTGTCCTTGACCGCCAACTTAACATTGATATGAGAACACAATTGAAGCGACAAGCTGATGTCATTTAGAGTATTGAAGATAATGTGGATTTTATCCTTAAAGATGGTAGCAAGGATGACTTGAGTTCCAAAACCTACACTAAACTTGAGGGAAAAATTGACAACCTATCCAAGAGGCAACAAACCATGGAAGAAAAAATGCAACAGATTTTCAACAAGCAAATCAACCAACTCTCCATGCACAAAGCTTTTCTTGACTTCATTCAGGTCTAGGTAAAGTAGATATGTGATATCAGTGCCATTTTGGAGGACATTTGGAAAGATGGTAAGGCTAAGAAGAAGGCCTTAGCAGCGAGCAGCCAGGACTCAGACAAGAAAACTACACTCAAACTTTACAAGGCATTGGTGGATGCTCAGAAGGTTTTTAATGAGTTCCATAAATAGTTGTGTCTTGTCTCATGTTCTCTCTTGTCTCGCTATGGGGTTTTTGTGGTTATAAAACTGTTGTTGAGTTGTGTTTTGGTTGTTTTCGGGCTTCTTGTTAGCAGTCTACCCCTTCCTTGTTTTTCATCATTCTATCTAGATCTCTTAGGATTTTGTTGTTGGGGTGTGGACCCCACATATAAAAAAACCACTGCATTTTTATTGTTCTATCTGGATTTTGAGCCTTTTGTTCCATAGGGTATGGTCCCCTTTAAAACTATTTATCAATAATAAAAAAACTAAATGATTCCGTAATGTAGAGTGTAAAATGCTTGAAAACAAGAAAATTTCAAAATCTCTCGTAGAGTAGAATATGCAAATGTAAGGTTTGAGCCTTCAACATTCCATTTATTACAAAAAAATTCATGTTTTAAAACCTTCTCATATTTGATTTTCCTTAAGCATGTGAACTTCAAAAGTTCATAGAAAAATTCTTTCAATTAAAAATTATTTTTATGTAGATTTTAATAACAATATTTGAGACTTGAGCTAGATAAATCTTGAATTTTTAAAAAATGAAAAAAAATAGAAAATACATTAAAATGTATTTTTTAAATTTCCATTTGTTTTTGGAAGACTATAATGTTGGTTGGCCCAAAAAAGTACAAGATAACTAGAGAAGTATGTGGAAGTAAAGAATAAGTTAAAAATAAAAAACCCCACAATAAACACTTGGTGGAGAAATGCTACGAACCATGTAAGAATTGTGATGCCCAAGGAAATTATCGATTTGGACTTGTACTAACCATGAATAAAATTTAGGAATTTACAAATAAATATAATTATCATAAAAATGCTAAACAAATAACTAGAGGTGGTTAATATTTAATTAAAGTAAGAGTTGGGTTCAAACTTTTCTTCTCGATCAAACAAAAGGAAGAGTTGTGATCCAACTCTACTTTTGACCATTTGAATGACACATGTCCATGAAGTTATAAATACATATTGGAATATGTATGAAGTGGTGGAAAGTGATTATCAATGTCATTTATTCTATTCTAAGACAACGATGTGACCACTAAGAAAACCTAATATAGTTAAGCTAATCTAAGTCGACCTAATATTAGTTAAAACAAAATAGTACACCAATAACTAGTTCATTGATTACCAATTCATTTATACACTTATCTAATGCAATTGTTTATATATATTTTTAGGAGCACAAGCTTACATATCATAAGATAAAAGAGATTCAATTCCCCCTTAAGCATCTTCATGACTCTCTTTAGTGGAAATTATGAAATTTATCTACTTTTGAATTTTAATGTACCATTTTTCTAGCATTGAATTCATGATATCTTACATGTTTTTAGGAAATCCAAGAAAATTATCTACATTTATGTATCTATTTTACTTTAATATCTATAGACCCTATCCCCCTTACTTCACACTTCAAACCGAGGCAATATATAAACACCTATTTTTGGTATAATGTCAATTGTTGGTTGTAAAATTACGTTATTCTAGGGAACTTATGTATTTTTAAATTATTTGTCTAGATTAATCTCTTATTGATGTGTTTCCCTTTTTTAGGAAATTTATATCATGTTCTCCATGTTTCTCTCTTATCTTCTATTTCTCTTCCCCCTTTATTTTCTTCTTGTTCTAGGGCATTTATTTGTGCTGGCCCTTTCAACCCATATTTGGGTCCCCTAAGGTTTAGGAGCATTGTTTATGAATTTTTTTCGTTAGTTGTGTATCATATTGTACACTAATATGGTCTTAGTTTAAATTAAATAAGTCTATAAATATATAGATGCATTTAGGGAAATGAAGCATATAAATGAGTGGTAGAATAATATCCTCGTGCAAATTAGTTACACAAATTTAGAATAGATATTCAAAACTTAAGGAAATATTTAGAGCATATATCATTTACTATGTGTTACATCAAGAATTTATTAGAGTATTGAAAGTGATAAGAGTTGGGTACTTATATGACACTAGATTACGTATGAAACACTACACTATAATTGGTGTGTCGCTTTAAATAATTATATAAATCTAGGGATTTACCATAATGGAGGGATAATGTAGGCCCTTAAAAATATATCCCAATATTAATTATGGTATGACAAGTCATTTTTTTCTTCCTTAAGGTTTCAAAGATAAATACTAGTTTCCTGGAGATATGTGTAAAATTATTAAAATTTAGTGATGTTTTCAAAGCCTTGAAGTTGATTCATTGATTGAATGATTAAGATTTTATGTGTAGAAAATATCCATAACTATATAATAAAAATCTTAGCAAAGTAATATAATTGTATTGGTAAAATTTATTCATTTATGCATAGTTTTTCGTGTCTTCTTTGACTTGACGTCTGGATCTAACACCGCACTCTTTGTTTTTGATGGCCATTTCTTATAGACACAAAATTATGCACTTGGGTACATTTCTAGGTCCTAAAAAAAGACTTGCATGCATATGATTCCTAAGTGAGAAAACTAGTAATTGAAAGCTATATTTTTACTTTTTCTTTTTCTTTGGTATTCTTTCTTGTCTTTCACACCCTATAGCCAAGTCGGTATTTAATTGCTTTATCTTTCATGACCCAAGACACCGCCTAACTAGGACACCAAAGACGCGGTGGCCTCATCCACTGGGTGCCCCTAACCTCTTTATATCTTACTCACCTCTTTTGGGTATCTTTTATCTTTTGGGCATCTTGTTTTCTTATGGTTCGGACTTCCCAATTTTCAATTACAAAATTCAAACAAGGAAATCATATAAATACAAATCTAGGTGACCATAATAAAGGACCAAGCTCTAAGAATATATTTTCATTGCCTAAGGTTGTATCCAAAGGCATCTAAGAGCATCAAGGGAATTCATCTAACATTCATTCAAGGGACAAGGGACTACATTTTCTGCATACACGCACATGAGGGGAAGTTTCTTTATTCCATTCACACATCTATCTACATTGATACATATAGTTATTGCTCATTATCAAGTGCACTCACGAAGTGATTCCTAGGGCATGATTCTTTAACACACGTATAATAACTACATGGAGTCTTAGATATAGTGCAATGCTTGGTCGTAAGTTCACTCTATCGGGTGACCGTCGGGGTTAGTCTAACTCCCCATATTCCATATTTTCTTTTTATGATTTGATGTAGTTTGAGGGTTTTGCAGGTCATCTTATCTTTGCAGGTTATAGGTGAATTCGAGAGATCATCCAAAGGACATACATGAGATCAATAATAAAGGCTAGTAACCATCTTGCGATACTAAAAACTAGATTTTGAGCTCCTATGTAGTCACGGATGCCCTGCAGAGGTCCTTGATGCCTAGCTACCCTAGCCCCATTCTAGGCACCTTGGTCCAGGATTTTTAAACAATTTAAAAATTTCATGAGTGAGGTTGTGAAATTTTCCCCTCATGTTCATCAGTTTTCGAATCTAAAACACTTTAGGATAAAGTTCAAAATTAGCTAAGTATTTTATTCCCTCTCTTGTACTTAGGGTTTCATATTTACTTTTTTTTAATTCTTGTGTCAAATCTACAATTTATCATTTATTTATCATATGTGACTCTACAATATCTAGGGTCTTACAAATTCCATATTTTTAAATCATTTGGTGAACCCCACTCGTGATCGGTCCTTTGGATCCTTCTTTTGCACACTATTTTTTTTTCTTTCATGGCTCCTAAGGTTTCTCAAGTCTCCTTGCATCAATTGCTTCAAATGCACCCACCTTGCAAAGATGTTCTTCTAAAATCCCTAGACACTATGTATCTTCCTAGTGATACACCACCTACTCAAGTTAGTGCTATCTTTGATTGTCTTTCTGATGACTCTCTTGGTTCTAATTCCAATCAATCTATTTACAAGTCAATCCAAGATTTACATTATTTATTTCAAGATAAATTTTAGGCTATGGAATCCATGATTACATCACTCAAATATGAAATTCAACATCTCAAGGATACTTCTCAAGCTCATGCTAGTTATTTTTCTACATCTCATTCTCCTCATCCTGATTCTATGTCTCATACATGTGCTCATATTAGTGAACCTCAAATATTGTCGTTCCCCACACCTCTCAAGTTTTATTTTAATACTAATAAACAAGACATTCTTTCGCATTTCCACACCCATCAATTAATTAACTTTCCATCTACTCATTTGTATCCTCCTTATTAGATTTATCAATATCAAGGCCTCCCATGTTGCAATTATCATCAAATTAATGGACATAATGACAATGATTGATATGATCTTAAGTGAAAATTGGCCACCTTAAGCATTATGGTCTCATTTCATTTGCTTCGCATGACATAATGATAAAGGTTAATCTCCAATTTCTACATCTTGATGGGTTCTAAATATGATTCATATATGTATCATGAGGACCATTCTATCACTTCTAATGTTCCTTATTCAATCACCAAACACCATCTATCCAATCCACTCCAACTAATCACCACCTCTCAAGGTCCATCTTCCATCACCTCCTCCTACTAAGTCATCTATAGTATTAAAAACTTCAACTATGCACACTCCTCTAAAAATAAGTTCAACACCACCTCCTACTAAGTCTTCTACAATGTTACCAAATAATCCACCGTCATTTAAGGTCCCTCCCCACTCTCCAATTCAACAACTAATCATTTTTTTCAAAAAAACTACTCCTTATACTTGATGTCCAAGACACATTTCAAACTCTTTCACTATGACATGGTCTTTAGGTTGCTTCTACCTACCATTGCGCTGGCGGCTCTCTCTCCCTCTCTCTTCTCATGACATAGATCACACTCTTCCACAATTGCATGGTATATCTCATGTCACCACATAGATATCCATAATCATACACTTGGGGGACATCATACTTATTCCTTTCCCCCTCCTAGCATCATCGGTTGTCTATAGTTTCTACTCTTACGCTCGGTGCTTCATATCTAGTTTTTCTCATTGATTTTATGCAAACAGATACACCTCTTGTATTGTCATTTCCTATGACACACTCTTTTGCTAAGGTTTACACTTTTTATTGTTAAGGGAATACTACATCCATCAACCTCAAACATTACACATTTTCACACTCTGCGATTCATGATATATCTTTCTCATTTTTATTCTCGCACATAATACTATCCTAATCTACAATCTATGCTCCAAACATCATGATCTATGTATCTAATGCAAAAGTTGAAACCATTTCCCTATGAAGAAATCTAGTTCCACGGTTCATAATCAAATGCTAAGGGTATAAATCTGAAATGAACCTCACCCCATTCACTCTTTATGCTCTATCTTCATTGATAATTTTTTCTAGTGCACACTTTCAAACCAATTCCAGATGATGCACTCTTGTTCTATGGTTCATTTTTTACTATTGAGGAGTCTTTTATAAATGAACCTCATCTCACTCATACACACACATCCGCTTGGGGGGCATGCTTCCCCTATCACATTCACATTGCATACCATTCCATTACATTCATACGAGATCATGTTGCATATTGTGGTTATATATTACTCTTGCTTTCTTATATTCACATGTACAATTTCCTTACTATGCTAGTTAGATATTCAGTATGTCATTATCTTTTCTATATACACATGCACATTCACTTGGTATTTATTTTTGAAAGCAAAATTAAATCACAGATCCTTACATGCAGAATGATGCTTGGAACTGTACCTCTTACTAGTCCCACCAAGGCTCCTGGGGGATCTACATTCTTACATATCACAGTGATATATTTTCGTTACATGTTACTTTTTGATTTTATCAAGACACTACTTATTATATCAATACATACATGTCTTGACATACTTTTAATATTTCTAACATGCTAACGGGTGCTTCATGTGTAGCATTTTCTTTGCAAGAACTGTATACCACAATGGTTGTATGTTACCTCTTTGCTCGACATTGTTTTCCATTGTATGCCATTAATTACGAGCTACGCCCTTTGTCATGTATACACACTATTTTATTTTGGCCACTTTAGACCTAATTATCATGTGACATTGTGAGCGATGTCCTATGTTTGAAACCCACTTTTCGTGGTCTATCTTGTCTTCCTTATTTACACATTTGTCTCATTTACATTGTCTTATATATACATACTTGTTTGATTGCACTAACACATGTTTCTAGCCACTTTATTTGCATGTGCCTTGGTTTCTACCATGCACATTCCCTCCCCCTATAGGGTATAAATTTTAGATCAGTTTCTAGTCCTCTCCTTTGGGCCGAATTATCCTAGCAATGTCACATGCACCCCAAATGAGGGGTTCATATATTGGGTGACTCAGTCACCCCATACAACAACTTAGAGCTTCAATATAGGCCTACACAATATAGGAATAGAATATGGTTACGATTCTGAGAATGAGCCGAATTTGACTTGGGTCCTTAGTTTAACATAGACACCAATGCCTAGATACCAACACTAGTGTCTCAGGTGCTTCGACCTTTCCTGGGTGCCTATGACTAGGGAAGTTATAGTTACTTTCTCAAATCAAAACAATTCTCGGTAGTTGATAGACCAATTTTCAAAGACATGTATAATCCTCTAGTAAACATAATGCATTCTATCTCATTTTTCTCCTTGGATCAAACTTGGACTAAACACAAAACAAAGTAGGATCAAACCATCTCTAGTGGTTTATAAATTCGGGAAGCAGTCATGGATGGAGAATAAAACCAAACCTCTCTCCCTAACACTCTTATGATGTGGGGTGAGATTGCCCAAAAAAACCACACTTAGTGTGAGATCACCCAAAAAAATCATACTTGGCATGAGATCACCCAAAAAAATCACACTTAGTGTGAGATCGCCCAAAAAAATCACTCTTGGCATGAGATCGCCTAAAAAATCATTCTTCTATAGCACTCTAGGCAATTTTTCTATCCCTTTCGAGTCTTTGCGGATTAGGTGCACACTTTCCTTTTAATACCTTTTACACATTTACATACTTTCATATGATTTTTCATAATAAATTTTTTTGTTATTGATAAATGGTTTTAAAGGGGACCATGCCCCATGTAAAAAAGGATAAAAATCCAAATAGAACAATAAAAGTGCAATATTTTTCATAATATATGAATTTGACTAATATTTTACTTTTTATTTTTTTAGGTCTGTCTTACAAGAAGCATCACCACAAGCACAACAATAGGTACAATATGGTACAACACCATACACTCCACTCCTAGGGTCACTTCCTCTTTCTTAGTTTCCACGCTTCATTTTTATCACTTCACACTTTTTCTTATCTCTTTGGCATGCTTTTGCCATCAATCTACAAGGAACAAAAGGTATTCATATCTTATCTACTTTATGCTATCGAGTATTCACTCAACAACATAAAGTGGGGGAAAATTTAGACATAAAATCACACACTTACGTACATTTCTAATTCATAAACACATACTTTCATTCATATGGTTCCTAAGTGAGAAAACTAGTAATTAACAACTATCTTTGGCCTTTTTACTTTATCTTTCATGAATCTAGACAATAGTGCCTAGCCAGGATGCTAGTGCCTAGGTGCCCTAGTCCCCTCTAGGTGCTCGACCTCTTTGTATCGCACTCACCTCTTTTGGGCCTCTTTTATATTTTGGGCCTCTTATTTTCTTATGGGTCATCCTTCCATTTGTCAATTACTAAATTCAAACACGGAATCATACAAATACAAAGCTATGTGACCATAATAAAGGACCAAGCTCTAAGCATCTGTTATCATCACCTAAGGGTACATCTAAATGCATCTAAGAGCATAAAAGGCATTCATCTAGCATCCATTCAAGGGACAAGGGACTGCATTTTCTGTATACATGCATAGGAGGGGAAGTTTCTTTATTCCATTCACATATCTATCCACATTGCTACATCTAGCTATCGCCCACTATCAAGTGAACTTGCACAAGGACTTCCTAGGGAAAGATTATTTGACACACACACAAGAACTACATGGATTCTGAGATGTAGTGCAATGCTTGGTAGTAAGTTCACTCTGTCGGGTGACCACCAAGGTTAGTCTGACTCCCCATATTACATCTTTTATTTTTGGGGTTTGATGTAGTTTGAGGGTTTTACAGTCATATTCTCTTTGTAGGTTACAGATGAATTTGGCAATCATCTAGTGACATACATGTAATCAATATCAAAGGATAACGAACATATTGCGACACCAAAAACTAGATTTTCTCCTACGTAGTCACTAACACCTACCGAGGGTCCCCTGGTGCCTAGATGCCCTAGCCCCATTCCATGCACCCCGGTCTAGGATTGTTCAACAGCTTTTAGAATTTTCTAAGAGAGGTTACAAAAATTTTCCCCTCATGTTCATTTATTTTCCAGTCCGAACACTTTAGGATCAAGTGTGAAATCTACTAACTCTTCTATTCCCTCTTTTACACTTAGGGTTTCATATTTAATTTACTTATTGCTTGTGTCAAATCTATAATTTATCATTTATTTATCATACATGACCCTGATTTTTTTTTTTGATAGATAATGTTAGGAAAAAAGGATCCAAGGTCTAATTACAAAACATATATTACAATAAATTTCTACGAATCAAAAAGTATCTATCAAAAATCTGAATAAACGACTCGAGTAAAAAAAAAGAGATTGACTCTAACACATCCCAACCAAAAGAAACTAAAAACTCAACACCAAAATAGAAAACTACATTTCCTTCATGACATACGATTAGCAACAAGTCTCCGTAAAAAGCACTAAAAAAATTTACCCTAGTCCTCGAGCTCGGACCAACACCATCCACTTGGAAATCCTCCTCGTCAGAACTACTTATGTCGAGTTGCCTCTTCTTTCCTTTGTCCTCTGCAACCATTCCTGAAGAACATCAACCTTATTTTCTAAAACTTTTATCTCTGCATTCGACCTTTGATGCCCCCTGTAAAAAAAAATCTATTCTGAGAATTAACTTGACAAACCGAATCCTCCAAAGCTTCAATTTTACTCACAAGAAAATTAAACACGTGTTTCCTTCCACCAACCCACCACTAGGATTACACTCTTCATCATTCCCAACAATATTTTGTAACATTGTCACAACATCCACCTCCTTCTTGTCTCTCTCTTTCATTTTATTAAGCCTAATCCTATCGCTAAATAAATGTGATCTTCCTAGTCTTCCCCAAACCTAATGTCGATCCCCCTTGTTTGCAGATTTAGCTTACCCATTTTAACAAGTAGAAGGATTAACCCCTGGTGAAGAAGAACCTCTATTTTTTCCTCCTTAAAAATCTTAACAGAAAGTTACAGAGAATTAAACAAGTAAAAAGGAATACTCATCCTCCTTCCTCTACGAAAATGGTTAAGAAGCATTAAATGTTGAGAGTGCAGTTTTTGATACTTACCATCCAAAGGTAATATACTTCATTATGTAGAAACAAAATTCATCCCATCTCCCCGAAAAATATTTACGGGCTATACCATCCTCCATAAAACAAATTTTCTCATCATTTTCAAGAAAAATATGGACTTCCTCCTAGTCAAGTCCTATCCTTAAACACCTTACAACCACTACAATCCATCTTAGTAACGCTTCTAATCAACTCCTCAGAGACCAAAAAGCTTACACCCCTCATTGTGACAACCCCATTATCCCAAACCATTGCAAATTCCTTGAAATATTTTCATCAAACCCTCTTAAACTCGCATAAAATAAGTAATTCCTCCTTCCTTAAAAATATCCCAAAGAAAAGTATCTCTTTCCAAACCCACCAAAAAGATGGCTCAACCCTAACCCTAGCACCACCCATCTCAAGACACAAAAAAGAAAGATGAACCAGTCTTCAATGATCCTGCATAAAAACTGAAACAAGCCTTTAAATTAATAAACCATGCCAATGCATACCCTAAAATGATAGTCACAATAAATCTCACACACTAGAAAATTATATCAAGGATAGCTTGTATCCTTTTCTCATGCTTGAATATACTTTTCTGCATTAAGCAAAACTTTAGTACTATGAGGTAAATCCACCTCACTCCGCCACCACATTTTATTATGAACCCAAACCCCAATATTTGCTAACGTGTCAACACATGTATTAGCTTCACGAAAAACGTGATTAAATTGAATATTATCAAATTTTACCAACATAGTCTTAGCATCTCTAATAATTGAATCAATATTAATATGATTCTTTGATATACCCTTCATCACATTAACAATGTATAATGAATCTCCCTCCACTTGAATATTCTTTATTTGCAAAGACTTCACCCATTGTAAACCAATTAAAAGTGCATAAGCCTCAACATAGTTATTAGATTTATTTCCAATTGGCTCAACATAAGCCAAAACAAGGGAACCCACCTCATCTCTAATAATACCACCAACAACAGCTAACCCAAAACTACCTTTTTCAGCTCCATCAAAATTCAGTTTCATCCACCCTACAGAAGGTTTAACCCATTTTGCACTTTTCCTAGCCGAGCCTCACACAGGAATTTTTTTAACACACTTAGTGATACCTAAACCTTGAATAATCTCCTTCTCATGATTAGGATAACCACCTTTCTCTTTAATCTTCACTATAGAAAGATTATTTACCAAAGCCCCTAAAATGCTACTCCCCACCCGAGTAGAGCTTTTCTATTTTTCTCTAAAAATTCTTCCATTTCTTTCAAGCCATATCCCCCATAAGAAATGGGGCAACACAAAACTCCAAGCCTTTGAAAGGCTTAATGATTCAAAAGGACTTGTCCATTGTACATACCAGTTAGCAAAAGTCTCTGAAAAACCCAAGAGATCTAGAAAACTCGCATAACATGAATAATAACTCTTCGAGAAAAGGAGCATTGAAGAAAAAGGTGTTGAATAGATTCACTAGATTCTTTGCAAAGAATACACCAATTAGGGATCATTATTCCTTTAGCACTGTAAGTTATCAACAATTAAAATTCTATTTTGGAAAGCATGCCAAAGAAATAAATTAACCTTTGGAATAAGATTCTTATCCCATAAATTTTTCCAAAATGGATTTGGAAGAGGACCATTTCTTGTTATACCATAACCAGTTCTCACCGAATACACACCATCCTTTGTCAAAGACCATATTATCTCATCCTCTTTCTAAACTAAAGGAATGTGTAATCCTCTTAGATTGGAATTTAATATTCTTATTCTTTCATTCATTTCTTCATCCTCACCTTCCCATTCCAGGAGTTTCCAATCCCATCCCCAGTCATATCTACTCCAATAATCTCTAATCAAACTTCCCATGGACAACTGAAAATGAGCAGCCACATCTCTCCATTGATCTTGATTAATTAGAGAAACATCAGCTAACCACCAATCTTCCCAGAATCTAATTTTTGTACCATTCCCTATTATCCACTTACTACCCTTCAACAAAATATCCCTACATTTACACAAACCATTCCAAAGGAAGGACCCATCCGAGAAAGAAACATTAGAAATAAAAGAGGCTTGATCAAAATGTAGATACTTAGCTTTTAGAATTCTAACCCATAAACCATCTTCATGCTCCAATCGCCATCCTACTTTAGCCATAAGGGCTAGATTCATACTTTTGATATCTTTCAAACCAAGACCACCAACATTCTTAGGAAGGGTAACTTTATCCCATGCCACCAAAGGAATTCTATCTTTTGATTCAGTTCCCAACCATAAAAACCTACGCTGAATCTGAGTAATAATATTTCTAATTTTAGTTGGCATTTTAAAAATTGACATCAAATACACCACCAAACTCTGGAGGCAACTTTGGAGTAATTGAAGTTTACCTACCTGTGATAATAAAGTTCCTTTCCAAGTTGCCAACTTTTTTAAATCTCAAAATATTTAGGGTTTTACAAATTCCAAATTTGTTAATTCATTTCTAAAATTTTAACAAATCATATATTCTTTTAAAACCCCTTAATTTATTACTACTTCATAAACACTATTTTTTACAATTGAATATAATAAGAATACATATTGATAAATGTAATTCATTTATGATGTAAAACTAATTTTCCATAAAAATTATTAATATTGTTATAACCCAATTAATGCGAGATAATAATTATGATGCAAAACATTAGTAATAGGGCTATAGCTCAATTAATGTAGATAATAATTTGTTACAATTATTATGATATCCAATAAAATGCAATTCCCTTAAAGAAACCCAAAATATACACAAAATTAAAAAGGATGAGGCAAGATATAATTGAAATATTTAAATTGAAACTAAATTTCATTAGTTTATTTGTAAGTCATAATATTTTTATCACATGAAAATGTGATTGAGAAAACTTTTATTACATAGAGTAAGCAAACACCTATCCTTTTAAGATGTAATCATGTTTGTGCAAACCCAAAATTATAAAAGAGAGAGTTTTAAATCAGTCTTCTAAGTTGAATTGGCTGGTTGAGATGGATGTGACCAAGTCCAAAAGATTTATATTCAAACCTAGATCACGAGAGAGAGCCTTATTTAATTTTTGGTCATATAAATATTTTTAGATATATCAGACCGAAAATACTTAAAATATTTTTAGGAGGATGATATATTGTTGATAGGTGGTGTTGAGTTATAATGTTTATGAGTTGTTAGTGATTAATGGATGATTTAAAATGTAATGTTGTTAAATGGGAGGAGATTATGATTAAGAGTGGAATTTAGTATATTTGATAGGCTGAGATACATAGAGGATTGGGATGGATATGAGAGAAAAGTGCACAAAGATTTTAAATGATAATGGTCCAATGTACTTTATAGATAAAAATGGTTGGTGGATTTGATTAAATTTTTTGGTGTGTGCATGGAGTGTTATGACATACTTTAACGTGAGCATGTGATGATGATAAATTGGATTAAATGCCTTAGATCAACCTTATTTTATGTTTTTAGGTGTTTTGTGGGATTTATTTTATTTTTAAAGACTATTGTGTTTTATATTATTTTTGTATTTTTAGCTTAAGATACATTATGCACAAGATTAATTTTCTAATGTTTACAAAACCACTCATAATAATATCATGAGCACTTACACATTCTAACTATAAAATGTGACTTTGATGTAGAGCCTATTACCTCTTGACAAACCACAATGTTAGTTTTCACACTAAAAACAAAAGAACTCTCCTTAAAGGCTTTAAACAAACTAGCTTTTTCAAGTCAAGAATTAAAAAAAAGGTCAATTTTTTGATGTTCTAACCTTGTTGCTCTTGCCCAAATCTTAGATTATGTTACTAGACCATATGCAAATCCAAATCAACCATAAAATTGATGTAATTGAACCAATAGTGTCGGTCTTAAACCTATCTCTTAAAATTGCCCTTAATGCTTCTCAAGTTAGTGACTTTTGGTGAGTTCATGAATAGAGGTATTTAAGATAACCCGAATAAAATGTGCACATTTTCCAATACCATTTTTTCTCTTGTGGTGTATGCAAAATTTCATTCTTAACTCTTTTATTAGGTCACTCTTTCACTCTCCTTGCTTTTTCACCCTCCTAGCTTCTACTACCCTTATCCACACCTTTTTCACTATAATTTTTCACTCATGAACGTATTTAACAATATAGATGTTGTTTGATATACCCATTTTGGCCATCTAGCTCTATGCAATTTTTAGATAGGTATTCCTTCACAAAGACTCACTTATCTCATCTATTACAGTTCTCAAATTAGGCCTTATAGCCTTAACAAGTCTCTCGAAGGACAACCGTTACAAATTATAAATAGATGATGCAATTTAAAATCTCCAAAAATATTAAATACCCTTCTCCCCTACTTTTTTGATGTTTATTTTCAAGTTTTAATGACTGAATTTATTCCAAACTTCAATTACCTCTCTTGACACCTTGTCAAATTGTACCCTTAAGTCTTCTAATGCAAATCATAAAAGTTCAAGAATCAAGGACTCGATAAAGGATTAAAACTTGTTGATTCTCTCTCAAAACTCCCTTTAGGTGCTCACTCTCCAATTCCAAGGCTACACTTTCACTAATGCTCTCTCAATCATCAACTTTTCTTTTATTTTTTTGTACCACTTTGGAAGGCACAAAATTCCTCAAACATATTTTCATGTTAAATTGAAACATTTGAATAGATTAGGCACTGAGGGTTTACCACACGTATGGAGGATTTTGAAGAAGTTATTTATAATTATCAAGCCTTGATTTATTGGTTTTGACTATTAACCTTCCTTATTTCTCTAAACCCTAGGTAGGTTTTTAAAGGATTCTAAGAGTGGATATTTTGCAATAAAAAAATAGAAATATTTTCAAAGTATAATACTTCTTCTTGAGGTATGTGCACAAATTATTCAACATATTATCTCAACAATAAGGTATCTTTCTTCTTCTAACTAGAGTAATAACTCAAACTCACTTGTCTTGCCCTTTAAAATTGAATTCTTAGTTCTTAAGGGGTTTCAACACGAAAACTCGTTTTCTTTGTCACTGTGAATGCCTAATAAGGGGTTCTAAAGTTTTATACCTTAAAAATAATTTAAACTCTTTCTACTTAAATATTTCTCTATAAAATTCATTTCCCCTTGTCCTATGATCTAACTAGACTCTAGCAATACTTTGTTATAGGATGGTGCAGTCCACCAAAGGCTAAGTATGTACACAAAACAATGTAAATAAACATTTAAATGTATCTTACCATCCACAAATTTAATAGAATAACATGCTTGCATCTAGTAATCACTAATAAATGTACAAGAATCATCTCAAAAAATCATGCAAGAACTGATACAACTGTCATAATGTGTATACACAACAAAACTTACTTCTTTCTTCCTGATATATCCTTCTCCTCTTCTTGAACACTGATGATGAATGCTTAAATTTCCATGAAGGATCCCATAGAGTGGATTAAAAATCCTAATCAACCCAAAAATGGTCTTCAAATTCAATTTTTTCCTTTTGGAGGGAAAGTAAAAAATTCAAATTTATAAAATCCAAAACTTAAACTAACACATCTAAGCAACTCCTAATGACTCCTAGGACCCATACACAAACTTGAAAAAAATATGACTAAACGACATAGTCACATGTTTGGAGTGATGCTCCCGCATCATACTCCAGGGTAAAAAGCATTTGAGATCAAGAGATTTATTCTTCTTTATCTTCTTCCAATTTCTTTGCAGCCACATATTGAATCTGATATGATCTCTATCCTCAAATTTCTCACTCTTCATGTCTTCAATTATATTATTTTTTTGGTTCTCATTCTTTACTTTGTCTTCATAGGTGAGGTATTCTTCTTCATAAGCTTCTCCCACTTCATCCTTCTCTTCTTCAGCTTTCATATCTTACTTTTTGGCCTATTGCTAATCTCTGAGTTTATATTCTTCAACATGAACCTCATTATTTGTTGATAAACACTTGTTACTTGCATATTCCATATTTGTCTCTTTGACGTTTACTTTTATCTTCTTACAATGATTTTCTTGAAGTTGTTCTCATTCTATCTCGTGAACCGGTTTGTGTCTCCTCTTCACACGGTTTCACTACATTTATAGCCTACTCTAAGGCTTTCCAACTTTTCTAAACTATCATAAACAAAGACATTCTATTCTTCACTTATACTTTGTTGTTCTTGACTCATTGTCTTCTTTCTTTCATCATCCATCTCAAACTTCAATGCCTCTAATTGGAAACATTCTTGTTCACTCTTCATACCTACAAAAAAACCTCCATAAAATGTTAGATTCACATATTTAAGACTTAACTCCCCTCTAGGTTCTTCCTTCCATGAAAACACTTCATCTTGTTTCCTCTTGAACTCTATTTCCTCTATCACTACATAAGAACTATCATCATCATATTCTTCTTTCTCAAGAGAATCCAAAAATGCTTCTATCACTTCTTCTTCATCACTCTTGTCTTATATCAACATCATCTCCTCAATCACTTCTCTTTATTTCTTATCCATCATAGTTTTCCTCTTATTTTGTCTTCTCTCCTCTTGTCTTATCATTGTCCTCAACTGTATTCTTTGCTTCTTTTCCACAATTAATTTGATTGGACACTTTGGCTTTCTTCATCAACACCATCCTTATTTATTACATTTTCTCTCTTCTTTCTATTTCCATGAATACCATCATCCTTTCTACATCTTATTTAAGATATGTGATCTCCTGCTGAACCACAACTCTCTCTTTCTCTCTAGCTTCCTCATATTTTCCTCTTTTCTTTTTATCTCTCTCTTCTTGTGGCTTAGTAACTCTACCAATACTCTTACCACCTTTGTTACTACTTATTCTTCATCCAAACAACCTGTTAAATCTGAATTAAAAGGTTTAACAACCCTCAATTGTGTCTCTTTGTACACCTTGTTTGAATCAAAAATTCCTTTTCTGACATCATCATGACTATTCATGTTTGTTGTTCTTGTTCACCTGTAATGGGAAAAAATGTGTGGCTCTGTCCATTTGACACAGTAGTGTAGGTATTATTCTTTCCATAATGCACATATTTTTTTTCATATTGCCATGGTCTCCCTAATAATATATGACACAAATTCATAGGCACTAGATCACACAATACTTTATCCATGTATCTCCAAAATATGAAACTCAATGATAAATTGTTCCATAACCAAAACATGATGACCCTTTTGCATCCAAGACACTTGATAAGGGTTAGGGTGCATAGTAGTTTTCAATCCCAACTTCTCTACCATTTCAAAAGAAACTAAGTTCTCTATACTCCCACTATCTATAATCATATCACAACACTTTCCCTAGATTTTCACTTAGTTTTAAACAATATTCTTCTCTGAGTCCTATCATGCATTACCTTATTTGGTTTTATTAAAACTCTTCTAACAAGTAATTTGATTTGCCACTTTGGCTTTCTTCATCAGCACCATCCTTTTTTATTTCATTTACTCTCTTCTCTCTCTTTCCATGAATACCATTAGCTACTCTAAAACTTGTTTAAGCTCTGTGATCTCCTACCGGAACCAAAACTCTCTCTTTCTCTCTAGCTTCCTCATCTTTTCCTCTTTTCTTTTTATCTCTCTCTCTCTCTTCATGTTCTCTCTTCTTGTGGCTTAGTAACTCTACAAATCCTCTTACCACCTCTACTACTACTTATTCTTCATCCAAACAACATGTTAAATCTGAATCATAAGGCTTAACAACCCTCAACTGTGTCTATTTGCACACCTTCCTTGTTTCCATCAAACATTCATTTTTTTGACATCATCATGACTATTCATGTTTGTTGTTCTTGTTTACTGTAATGGGAAAATTTTTGTGGCTCTGTCCATTTGAAACAATAGTGTAGGTATTCTTCTTCCCATCATGCACATATTTTTGTCATATCACCATGGTCTCCCTAACAATACATGACACACATCCATAGGCACCAGTCACACAATACTTTATCCCTGTATATCTAAAAATTGAAACTCAACTAAACATTATTCCCTAACCAAAACATGATGACCCTTTTGTATCCAAGACACTTGATAAGGGTTAGGGTGAATGGTAGATTTGAATCCCAACTTCTATACCATTTCAAAAGAAACTAATTTCTCAAAAAGATTCCCACTATCTATAATCATATCACAACACTTTCCATTAGCTTTGCATTTAGTTTTAAACAAGATTCTTCTCTGAATCCTATCATGAATTACCTTGTTTGGTTTTATCAAAAATATTCTAACAAGTAATATGATTTGCCACTTTGGATTTCTTCATCAACACCATCCTTGTTTCTTTCCTTTTCTCTCTTCTCTCTCTTTCCATGAATACCATCAGCTTCTCTACATCTTGTTTAAGCTCTATGATCTCCTGCTGGAACCACAACTCTCTCTTTCTCTCTAGCTTCCTCATCTTTTCCTCTTTTATTTTTATCTCTCTCTCTTTCTTGTGGCTTAGTAAATATACCAATCATCTTACCACCTCTGTTATTGCTTATTCTTCATCCAAACCACCTATTAAATTGGAATCATAAGGCTTAACAACCCTCAACAAAGTGTCTCTTTTCACACTTTCCTTGTTTCCATCAAACATTCCTTTTCGACATCATCATGACTATTCATGTTTATTGTTCTTGTTCACTTGTAATGGGAAAAAGTGTGTGGCTCATTATATTTGACATAGTAGTGTAGGTATTCTTCTTTCCATCACGAACTTCTTGTTTTTCATATTGTCATGGTCTCCCTAACAATACATGACACAAATCCATAGGCACTAGATCACACAATACTTTATCCTGTATCTCAAAAATTTGAAATTCAACTAGATAATGTTCCCTAACCAAAAAATGATGACCCTTTTACATCAAATATACTTAATAAGGGTCAGCATGCATGTTAGTTTTTGTTGTCCATTTTTTCACCCTTGCAAAAATAGAACAACTCAATTAGTCATGGGCCGAGGAACAAGGACCGTGGAAGAATATTAGCATGCTTTGTGGAATAAAGGAGAAAAACCACAGCCAAGGGTGGAATATTGCTGAAGTTTGGGAAGTCGTGGATGTTTTAGTAAGCCACAATATAATAAAGAAAAATCTATAGGTAAAGGAGAAAAATAAAGGCCACAGGGTGAGAGAAAAGAAGTCCACAAATTTTGACATGAAGTCGCACCACATTGAAGGCCATGAGATGAAGCGAGAGAGGATGATAGAACCACATAATGAATAGGACAATGTCATGGAGGTTAAGAGTTGCACAGAACTAAAACAAAAAACCATGTATCAAGGGAAAATATAGTTTTCCACGGATAGCTAATTGAATGTGATTTTGGATCTGGTGATTAGATCCTTACAAATATGATATAATTGATGAAATCCTAGTCTCCTCTACATCATAAAATCATATTTCTTGCATTAAATGGAGGAAGGTGGGCAAAGTAAGGAAAACCCCCCAAACACGCAAAATGTCTCATGTGGACGATGAAACCACCAACATTAAATGTATTATGGGTGTCGTTCCTTCTTCAACAAGGAATATGGCATGGGAAATGTGTTTTTAGAGGTGCAATTTGTAGAATACTTAGATCTTCTAAGAGAATAAATGAAGGTGGTTGGATGATGAAAAAGGGAATTCGAATTTCCCTCTCTTTTCTTCTTCCTTATCCTTCTTTCAATTTTCTATATATTGTAAATTGATGCCTAGTTTTAATGTTGGATACTTTAGGAATGGCAGCCATCATTTTATGCCGCACAAGTATTCTAAGGGTTGCATGCATTGGACTTAAATTCTATAATTTTTTTACATCTTCCTCCTGTATCGTGATGATTTGTGCATGATATTTAAGTAATAAAATCTCTAGTTTTGTGGCTCATGTCTGCCTTAACTATTGATTTATTATATTTCCTTACCTCTTATTCACTCGCAGGTTTGTTGTTTTAAAATCTTTGTCTATTGTGCATCATGAAAATGGGAATCTAGACTCAGTTTTGATTTGTGGCTTTCATTTCTGTCCTCTTCATTATCATTTTCACCCATTTTCTCTCTTGCTGAAGTGTTCATCCCCTTATTTTGGTGTTATCACCTTCTCTAGTTTAGTTTTCTATTTTATGCATCTCCTTCTCACCCTAGTCCCTTGGAAATTTAGAGTAGAGCTAGATAGTTGCATTTCAATTCCTAGGAGTAGTTTAGAATTAGAAGTAAGTAGAGGAGTCCGACCTTCTCCGGAGGTCTGTCTCAATTCGAGTCCCACAACTTGGAGACAGTCCCATGTTTCCTCAAAGCCCTAGATTCTTGTGATTTGGGATGGGTGAAAATTTGAGATCCAACAATTTTGGCACGCTCGGTGGGACCTTGAAATTAATATTTCCAGTTTTATCAAGTTTTGATGTGTATCTTGGTGAAACTCTAGCCTTTGGAGGCTCTGCAATAACACATATGGTGAATCCATTTAGAATATCAACTAGTTTTAGTAGTCCAAAGTGTCCCTAATTCATGAGAAGGATACAAACATGGTATAAAAAGAGGAGTATTTGAATATTTACAGTTATCTCCAGGAAGAGGAAGAAGAGGAAGATAGATTCAGAGATCTCCATCTCCACCAAACAGAAATCTTTCAACACCTCCACCTGGTAGGCCCTTCTTACAATCAACAAGAGTTCTCAGACCTATCAGAATGGCTACACAACAACCAAATACTTTTGTAAACTTTATAGGAAACAATCCACTTACCTTGAATGCTCGTAATCCCATTCCAATAACATATTTAAATAATATTCCATACTTCACTAGAGAAAAGCACACTACTCAGTGGATCACATTTAAGACATCAAAAATTTCTATGATATCCATGAAATTGCTGAGATGGACATGGCGGTAAAATGTCCGGATTCATCACTCAAAAGGAAAGCCTTACGGTGGTTTATAATTTTGACAATAGGCTCAATCATAAATTGGAATGAGTTGTGTACAACCTTTTGCAATTAATTTGGAGAGAGGGCAAACAACTTATCTCTATTGGAGTAGTTAACTATAATCATGAGTAAATCTTGTACCATATCTAGTTTTCGAAGCATGTGATTCTAGCTCTCATGAGGCATGCGAGAAGAAGGTGCATTTATTTACTTCTTAAAAGCTCTCAACTCTAATATATCTGTCATGATACAATCTATGGGAGGGAAAACTCTACCAACAACCTATACAATTGCAATTAGAGCTGAAAATAGTTTAATACAAGCTAGGAAATTAGCCCCTAGGCCACCTATGCCCTTGTATTTTGAATTACGTCAAGTTTCTCAACCTTCTATTGCTCCTAATACTGATCCAAATCCATAACATGTATTTTCCGCATCACATACCCATTCCTAACAAAAGGAAGATGACGAAATGAAGGATTTGATTAGAAATTTGACAAATAAAGTCATATCCCTTGAAAAAAGCAAGCCCAATCCTATAGAAATTATCAAAATCAAGGGAAATCTTCAAATTATGGGTATCAAACATATAGAAACCAAAACTATAATAAGATAATTGCATAGAACCAACAAAATAATAGATGACATCAAAGTGCTCCTCTTCCATTGGCAACAATTCCTCCTCTAAAAGCACTTCCTACTCCTAGTTGAAGTCAGGTTTTGGTTCATGTAAAAAACAATATGGTGTAAGAGACAGAGTGGTGTTTTCCATGTAATTTTACGCATAATCAACTTGGTTGTGAAAGGGAAATGCATCTTCAAGCATACATGGTTCAAGGTTCTTCTAGTCATCAAGAGCCACTTATAGAGGTACCTAGCCCAACTACAGAAGTAATTCAAGAGACCAACAATGAATCCAACCTCATGTTCTTCAGATCAAAGGACTTATGTTTGGTTAATCGGGTGGCATTCAACCCTAACAGATCTTCAATCAACGCATCGATAATATGTGGTACAAGAAAAGGATGTTGGAATCAAAACCCTCATCTTCTGCAGATTAGAGCAATGTCATGTCTAAGGAAAAAGAAGTCATGATGAACAAGAACAAGACACATGAGGTCCCTAAAAAAGCCATTAATGAAGAGGTTTTTTTCAATTGAAGCCGCCAAGAAAAATGCCATAGCAGATGATGAAGGACAATAACATGTCACAGATGCATAAATATGTGATTCTTCCATATGATGTTATTAAACAAATGAAGAATACCAATGTCAATGTCTCTATGTGGGATGCGCTTGTTATTCCATCACAATGAGATCTCCCGTATGAATCCCTTAAACAACTACATCGATGGATCCAGGTGATGTAGAAAACTTTGGCCATGGTTCATGTTTTCCAATCAAAGGAAGACCAAGTAAGTAAAAGTGTCAAAACCCCACCTTTTTACATGTCTCTGATTATGGGTAAACACTTGGTGCATAACTGTATGATAGATTCAGGGGCTAGTACCTTTGTAATGCCCAAGAAAATTGCTGATATTCTGGGTCTCAAATACAATCCCGTGTCTAAGGGAGTTTTACAACTTGATGGGTCAACCGTGGGTGTATTGGGAGTAATAAAAAATCTTGAGTTAACCCTCCATGCTTACCCAAGCCTCACCATAACCCATGACATATCAGTAATTGAACTGCCTCGTATGTTTTCCATATGGTTGTCTAGAGATTTTACTGCTAAGGTCGGTGACTATTTATCTTCATATTGGAATCACATGCTTCGAAAACTAGATATGGTACAAGATTTACAATACAGACTGAACCTATCTTTTCTTACCATATTGAGTCACATGACCCTTCCCTTTTCTAATCAAATTTCCTAATACAAGAAGAACATGAAAAAGATTTAGTTTTAGATGAATAGTTTTTCCCCATTTCCATGCCTAATTTAGTGTTAAATGAATGGGATAAGAGAGACCATAAGTTTGATCCTTATGATGAAGAGCTTAAAACTTTTGAGATAGGTCTAGGCACCTATTGCGTTCTCCAAAAGGAATCTATGATACCCACGGAATTCAAAAAGAAGAAGAAAATGCTTTTGGACTATGGTGGATGTTATTTGATGGTTCAAGAAGCAGAAATGGAGCTGGGAGGGTGTTTTTCTCATTTATCCAAGGAAAAAGAGGTTCTTCTTTGCTCATAGATTATAGTTTACATGTTCAAACAATGTGGTAGAATATGAGGCATTAGTGCATGGCTTCTTGCTGATTGTAGAGAGGAGAAAGATCAAAGAGGTGTAGATTTTTGGAGACACTGAACTAGTCATTCACCAAGTCTGTGGAAGATGTACAACTAAGAACAAGCTGTTAAAGGCTTACAAGCATAGATTATGGGATTTATTAGAAGGTTTTGATGCCATCAACATACAAGTTGTGCCTAGGAAGTTGAACAATGATGCTTTGATAAAATGGCGGATTTGGGTTCTCAATTTTAATTGGTGGAAGATCTTATCAAGGGAAATGTGCAACATATCAAAATGGTGGCTAAGCCATCCATTCCAAATAATCGGACTAGCTGGCAGGTTTTTGACAGTGATGAGCATATTTTCCAATTTATACAAAATGAATCGAGTTCTTAAAAATGCAATCTAATTTGTAGGATATCTAAGGTGATCGATAACTAAATTAAAAACAACAAAAATTTCCAAAGGGATTAGTCACCTTGGAACAAATTTTTAGTCTAGATGATGAATTCAAAGGTAATGATAAGAACATGGTGGCAAAACAAGAATATTTCCAATTGGTCACAATTGCTTCAAGCAAAGAACTTCTATTGGGGAAGGTATATGATGAAAGTGAAAAGAGATTTTTATTTCCACTGTGCCGAAATTTAGTTTTTTTTTCATAGTACTATGAAGATTTAAATGAATTCAATCCAAGTATAGTCCAACATTCTATTGATTTGTACCCCAACATCAAGCCAACTAGGCGTAAGAAAAGGCCGTTCAACCCCAAAATTGGGCCCCTCATGAGAAAGGAACTCTCTAAGCTCATTGAGGCCAAAATAATTTTTCCAATCAAGTACTCAACTTGGGTGGAAACTTGGTTCCAGTGAGGAAGAAAAATGGAGAAATCAAGGTTTGTGTCGATTTCAAGGACTTGAACAATGTCTCTTTTAAGGATCGTTATCCTTTACCTTCCATGGAGCAGATTCTATAGATAGTGGGTGGAGCCTAGAGATTTTCAATTCTTGATGGCTATTATGGTTTCAATTAGACCAAAGTGAAAGAAGAATATCAATATAAGACTACATTCACCACCAAACGGGGAACCGTAAGCACCCAAAATTGTAGTTACTACTGATGTCAAAAATGGTTACAAAAGTCCCCAATGATGATTCATGTTCTTTCGTAAGGTGTTCGAGTTCCTAAACCCATTCACAAAGTAAATATTTATAGCCTAGACATCCTTATATTTTCCATGCTTTCTTCCAACTTCCCTCTCATTTATGTGCATGTTTTGGCTTTTAGTGTTAAGACCTCTACCCCGCATGAAATGAGGCGAGTCCTGCACTTTTTCTAGAACTCTTTATGTGTGATTTTAACACGTGTGATTTCACTTAACTTGTGCGTTTGTAAACCAAATTGCCTAAAAATAGTCTTAATTGCATGGTATTCCTTCCCTCTTCTATTTTTAATAGATTTAATTAGTTGAACTACCTCTTCACCCAATGATTTGGCACTCTAAGGCTGCCTTGTGCACGAAGGCACATCCCAACCAATTCCTATATATTCAATGATTGTATTAAAGAAAATGGATTGACAATTTTGTGTATCTAGCATAGTATTATCACTAATCCTTCCGGAAATTGCATAACCAAGCTCTGTTCACTTGTGCTATCCCTCTTCCACTTGCATTACAACTAGATTGCCTTCAAGATGCCATTGCTCAAACACCTTCTCCTATTGCTGCCTTTGCATTCCCAATTCCTTGGACTCATATGGACACACAGAGAAATAAAGGATAAACCGAGGGCATTTTTTTAATTTTTTAATTTTTAATTTTTTTAATTTTTTAATTTTTTTACTTTAGCTTAGGATGAATTTCTTTTCCTTAGACTCGTAGATCCCGATATTGCGTGTTGAAGATATAAGGTTGCCTCGTTAGCTTGCTCATCGTTACCACAATCACATCCATTTCTATTCTACACCGTCCATCTCGGCACGACCTCAAGAAGTCGAGTGTGAAGAAGGTCACGTGTTGATTTTCTTTCATACAAATTGGTGAACCCAACGTGAAGGATTAATTCCTTCTTGTTTCCTTTTCTTTCATTGCTATTACCTCACCTCTCCATTTCTTCCCCTATTTTGGTAAGTATTTTATACTTTCTAAAATATGTCTGGGAGAGAGTTTGGTGGTCCATTTGGCTTGAATAGATAGCACAACAATGTGCAACCACAACAGTCCCCTTCTCTTTTGAGATGGGATGAAAATTACACAAGAAACGTCTAAACCTCCCCTAGTTACACTTCAACCCCCATTAGCTGTGTAAGGATGGAGGAGGTTGACCAACCATTAAACATGTAATACGGTCAACCCAATGCAAACCACATTGTTATCACTAATGGAATAGGTTCTTACCATAGAGTCTTATCAAGACCTCACATTGCCATGCAATCAATAAAAGATGATATATTTGCATGAATAGTTAATACTCTTCACTAAATAGATGAGTCTTTGGATAGAATGAAGGCTACAACCTCTGAGATTTCGAATGCCTATCCTAAGATTCTTACTTCGAGAGAAGACAAGAATTATAACACTAAAAATTCATGACAATGTATCATGAGCCTTCTCAATCAAACCCTACACCATAGGCACCTCGACAAGGAACTCAATCCTCTCCCAATGATCTTATTTCTACTTTAGTAGGGAGGATTAGAGAACTAGAAAGTGCCCAGACTTCACAACCAACACATGCAGTAGGGAAGAACATGGGGTATCTAGTTGACAACAAAGGATACATCCCTTCTAATGAGAAACCAACATAATATCCTATACAACAAGGTTATCTGGTTAATTTAAATCCAGGTGATCTTATCACATGGTTAGACACGCTAGGGATGAATCCTAATCCTTCTCAAGCTTATCCTATGCAAGCGCTGACAGGAAATGCCTTCTTGAATGCCGCCACAACAGGCAATATGGCATTCCCTAGTTTTACACCCACTATTCCATATCCTAGTCCTATCCCACCTTACATGCACATGTATTCAAAAACTCCCCAAATGGACCCATATAACATTCTTGCTCCCTACATGCCATATCAAGAGACCCCATACGTTCCTTCAACGTTTATAATGCAACTTATCCAACTCCTCCTTCACCTCCTCATCAAGGATCTTCAATGGGGAAACTTACGCAATGGGTACATATGTTGATTACTTAAAGGAGCCTCTTGACTTCACCATATGGGGAGTCATTATTCCATGCCCATTTTCGAATCTTCCAAAATATAAGGGAGAAGGAGACCCGAATGCTCATATCAAGGCCATCACTTTGCTGCCATAAGGGAATTGCTTCCTTGGGATGTTGTAGTGGCTAAGATCTTTCCAAATACTCTCGAACGAATCAAATTGGATTGGTATTACCGTATTCTAGAAGCTTCTATACATTCCTTTAAAAAAAAATTTGAGTTCATCAAAGCATTTGACATGAACAAGTTATTGCATACAGGGATTAGAGAGTTCTTACATATTAGACAGGAGAAAAATTAATCTACCACCCATTTCATCCAGAGATGGTGCCAAGTTCTCTATTCCTCTACAAGTGCACCCAACATGGACCAGATGGAACTTTGTGATATTTTCCTTCACTCACTCAATCGAGAGACTAGGGAGGAAGTCTAGAAGTTTCCTTTCCGTAGTTATGAGGAAGTGTTGGAGGGTGTGCTTCGGATTGACCAAAAGCTATAGACAATGGACATAAGATCTATAGTCCCAATGGAAAATTGAAATCCCCATATCAAAATAATGTAAATTATCAAAAAAATGATGCCAACAACTAGGGACCTAAGGGTGTGAATCGTAATCATGGTGTTACCATGAATAGTGCTATTGATCAAGCTAATAACATTACTTTTCCAAACAACAATAACAATAAGAAAAACTCGGGAAATCAAAGAGGCCCTAACACTGTGTCATATGTCAACACATTCGATGTAAATCATTCACCACAAAAACAAAATCAAACCCAAGGCCCAAACCAATATCAAAAATCTGGCCAAGGGAAATGAATCATGGTTATAACAACCAATTTCAAAACTACAACTAAGATTATAATCAACAAAAGCAACCAAGAGACTATGATACTAACCTATACTATGGTTTCCATAAGGTTTGAGGTCATGATGATAGGAATTTCCACGATTGCAACAAGTTTCTATAAAGACTTCCCGAAAACCAAAGGCAACTCTTTGTAGACATGTTCCTAGAAAATCCTAAAACAAACCTACAACCTAATCATACCGGACTTGTCACACCTCAAAATGCAAACCCAAAACATCATGGGGATTATGAGGTGAATCCTTAAAATATAAACAAGGGAATTCCTATAGGGAACAACAACCATGAAGCCTCAACTTCTGAAAACTCTTGGGTTGCTCCTAACCTTGGTTCAAATGATAATACAAAAATCTTGGGGTTAGTCGAGCTAGAGGTCAAGCCAGAAATTAATGCAAAAATTCGATGAAGAAGAACAGTTCACAACCCCTATCCACTCTTTCCTTTCCACAGGATGATGTTCCTACAATCCCAAAACCAATAGGAGCCTATGATTTAATATCAGATTTGAACAAGACCTTTTCTCACTTTTTTTTTCTAGATTCGCTGAAGAATTCACTCACGCATCTTTCTGCGTTACTCAATGCACTAGGTATTGGTCATCTAATCTATGTTACACCACTTCCTAGTGCTCAAATAAATCATATTGACTTTTACATACATCCTCTGAGACAAAATGATCAAGATACTAGGTTTGTGTTTGATATAGAGAAGATGTCATCGACATTGAAATTTTCCTAAAGAGGTGATCATGCCTTATTTTTATGAGTCTGGGTTTATAAAAATTGCATTAAGAGATCCATGATTGATCTTTGGGACTGTTGTAAATGTGGTTCCCTTCTCTTTCTTATAGAAGTTTGGATATTGAGAGATACATTTTCCTCTTCAAGAAACATGTTATAGGGGTGTGATAGTATTAAAGCAACCTTGATTGGAACCATAGTTCTTCCAGTCATGCTTGGTTGAAAACTATCTTGACAAATTTTTACATTATTGACAAGGAAATAAGTTATAACATGATCCTTGGGAGACATTGGATTCATCAAATGAAGGTTGTCCCCTTTACCCTATTCCAAGAGATTAGATTCATCCATTTGGGGAAGGTCTTCATTGCTCAAGGGTATCTTAAGACCTTCAATATACACTTAGAAAACCTCAAGAATAAGAAAGGAGTCCATACAGAGTATGAAATTCCTGTGAATCAATTAAATAACCCACCTCCATCAAAAGAGTTAGTCCCAATCACCCCGGGTATGCCGAAGGCTGAAATCGTTGACCCAAAAACATTTGGCAAAAACAAATAAGGGTAAATCAATATCTATGGAAACAATGTCCACTAAAACCACAACAAATATTATGAAACTCTTAAAGAATGATGATATCATCTTCCTCCCATTTGAACCACGGGATATGGGTAGTGTTCTTAGTTTAGCATCTCTTCCCTCCGACGACTTAGGTCTAGGTGTAAACATGATGAAATTAACAAACAAAGAAGGGAAATTTGAGATTGAAACGATGCCCATCAAAACCATTTGTGAGGTTTGTTCTATACTAAACCTCAGTTTCAACCCATGTGCATTTGAAACTAAGCTCACCATATTCATGGGGCAAGGCCTCATCATTAAGAAAATGTCACTAGTAAACACAATGTTCTACAAAGGAAATAAGGCCGAGAAGCATAGTCATGCTCACTCACACATCATGTCTCAAGAACATGACAAAGAGGTGCATGAATGCCTCTTTCAGAAAAATGATTTTAATGATTGGAAATATACACTTCTGGGCAAGGGTTGTAAGTTTAAACCCAGAATGTTAGGCCCTTATCAAGAGAATGGAAATTTTGAGGATCATGGTTCTCTATTGTGTACTTTTAGGGGTGAAGAATTTGATATTTGTCAAATTTCTTCACCTTAGACATCATGACATGTAGTTTCACCTACATTTCCATATGTACATTACTGCATCCGCATTGCATTTTCATCTACCAGTTCATTTCGTAAATTTTTTTATCAAGGGACTTATTCTTATAGCAATTCCTAAAAACTTCTGAAAACATTGGCAAAACATTCAAATCATATCTCTTCAAATATTCACGGTATCATCAATTGTTTCTAAATCATTTCATCAATCCAAGCAAGATAAGACAAATCTTTGACAATAACCATACCAAGGCCTACATACTTGGTTCTACTTATAGTTTCTTCTAGATTAGGTGTATTTTCCTATAGTCCATTCTAGAAGCTTCATAATGTCGCATCTATTCCATATACATCTCTTTGGAAATAAGAACATTCTAGACTTTTTCCTAGATAAATAAGTCAAATGAAAATCCACAGAAATGTTTTATTTTACACATTTCTTTTCCCTACCAACCTTCGGTGTTGAGCCTATGTCTCTTACCAGTGATGTAGGGTTGGGAAAGGAGAGAATTTCCCTTACTCACATATGCCTTGTCCATGGTGATGAGCCCATACTTCCTATTGGTAGCATGGAGAAAGGTGTAGGGGGTCTATTTGACAAACTTGAAAGATAGTAACAATTCATTCAAATGTTGTGAAATCATAAATCAAAACAAAGTGATTTAGATGTCCAAAATTCCAAAAAGAGTTTAAAACCTCAAAACTAGATTTTGTCAACCAAGTGGCCATCTACGGATCTAAGTCTAGATAAACTAGAAAGCATTTCAGAATTTAAACTATGAAGAAAACTTGAGTAGAATGAGGTTGTAGTGTCTCAATTTGGTTTTGCCAAATCCTTGTCTTTCTCTCATCATTACCATTCAAAACATTTCTATAATTTTTTCCCCTTCGGCTCTTTGCGTTGAACCCTTGCATCTTACTATGTTGTGTGGAGTTAGGAGCGGGGAAAGTTCATTCACTCAACATATCACTCTTTCACCACATTTTTCCAAAATAATATGAAGTACCAAAAGTTGCTTAGAGAAACTAAAGTTCAACATTAATGTGCTTGCATTATCATATATCAGCATTACAAAACATAGAAAAAGAAATCATTCTTTAGAATTCATATCCAATGCATAGAAAAACGAAAGTTCTAAACATCTAGAGTACACATGAGAAGTGAGCCAAGAAGAATTCAACTCAGATATAATGAATTACAGAACAAAAAGAAGAGTTTGTATATATATCATAATAAATCGAGTTTGTGTATAATGCCATCACACGCTAGGAATAGTCAAAACACTCACAATGAGCCCGAAATATACAAAAAAATCATATAAATGCATGAAAAAATAGAGACTAAGCAATAAAGGCACTCTTCCTATCCACCTCTTTGAGTCCCCTTATGATCGCTCTAGTTACGAATTTCTTAGGAGCTCTTCTCAAAATATTTCAAACAATAAAGGGCCAAGCCTAATGCAAAATACCATTCCAAAATCCATTCCAATTCAACCATACTAAAAATGAAACGATCACCGTGGGACCAGAGCTTAAAAATCACCAAATCAGTACGCGTAAATGAATTGGAAAATGAGTTTGTTTTGATATGTGTGTGTGTGTGTGTGTGTTGTTGTTATAACTTCATTTTGAGTGCATATGTTTGAAGGGTTGGAGAGCTGGTGCAAGTATATTTCTATATCCACGCACAAATGGTAAGTCCTCTTGTCATTTTAATTTAGTATTTATGTTTCGATATTTCATCTATCTACGTTTGAGTCTTCTTTTCATTTTTCAAGTAGTGGGAGTTTAGATGGTGACATTCTAACACATGGGCATGTCAGGTATAGCTTATAACTCCCCATTTCAGGAACGCCATACTCGAACTCTACATTTTATGCCTTTTCATGGCTAAGATGCTTCTCCGAGGGGGCAATATGTATGCACCCAAAATTACATGTGCTACATTTTTGGAAAATAGTTACAAAAGTCCCCAATGATGATTCATGTCCTTTCAAAAGGTGTTTGAGTTCCTAAACCCATTTACAATACATATTTGTAGCCTAGACATCCTTACTTAGCTTTTCCATGCTTTCTTCTAGCTTCCCACTCATTTCTGTGCATGTTTTTAGTGTCGGGACCGCTGCCTGCTTGGGTGGTGGTTGAAACCACCACCCAAGTAGGGCGGTGATCTTGCATGCTTCCCATAATTCTTTATACTGATTTTAACATGCGTGATTTCACTTAACTTGACTTCTAGGGTGCGTTTGTGAACCAAATTGCCTAAAAATAGTCTTAATTGTATAGTATTCCTTCCCTCTTCTATTTTTAATATATTTAATTAGTTGAACTACCTCTTCACCCAATGATTTGACACTCCAAGGATGCCTTATGCATGAAGGAACATCCCAACCAATTCCTATATATTCAATGCTTGTATTCAAGCAAATAGCCTTGCAAATTTTGTGTATCTTACATAGTATTTCTATCATAATCCTGCTAGAAATTGCATAACCAAGCTCTATTCACTTGTGTTATCCCTCTTCCACCTACATTGAAACCAGACTCCCTTCAAGATTCCATTCCTTAAGCACCTTGTCTTTCTGGTACCTTTGCATTCCCAATTCCTTGGATTCATATGGACACACAGAGAAAGAAAGAGACAAATTGAGGGGACAGATACAGATACAACTAGATTTTCCAAAGCTCTTGCTTATCTAGGTTGGAATTATTTTTTTGTTTGCTTCATTTGTCAAATTATCAATTTTGAATTATTCATTTCAAATACATATCAAATAGAGTAGCAAAATTGTTCATTTCAGTTGATTAAGCAATTACAAATAGATAAAATCATTAGAAAGCTTGCTCTTTGACATTACCAGGGAAGTAGTGGGGAATAATAGCTCTTCTAGGGTTATGATTTGTTCTCTACCTCTGAGGTAGGGTTTGAAGGGTTTTGATTAAATTAGTTTAGTTGTTTTAGATTTAGATTCACATACTTGCACAAGTAATTAACTACAACCAGATGATTACTTGTATTTAATTTCATTTATTAGATTAGAAGCATTGTTTAAAAACCTAGAAAAGATAAAAAATATTTACTTTTATTAGATTAGTTTGCTTCCATTTTTTTGTTCAGATATGTTGTGAAAATACCAAAAACATAGATTAAATTTCCTTTGATAGTTATTTTGTTTCATCAAAATCAATTCAATTCATTCTGCATGACCATCAAAGGTCCACAACAAGAGAAAACGTTCGGTTGTGATCCATTGGTCCCATAACCCAATGGGCCAGAGTTGTTGACCAACATTGATACAAGTTTATGCTTGTTAGTTTTATGCACACCTACTAGGTATTCTGAGAAGATAGAACAATTGAACACATTAAATATTGCAGCTAATCAAGCCTCAATTATTGGATTGCTCCTGGCAATAGGGCTTGATTATGTGCATGACCATACAAGGACCACAACCTCCACGAGTTTACTGGTTGTGATCCCCAGGTCCCACAACCCAACGAGCTTATTGACTAATTAAACATCGACATTGGTTTGTGTGCATCGATATTTAGATCATCATCACTTCCACCTGACATCATTGCACAACTTTCATTATTGAACATAATAGCCGATCAGGCTAGGGATTTCTAGACTAGACCAGAAAACCACCCATAGTCCTTGTGGTTTCTTTACACCTCTCATTCTCACTTCCATGACCTTGTCTGGAAATCTATACGAGGTGCCCGCAAGTCACTTTCCATGTGTTCCAAAACTAGTAGACAAAATCTCAATAGAGATCGATATTGATTAGAGCCTCCGAGTAGTTATTCTATCAGATCGATCCATCACACCACTTCATCTTAGGATGGATTTATTTTCCTTAGACTCACATATCCCGATATTACATGTTGAAGATATAAGATTTCCTCATTAGCTTATTCATCATCACCACACTCACATCTATTTATATTTTATATCGAGTTGTCTCACGACCTCCTGAATTCACGTGTAAAGAAGGTCACTTGTTGATTTTATTTCATACAAGAACATTTGCTTATCAAAAATTCCCTTTGGCTTGTCAAATGCGGGTGATACCTTCCAAAGAGAAATGTACATTTCCTTCAAAGGGTATATCAATCAATTCATCTTCATTTACTCACATTATCCAAATCCACTCCTAGGTGCATTTGGATAATGGGACAAGTTTGCATCATGACAATTGTAAAAGGGGGCCACATGAAATGAAATGATAAAATATGATGCATAGCCCTAGGATACCTTCATGTAGTCTCCTCAACCTTAGTGTACCTGAGAATCCAAAAATGTCACAAATGTATAGAAGGTGTGGTTTTGAAGGGATAACACTCAATATTTTGAGGACTAGCTCATCGAGCTCACCGGTATAAGATTGAGCTACATGGTATAGAGTGAGTTGGTTATATCTCGAACTAGGAAGGGTGATTTTGTGCCATTATTGGGAAATGTAATAATGATTCATGTATTACGCCATGAAAGCAAGTCATTTCGCAACCTAACCTCACCACCTAAACCTTGCACCTATTATTTATTAATTACCTTATAATTAATAAATCCACATTTTCAAACCCACCTCATTTTGCCACCTCATCATGACCTAGCCCTAATCCTAAACTAACCTAATTAAGACCTAACCTACATCCACACCCATGACTAATTACCCTCACCCGCACCAAAACCAACCTAATAATGACTTGACCAAGCCCACAATTAATCTCTCGAGAGAAAAGGAGGGAAGGTTGGCTATTTTACTAAAAATAGCCCACTTTGACTTAACCGACATCGGTTCCTACTCGACCGCCATCGGTTACGTAACCGCCATCGGTTCCCTGTAAATGACCTCCCCCAACCAAAAACAAAGGGGCTGGAATTCATTGGAAAGATCGGAAGTCATTGGAAGGATCCGAAATTCACTTGACAGAGCAGAGACAAGTGAAGGAAAGAGAAGAGTTTTGCAGAGAAGGACATCAAGCCCAAGACTGCAACTGAGTAACCAGAGCCCAGTGACACTCATCCAAGCATTGGGAGAGAAGATAGCTCATCTTGGATTGTCAGATCATCCTACCTGAACCCTGCCTTCGTCATCACAGTCCTTGGACCTGTATCTTCATCAGGAACTAGTAAGTAGTGTCTTGTACGTTCTTTTAATAACATTTCTTGGACTTCTGAATCACAGTAATTATAAGTCTACTCCCAGATCCACTACCCGGTAACACCCTACATCTAACTGTACCTCCTCTACCCTTACATTGCCCCAAGAACAGCCCCCATATTCTCTGAGTCTTCTCCATCACCCCCATTACCTATCCCCAATCATTTACCAGCCTAATAAACACCATAGCCACCTTATAGCCAACCTTCACTAAAAGCCCCTAAATCACTGCCCCTACCGATATCGGTTATCAGAAACCGGTACGGTGACGATGGACAGACATCGATCACTTATGACTCAAACCAAAACCAGCCTTTCCTCTATTGTTTTAACGAGGTAATTAAATTGTAATTTGGCAATAACTTCTTTGTTAGAATTTGTGTTAATTCATATTAGCAGGGGAACTGACCACCTTCGAAAGGAAGTCCAATATTTCCTGGGCCTAAGGCAGTTCCCTCATTTATTGTCTAATTAGAATCTGGTGGTCTTGTATTCTTACTTGCAGGTAGTCCTTCCTAGACAAAAAGGAGTTCTTCGCAATCGATCTGATCTCTCTCTACGGTACGCGCACACCCTCCAAACATTCAACAGGTATTCCTCCTAGCCCTAACCCTTATCTGTTTCTCAAGAGAATGAAAGGATAGAAGCAACTCTATTCTAGGAACTGAAACATTCTTTGTGTGAAACATTTTGGCACGCCCGGTGGGACCCATTTTGGGTTTCTTTCTTTCTTGCTTGCTTTCATATAGGGAGCATACTTGTTGTTTGTTTCTGCTAAGTATTCACAAAATATTTTGTCATTTTGGTAAAAGAATTTGTCTTGCTTTCACATCTTTGCATTAGTGAAAGTCATCTCCTTTGCTTCATCGAATATCATTTTCGATTTGGGTTTAAAACACGTGCATCACATTCTTGCTTGCCGTTTTCAATTCTAGTGAACATAGATTAAGTAACAGGTCATACACGTGGGGGTGATATCCATGGTATTGACAAGAAATTAATCTTACTTTCACTGCACAACACATGCCAAATCACATCATAATTAACACAACAGCTCAAACATCCCCCTTTTCCATGGTATTCCTCACCCGATTGAGGTAACCTTATAAGCCAAAACAAACTTGACATTTCCCCTAAGTCTTTTGTTTAGGATTGACATCATCTTGCATCTAAGGCATAAGCCCACAATAATTAAAACTAATCCTAGGGTTAGTCTCTTGATTTGCTTGTGCATCTTGCTTGTTTTTAGTTACTTTCTTTCTCTCATACACTTTGTTTGATGATCACTTGAGAAACAATTTGGGTAGGCATACTAAGCATTGTTAACCCCAAATCAGCAACTTCTTACAGCTTCTTACACCGGTCCTATTATACCGACATCGGTTAACTTACCGACGCCGGCTATAGTCTGACCGACATCGGTTACCTGACCGATATCGGTTACTGTCTTTCATAGTTCCCAAAACCAGCAACCTACCAATTCCAACATTTTGTTGCTGCTTCTGTTCCTGATAGATTGCATCCCTGCTGTGTACTCTTGTCCATGGTTGTTATCACTCGAAACAAGCCGCAGCCATGGTTTCACATGCCTGCTCCGTGCCTTTGCCTGAATCACCCCCTTCACATCCTATGGGGAATCCTACGGACACCAGTGAGGTTCCCAAAATCCCTGTAGGAGATAAGGAATTTGTGAAATTTTTGGATGCTAATCCTAGCGCTGTACAGTACTATTTGTCTCATGCCCCTGACCATACACCCGACAGTCAACTCCTTGTTGGCATGCCTATTAGTATAGCTAGCTCATTTAGCTCCTTCCCCACCTGATAACTCCACCTTGCCTTCTTCATCCTTAGCCCCGTCTCCCAACTCAGTGGCTTCGGGGTTCATACGGCATAGATTGGCTTTCCTTTGGTTAATCTGGGGCCCAACATATCATTACCACCGACTGCTCCTACCTCGTCTCTCTCGCAGACTGCTCCTTTCATAACTTGCTCTCTGCCACCTATCCACACAAGCTTTCCTTCTCAAGCTCCGCCCACCTTTTCATTTCCACACACGTATCCGGTGACTTCAACATCTTATATAGGACATCCCTATTCGGTCACCTCAACATATTCATCCTCAATACCTTATCAACATTTAACCCCACCATTGTCTAGTGGTGGCCCTTGGCCCAATCCTCCTCCGTTTACTGACAACCACACCATCATCTCATCCAACCACTGATTTAATCAAACAAATGATGGACAAGATGCAAAATCTGGAGGCTTCATTTCAGGAAGCCGTAGCACCCTGACATATGAGCAAGTTTGTTGGGGGGCCTATTCATCCTTCTGTCCCCCTTCATTCATATCCTCCTCAATGGGAATTACCAAAATTCACTCGTTTTAATAGTAAGGAGGATCCTCAACAACACTTGCGATCATTTAGACATGCCTGCTATCTGATTGCTCATGACGATGCTTTACTACTCCGCACCTTTCCCATGTCCTTATCAGGACCCACCTTGGAGTGGTACAATGCTTTAACCCAGCACTCAATCTTCTCTTTTAACCAATTAGCCCAATCTTTCTTGGATCATTTCTCCATTAATATTGCTAAGAAAGTATCTATCACCGACCTCTATGCCATCAACAATTTGAAGACGAATCTATCGCAGATTTCATTGGACGATGGCGGGGCCTCATCAACCAACTTACTTATGCCTTGCCTCAGGCCGAACTCATCGAACTCTTTACGGGCCTGCGCTAAGCACATTTCTCCTACCCTCCAAATTCAAACTTTCCACACCTTTGATGAGGCCTTTACTATGGCTCGGAAACTAGAAATTCGAGCCTTAGAGGAAGAGAAATTGCGGTTGCGTAACAAAAACCCTAATTTCCAAACCCAAGACTCCACCAACAAACCCAACACCACCAATTCTCACGCATCGACTGCTTTGAAATCAAAAGGAGCTGTCCACGCGGTGATGGTCAAATCCCAAGCACCGTCTAATACTCCGCCAAAAACCACCTATAAGTATAAAGCCGAGCCCATCAATTACACTCCCTTGGGAGAAACTTATGGTGTCATCTTGGAAAAATTGCTCAAAGTAGGAGCTATTACCTTGCCTCCTGTTAAACCTCACTCCGGGTTTGATTCCACCCGTGCTATACCTTCTTGGTACAAAGAAAATGACTTCTGTAACTTTCACCGCATGAAGGGACACAATCACGAAAACTGTAAGATGTTGAAAAATATAGTGCAGGAAATGGTTGATGCAGGGGATATAACCCTCGATAATCCTAATGCCCTACCACTGCTAACCGAAATTTGAAAATCTTCAACAAACCATTCCCAAACCACTCATCTAACGATAACATAAACCAGATATCTTAGGCGAGAGTGTTCATGAAATCCATGCGATCTTGACTCCCAACCAAAAGCTTCTATCGAGAAAATTCTGAATCAAGCCTCTTCACTAACGCAGGAACCCGAACCCCCTTCACCACCATCAAGACAAGATGAAATCCTTGCCGTTCCTTTACCCATAAAGGAATTAACCACCCAGAGTTCTCTTCTCACAGATGAGCCTTCTTACACCACATCCTTGCAAGACTGTGAGCGGATGTTATCTAACTTATCTATTTCCCAAACATCTCCTTCTACCACTCTTGTTGTACAAGAGGAAGGCTCGCCACTTTTTTCATCATCCTTAGATGAGAAACCCCTTGAACCGACATCACCAAATTCTTTAATCATGATGGATCCTCTCAAACATGCCCTCCTACCTATTAGTTCTTCATCGCCTAAATCTTTTCAGCTGACCGGTTGACCTCTTAACGCCCATTGATACAGTGCCTCATTTACCCCCTGTATCACACCCACAGTGGACCGGAATCACAACCCACCTTTCTTCCATACAAAAGTTCCTATTCACACGTGAGGATTGTCACCCCTCAGAAGATAGACGAGTCCTATGGGAATGTTTGAGTACACCATATTCTACTCAAATGCAGATGACCGATCCAGACACCTCTACCATATACCCGAAGTGTTTACAAAAGCTCAAAATGCCTATGTCCTCATCTTCACCCCCTCATCTCTACCAAATACCTCATCCACCTCTTACTAACCTAACCAAACCTTTCCCTACGCTTGGGACTCTACCAATACCCAGCCTAACACACCCACCTAAATGGTTAGATTTATCCAAAAATAAAGCCGTCCATCCACCTAAGAGACAAACTCTCCATCCCCTCTCCCAAGTCCAATCTATGCCTCTGTCACAACTAAAACCCTCACCGTCACACCTACCTTCCTTCTATTTGGACCTCACCCCTCCACCTTGCCTCAATACATCATACCTCCTGCGTTTTTCTTTAAAATGACCTGCATCTTTTACACCCATACATCCACGGGTGTATCAACACCGTCACCCCAAGTATCCATCCACCTATCGACCCTAAACAAACTCCATCATCAAAGGATTTGTTTCTTTGTCACTCCTCTTTCTCTCATGGTTGTTTTCTACTACCACATCATCGTGGCCATCATCTAAACATAAACATACTTACCGAAGAAGCCACGTTTAGTTAAATCCAATTATCAAAACCCCTTGGCTAAGCCACCACCACATCGAATCAACCATACCCGGTCATTACCAAAACCCACCCGATCATAGCCTCATCTTCCTCGACTTTGACCCGCTCAAAGGGTCTTACGCCAAAATCCTTGCTATGTTGGTGGAGAATGCGACCATTTCCCTACCCCCACTTAGACCTATGATCCATCTAAACCTCGACCTATAGGTTATGATGAGTCTAAAATCTACTTACCACCGCACACCGGGACATGATGTAGAGGGATGCAAAGCGTTGAAAGCCATACTTCGTCGAGTCACCTCTCTCGGATAGAAAGGTTAAGAAAGACAACTTACGAAGGGAGAAACCTTTAGCTTGATCCCTCTCTATACTATACCACTGTCCCCATCTCACCAAGATCTATCATTATTACTGACCCCACCTCTCGAAGACCATGACTTATCCCTACCATCTTCCTCCTCTCGTGTTCACGAGATCAACATGATTAGTGTTACTACTCGAGGGCAGAAAAACAATGGGAAAGCTAAAGAAAGCACACCTGCGGCCTCTCTTTCTCCATCCACCATCCCGATCACACCACCACCTAAAGTGGTTATTCGTGGACCTGCCCCCCCATCTCTCGATGGAGTTTCCCACCAAACCATGATCAAACAACTTCACCATCACTGTAAAAATGACACTTTGTATGATCTCATTCAAACCTCTGAATCTCATCGACAAGCTCTCATTGAAATCCTTCAAGGGATAGAGGTCTTACCTAACGAAACCTTTCCCGTTACCTCCATCTTAACACCCAACCACGTTGCTTCTCTCACCAAACAATCTATCACTTCCGTCCTGTCTGTACAACAAACCAGCTGCTTTGTCAGTTTCTCTGAAGATGAAATTGTTGACTTTGGTGCAGAAGATCCTGACCCCGCTCTTTTCATCTCAGCTTACATCCGGGACATCCGGGTGCGTCGTGTTATGATTGATGGGGGCACTAGCCTAAACATCATCTCTTCCAAAGCCTTTCAACAAATGAATATCCCCTCTAGCTGCATGTGTGCCAACCCCACCATGTTGCGTTCATTCAACGATGCTATTACTTCTACCTTAGGCACTGTGATCCTTAACATTCGTGTAGGGCCACGTACCTTACCCGAACTCTTCTATGTCCTTGAGGGAGAATTCCAATACAACATGTTGTTAGGCCGCCCTTGGATCCGGGCTATGGGATGCGTTCCCTCTACCTTACATAGATGCATAAAATTTGAGTACGAGGGGAAGTCCTACACCGTAAAAGCTGACCCTCCCCCCTTCAAAACCTGCAATATGTTATATCGCCCTAATGATGTGCTTGTACCAGTCAAGACACCCATTCATCAACCCAACCATCCACTTGACCACACCTCGACCATCCACCTCAACCGCACCTACACCTTCAACCAATGAAACCACCATCGCAAATACCACTTCCTTTCCCACGGACAATATCCCAACCTCAGATCCCTTAGTAGATGTCTTTCAATGCCTTACACTGGGGGAGTATCACCTATATAATGTTAGCACGTTCCATACCCCACAGGAGTACGGACAGTTACATGCGCATCCTACCTACGACCGTCGTGTGGGGGAAGTAATCTCCTACGGACCACCTAATTGCCACACCAACCTAACGTATGGGGGTGTCGATACATCCTCTGTCACCCCTGAACCTCCCCTTGGTGTGGTTCCCTTCCAATCTGATTTTCAATATCTAACTAATCGTCGTTTCACCCTCACCTTCTTGACGCGCTGTGCTTGGAAGGGCTTTGGTTTTGGTCTTTATGAACAAGGCCGACATACGATCATTCCTGTAACTACACGCAAACACAAAGATCATCATGGTCTTGGATTCTCTGAACCACCTACACCAAAAACACCGCATATCCGTTGTATCCAGGAAGATGACAAAGTCACCCCTTCCGAACCATCATCACCCATTTTGCCATCGTCACCCACAGAGTCGATAGACCCTGAATCTATCCCTCCTAACTTTTTTTTCATAAACGCTATCTTCTCAGGTCCTCTCACTTATCAACGCGTGATAATGAAGACCCATCTTCTCTTCCCCTTATGTATCCAGACATGATCGAAGAGGACTCACCTTCAATTAATGTTGTTGAGTGCCAGGATGACGACTCCATCCTCACTTACCTTGGTGCGGACGACTCTTATATTCAATGCCCTTGCCATCGACACTCAAACCATGTTGAATGAGTCAACTATAGAAATCAACATCCACACCGAGGATGATCCTCACATTGTGAAGATCGGACAATCTCTTACCGCATCAAAACAAACTGCCTTCACTACCTTCCTCCATGCCCATAACCAAGCTTTCGCTTGGTCCTACGCTGACATGCCAGGAATTGATCCTGACATTGCTGTCCATAACATTACCTTAAAACCTGATGCCAAACCAGTTAAATAGAAACTGAGAAAAATGCATCCACGCATTGCCCTCTTGGTCAAAGAAGAGCTTCAACGACTCCTTTCTGTTTCCTTCATCTTACCTATTGACTATCCTCAATGGATCTCTAACATCGTACCTGTTACTAAAGCAACGGGGGGACTTCGGATATGTATGGATTTCGGGACCTTAACCTCGCTTTCCCGAAGGATGACTTCCCCCTCCCAAGTATTGATCAACTTGTTGATCTCACTGCGGGCCATGAGATGCTTTCTCTCATGGATGGCTTCTCGGGATACAATCAAATTTTGGTAGCCCCGGCCGATCAACATAAAACTACCTTCATAACTCCTTGGGGAACCTTCATTATCGTGTCATGCCATTTGGCCTTAAGAATGCTGGTGCGACCTATCAGCGGGCTATGACTTACATTTTTCATGACATTATGCACACTATCCTTGAGGATTATGTCGATGATCTTCTTGGCAAATCTAAACATCGCAGTGAACATCTCGATGTTTTAACCATTATTTTCGATCGCCTGTTACAATATTGTGTTCATCTTCAACCAAAGAAATGTGTCTTTGGTGTCCTTTCGGAAAACTCCTTGGTTTTATCATCTCTTTGCGTGGCATCGAGGTCGATCCAGCTAAAGTCAAAGCTATCCTAGAAATGCCCCACCTACTAACCTCAAACAATTACGTAGTTTGCAGAGGTAAACTCCAATCTATCCGGCATTTCATCTCTCAACTCTCGGATCGATGTCAACCTTTCCATCATCTCCTTAAAAAGGACATTTCCTTTCAATGGAGCGAAGAGTGCCACCAAGCCTTTGAGGCTCTTAAAACCTATCTCTTGCAGCCACCTGTGCTTATCCCACCTCAGGACGATCGCCCTTTCTACCTTTACCTTTCCACCACCGACCATGCTGTAGGAGCCATGCTCACACATCGTGACTCTGAGCATCGAGAACAAGCCATTTATTACATAAGTCGTACTCTCATGGATTACGAGACTAGGTATACACATGTAGAAAAGTTGTGCCTAGCCCTATCATTCGTAGCCACCAAACTCCGACACTACCTCCTGAATCACAAAACTTTTGTCATCACCAACGCGGACCCCATTCATTATATGTATGCCAAACCACATCTAAACCAACGCATCACCCGATGGCTTATGCTCCTTGCCGACCTCGACCTTGAATTTGTACACCAGAAATCAATAAAAGGACAAACTATTGCAGACCAACTCGCGGAAGCCCCTTTACCTGGGGAACAATTTACCAATTTTAATTTCCCCGATGAACTCATCGCCACTCTTTCACTCAGTGAGGAGTCGTATCCAATGACCCTCTTCTTCGATGGATCCAAATGCCAGCGCGGTGGAGGAGCCGGCGTTGTTCTCATTCCTCTTGATGCTGAGCCTATGCCTCTTTCATTCCGGCTCGATTTCCCCTGCACTAATAATACAGCGGAATACGAGGCCCTTGTTTTGGGTCTCCAAGTTGCGTTACACTTAGGTGTAAAATCTATTAATATTTTCGGTGACTCTCAATTGGTAGTCAATCAAGTTATGGGCATCTACCAATGTAAAAATGAGGAACTTCAAAAGTACAAACATTACGTGGATTCACTTTTGACCTTATTTACTCATTATTCTATCCAAACCATTCCCCGCTCCACTAACAAATTTGCGGATACTATGGCTTGCTTAGCCTCACAAATTCCTGCCTCACCAACTGACTCTGACATATTCGTCTTGGTCCAACAACTCTTTGCCCCATCTTACTCAGCCCCGGATGTTTGTATGATAAATAATGTAATACTGCTAATTCACGGGGATACAGTATCACCAATTTCACGACTACCTTGACCTCTGTTCTCCCACCTGACCTTACTAGTAACGGCAAACGTGCTTTTCTTAAAAGTGTTTCTCATTATGTCATCATGGGGGGACTCCTCTATAAACGTGGCTTTGATGGCATCCTCCTTCGATGTCTAACCGGTGCGGAGGTCACCTATACCATCCAACAAGTCCATGACGACGGTATTTGTGGTGGACATTTTAGTGGCCTTGCCGTGGCCAAATGGATCCTTCGCCTAGGCTATTATTGGCCTACTCTTAATAACGACTACTACGAATATGTTAAGCGTTGTGTTATGTGTCAACAACATGCCAATCTTCAACATACTCCTAGCCATCCGCTACAGGTCACACGAGATCTTTGGCCTTTCTCACAATGGGGTTTAGACCTTATTGGTGAGATTCACCCACCCTCTTCGCAACGTCACCATTGGATAATCACAGCAACCGAATATTACACTAAATGGGTGGAAGCCATTCCACTCATTTCAACCAAAAAAGAAAAAATCGTAGAATTCATTAACCATCACATTATCTGTCGTTTTGGCGTTCCTCATCGCCTGATAACAGATAATGGAAAATCTTTCAAAAATAAGTTGTTACAAGACCTTTGTGACAACTTTGGTATCAAACTTAGCTTCTCATCACCTTACTATCCACAAGCAAATGGTCAAGCCAAATCTTCTAATAAAACCCTAACCAAAATCCTCATGAAAGTTGTTAACGATTCTGGAAGCAATTGGCCTGATCACATCCCCTTTGCCCTTTGGGCTTATCGGACTAGCATTCGCACCTCCACTAATGCCACCCCATTTTCTTTGGTATATGGTACCGAGGCTGTCTTACCTCTCGAAATACAAATACCCTCCCTAAGAATATCTCTTCAGGATATTCTCACCAATGATGATTTCCGCCAAGAGCGGTTAGCCCAATTGGAGCTTCTTGACGAGCGTCGTCTTACAGCTCTTGACCACCTTCAAATCTATCAAAAGCGCATCAAGCGTGCTTATGATAAGTGACTTCATGAGCGTACCTTTAAGGTTGGTGATCTTGTCCTCAAAGAGAATCAACATGTAACCAAACTAGAAAAGAGCAAACGTGGCAAATTTGCTCCAAATTGGATTGGGCCTTACATTATCACTCACATTTACGGATCAGGCACTTATCGTTTAGCTTCGCTTAATGGTAAACCTGAGCCTGAACCCCTTAATGCCTTGCATCTTCGACCATTCTACTGTTGAATTTAGTGTTATATCACTTCTTATCTACCTTGCGCTCGTCCCTTGAGCTCATTTACCACCTCATACACTTTGTTTCATGCATCTCAAAATAAAATCAAGCTCACATGGTTTGGTCATAATCTCCCCTTAAAGATGCCTTCCCCTTATTAGTCTAGTCCATGACTTAAAAGTATCAAAATAACACGTTCTCAATTATACGCTTATGGGATATTCTTGAGTCAAACTTCCTACAAAACTAGATGCTTCATGCCAACCGGACATCTAGACCTCTAAGTTATACATAGACTGCTCCCTCGAAGGACAGCTATGTGCAAAGCCACATTTGCTATTTTAAATAGACTACTCCCCTCGAAGGACAGCTATACACAAAAGCCACATCTGCTACTATAAATAGACTACTCCCTTGAAGGACAGCTATACAAAGTCAGCCTCTATCAGAAGCTTCTCACATTGCTCAGCTTCGTGAAGACCTCAAGAACAACAAAATACATATCCCATGTAGACTTCCCGCATCGATCAGTCTATATCCAGAAAAGTAAAAAGTAGTATTCCAAAGCACTTTTGAGTCATGGGCTTGTCTATTTAGGTTTGGTTCTCTTTCGTCAGAATAATCACCTTATAACAAGTTCTCTGCACCCCCGCTATACCAGCTACCTCACCTCACCATTCGTCAAAGCAATAAAACTCAAGGGACGTGACGTATATCCGATATATTGTGATTATACGACTCTTTTCACCTATCGACTTCTCACCTTTTCAAGGCACCTAGGGATTCAAGCTCATCCTATGTTAATATGTGGTTTGTTTAGCTCTTCTCAACTACGGGACACTTTTTCCTCTTTTACTCGAATCTAGGATTATGTGTTGACCTTAATCAGGATACGGTTCCCTACTACTTGGGTAAGCTAACTTTCACTTCACCTATACCTACACCAACATCGCCCGATCCCTTACCACACCAACAACATTACCCTACCAATATCAATATTTTTACCAACCAACAAATTGCCTAACCACAACCAAATTGCCCTGAATTCACCTCTCCCTGGTCCTAAGGAGAACTACATCGGTCTGAGGCCCCTCCTTGCTTTGTGCAATGGGCTATGTAGGCAGCACTTAGGAGACATGGGGTCTCCCAAGGTTAGCTCGACCATCCCCTACCATAACCTATCATGTGTGGTAAATATAAATCTTTTTGTGTATTTCTATTTGATCACATTCATCTTTATCCTTTTTTCAAAACAAAACATTCAAAACACAACCATTCTTATTATTATCATAACTCAAATCAACATACATATTTAGTTTTATTTAGATGTTAAACAAATACATCTTCTCTATCATCGACGCGCAGGTCGGCATCCTTATTTATTCTTATACTCTATGAAATTCACTTAGACCCTTGCGCCTCCTCCCGAATCAGGTGGTGATCGTGATCGTCGATGCCACTCACTTGGCCTCTCCATCCTCAAAGGTGCCACTGCTATTGGTTCCTCCCATTGATCCAACATCTCCTGTAACATACGAATACGTCCTCTCGCGTGGAGGAATCTTGCCTCTAGTCTCTCCACTCGTGACTCTGCAAACCTCTAACAATCCGTTGTCTCATTCACTGTGTTTGGAAGCTGATGAACCAAATCCTACTGAGTGATCTCTCTCCGCTTTGTAATCACGGCTATGTCGGGATGATCGGCCCTCTCACGTACCTCGCAGCTCTGCTTTACCCCACCATAATCTATAAGCCTCTGTCGCTCCCGCATCCATTACCCTGCGATCGGCTGCTATATCTCTTGGCCCTTCTGGAGGTGTCGGCCGGGGAGGTGAGAATAATGCCTCGGCGTCGATCCTCATGTATGGTCTATAAGCCATAGGTATATCCTGAACAAATCCAAATTGTTGCCGCATGCGATCTAGAGGAATCCTCTCGTACTCACCTGGCCTGTGCCCTGCGATCCACCTCAATCGCTCTACACCCCTCAACTCCTCAGCTATGTTCTCTGTTACCATATAGTTCCCGTAAGGCCTCCAACAAATATCCGTAATCATCACCATCTCCCATACCTACCTATAATACTCGATGTCATCTATCACGGCACAGGGATCTTGCCTCTTGTTACATGCGGACCCATCGTCTAAATCCCAACCTCTGCACTCTTGTCTCTCTTTCCTGGATTGGTCGGCCTATTGGTCACACACACACAATGTGCTCATAGGCCCAACAATGTAATAAGTATGCACAATCCAGTGTCATCCTGTGATTTCACTTGCAGGCCCATAAACCCCTGTATAGCTCCGCCAGATATGCGGGTGCCCATGCGAAAGTCACGCTCCTTTCTATCATTTCCCAAATAATACACATCAATGCTTTTGGAAATCTTCCCCCATCCACCCTCGGTAATGCATAATACCCCACCGCTATCATTAATACCACTGTGACCTTGTTTCCTCAGGGTGTGTTGCATACATTGTACCATAAGTGAATGTCAAACCTCGTTGTGTCAAATCTCGTGCGGTGACCAAATACTATTGTTATTGCTCCTACCACGCGCTAGGCCACCACGATACTACTTTGGTCTTCTGTAATTGGGAGCCTCAAAATTCTAAACACATCTTCCAATCATCACTTTGTCATCTCCCTGTTGGCGGATAGAAGGTATTCTTTTCTGGATTCCACCTCTCAATCAATGCTTGACATAGCATGATTGCGTGTGATTCGTGAATAATAGCGAGATTCCACTTAACCCCACATGATTTATCAATGCCCATTCAATTGGTGTTACATCCGCTCGGACTCTTGACAACAAAGCTGGCACACTATCATTCATCCTCATTACCTGCCTCTGCTGCGTACATCAAAATGACACAAAACCATTCATAACTCAAATCCCCAGTGTTTTTCTCACATTCTAGAATTTCATACGATGCTTAGGTATCGGTTATAGATAAGCGATATCGGTTTCTAACCGAACTACGGTTACCTCTAAATGATATCGGTCACTGTCAATCTTATACAACCTACTTAAAAACATCCCCTACGATAATTATTTTCTCGTTTACCCCTCTTTGTACCTACAAACATACGTGAACACCCTGCTTACCTACCCCATAACACTCACTCTACCCCAAACCCTTGCCTATCACCTTTTCTTTCTCATCTCTACCCTCTTACCTTCTCTCATCCTATTCATCAAAACATGCAAGAATTAAAATACAACCAAACAGTTTACCTCTTGGGATGCAGCAGCTTGGGTGGAACCTGTCTTCCCTCTCGTCCTGCTGCTGGATGCTTCTCCTCGTTCATCCATGTTCACCACCCTCTTCAAATATAACTTGCCTTTCTGCCTTCTTAATCTCAGCCCACACTCACTTTACCTGTCTCTCTTTCCTCCTTATCACTCAATTCTCTCATGCAATTACCTGTATCAGTCATCAAACAGTGTCGCATTCACGTATTTAACTTGTTGCATGACTCTAAAAATAAGAACTTAAGTTGCCACCCAAGCTTTTCTATTTTTAGAAAAGATCGTTTTGCATAACCGGTATCGGTTACCTAACCGATATCGGTCCATAATCTACCGACGTCGGTTAGCTAACCGATATCGGTCACATGCCTCCTTTTTCTTAAACCTGGGCCTTTTCTTTATTTTTTACAAATTTTTGTGGCGCCCACCTCTTTTTCCTGCATAACTACACCATTATCACTATTTGTCATCATCACATAATCACATCATACATATCATCACAATTTCATCAACATCATCTATCACATTAAAACACCATCACAAAATACATATTTTAATATATACATCAAACCCATCATATACACACCATTTGGATCAACTCATCATCTATACATTCAATTTCAAAACCATCGACAAAACACATAAAACATTTTTATACACACCATGTGGATCAAAATCATCATCTATATATATATATATCAATGTTTAAATATACAACTTCCCTGCGTAGGGGCCTCTGTCACATCTCAAAATAATACAAAGCCGACACGCGAGGCGCGATCATCTTTCAAAATCTCGGCTCGGCTCATGGCCGGTCTCTCATGTCAAAAATATACTCGGCTCGCGAGGCCGGTATCAACTATCTGACCTATACTCGGCTCGTATATATACAACAAGAATGAATAAATAAATCATGTGTGGGCAGCGAGCCTCTATATACATGATCGGTTCGTAGACTCAATATCCAAAAACCCATCTCCACTCCAGGGATGTCTCAGCTCTCCCCACCACCCTCAGCCCCTCTCCCTGCTGGTCCCTGTGCTGGCTCTTGCCTCCTCCCTGTCACCGACCCACCGGTTGTGGCTGCGCCCCCAGGATCTCGGCTATGGGATGTCTCGGCTCTGTGCGCCGCATATGGCTGATAGTCAGCCCGGTACCATCAAGGACGTCCTGATAATACCGGGCCTCTGCTCTCACCTCCATATAATGGGCCCGTGCCACCATGGCTATTGGGGTTGGTCCCCTGACTCCTAATAATAGTGGCCCCTGTCCTGTCGGTACACCACGTGCTGTGCTCTAACAATGCCTGGTGCACGTGCACATACTGTGATGGTGCACATGTGGCTGTACAGGTGCTTGTGGTTGTGCTTGACACTTTTGTGCACAATGGGCTAAGCGCCCCCTGTAGTACCCGATCTATGCTTGTACGTGCAGTGAAGTTGCCCCTGTAACAAGCTGCACTGTGTCTAAGAGCCGGTCCCTCTCTGCTATAACAGCAGCTAAATATGGCTGTGCGGGCTGTGCTCTCCTAGCTACTCTCTCCCCTGCCCACCAAACCAAAAAGCCCCCTGTCACTCCGGCATCATCCATAGTATCATCAGCTGGCCGCTCTGCTACCCAATCTGGGTCAACGAGCTGCGGTGTGGGCAGTGGGGCCTCTACATCATCCCTCCGGTACTATGGGAGGGGAGGTGGCTCATCTGTCTCAAGCCCAACTACCATCGTACCCTCTCTAGGGGTATCTACTCATGCTCTCTATGGGCCTCGTCTAGCTATCCGAAAGTATATTGGATCGGCGCATCTGTGCTCGGGCTCCTCCTCGGGGCGATGGCCTCTGTAGGGCCTCCATCTAATGTCCGTGCGGTTAAGCCCTCTGCAGATGACGGTGTAGGCCACATCCCGTCTGCGAGCACCACTCGTGGCTGGCCCACGACCCCCACCACCTCTGAAATCCATATCTATAGATGATACGCGTGGCCTGGGCTGCTTTGGGGCAGCCCTCCCCGAGAACGTCATATCGAGATAATGTGCTCGTCATATGCCAGCGATGTAACAAAATGTAGAGCAAATACCAAATCACCTCATCCGTGATAACCCCACGACTCTCTGATAGTTGCACCAGATACACTTGGTGCCCGGGCATAACATGTATGCTCCTCTACCATCTCGTGCAACACTCCCATCAAAGCCGTGGGTGGGAGAGCGGCCTCCTCTCTCGAGTCGGGAGGGTGAAGCATGTGATACCTATCATCATCGACACGGCAAGCCATGTCTCATGTATGTGTGCGCGCGATACATGTCGCCATAGGCAATGCTCACACTGTGATAGGTCAATAATGCGGCTACATCCCCAAATACCTGAAGAATGTTGTCCATCGCCGTCTCTGCATCTACCTGGAACACTGCCTCCCCTACGATCGGCAGTCTCAGGATGCGATACACATCCTCTAGGGTAATCGTCATCTCTCCAGTAGGGAGATGGAAGACGTTGGTTGCCGGATCCCATCTCTCGATGAGGGCAACCATCAGGCTGTGGTCCCTATCCATAGCCCTATACTGCTAGACTCCGCCGAGTCCCACCTCTCGCATAATGGCCCAATGCGCTGCGGACACATGTGGCCGCATCCGATCTCAATAGCGGGGGCATCCGATCCTACATCGTAAGCTGGCTTTGGCATGCTGCAAAAACAACCCACCTAATTAGGCCCGACCCAAGGCCGCAACCACTTAATTAGGCCCGACCCACGGCCGCAACCACCCAATCAGGCCCGACCCAATGCCGCAACCACCCAATCCGGCCCGACCCAAGGCCCAACCACTTAATTAGGCCTGACCCAAGGCCGCACCAATTAAGTACCTCACCCAAAACCCGCAAATTACAATTTTATCCACCCATCATGTAGCTTTTTGTTCAATCAAGCTCACCTGTTCGTGTTTTAGCATGATTAGGGTACTTGACTTGATCAGTCGACCAACTTTGCCTAGACCAAGACCGTGATGTTTATATCAACCAAACCAACCATTTGGTACTGCCGAACATGCCTAAACGTTCCTGTACCTTACTTGTTATATCCCCTGGAGCTACTTCCTATGCCTTGGATACTTTGGGATTATATCACCCTTGTTTGGATAAACTATCGACCTTTGCCTATGAATTGCTTGTTTACTCTTGAAATCATGTACCCTAGTCGCACTCTTTGCATTTCAATGTGTGTCTGCTTCCTTGAACTTATCCCACCATTTTACCATCATCTTAACACCATTCACCCTTTATCAACCCTATCCACGATTTCACGTTGCCTCAATCGTGATAGATTTGAGGGGATTACCTATACCCTTAACGGGAGTAACCACTTCTTATTATTGTCGGTGCGGCTTTACTGAGACAAAGCTACACGACAACAAGGGGCTAATGTAGACACCAAATTTGTGTGTCTCACGACACCTGTGCCCCATCTCATTTAGTAACCTAACCTCACCACCTAAACCTTGCACAATTATTTATTAATTACCTTATAATTAATAAATCCACATTTCAAACCTACCACCTCATTTCGCCACCTCATCATGACCTAGCCCTAATCCTAAACTAACCTAATTAAGAACTATAACTTGGTCTACATCCACACCCATGACTAATTACTCCTCACCCGCACCAAAACCAACCTAATAATGACTTGACCAAGCCCACACTAATCTCCTCGGGAGAAAAGGAGGAAGGTTGGCTATTTTACTAAAAATAGCCCACTTTGACTTAACCGACATTGGTTCTACTCGACCGCCGTCGATTACGTAACCACCATCGGTTCCACCAGTAAATGACCTCCCCCAACCAAAAAAAAAAGGGGCTGGAATTCATTGGAAAGATTGGAAGTCATTGGAAGGATCCGAAATTCACTTGACAGAGCAGAGACAAGTGAAGGAAAGAGAAGAGTTTTGCAGAGAAGGACATCAAGCCCAAGACTGCAACTGAGTAACCAGAGCCCAGTGACACTCATCCAAGCATTGGGAGAGAAGATAGCTCATCTTGGATTATTAGATCATCCTACCTGAACCCTGCCTTCGTCATCACAGTCCTTGGACCTGTATCTTCATCAGGAACTAGTAAGTAGTGTCTTGGTACGTTCTTTTAATAACATTTCTTGGACTTTTGAATCACAGTAATTATAAGTCTACTCCCAGATCCACTACCCGGTAACACCCTACATCTAACTGTACCTCCTCTACCCTTACATTGCCCCAAGAACAGCCCCCCATATTCTCTGAGTCTTCTCCATCACCCCCATTACCTATCCCCAATCATTTACCAGCCTAATAAACACCATAGCCACCTTATAGTCAACCTTCACTAAAAGCCCCTAAATCACTTTGCCCCTACTGATATCGGTTATCGAAGCAGTACCGATGACGATGGCCGGCATCGATCCTTTGTGACTCAAAACCAAAACCAGCCTTTCCTCTATTGTTTTAACGAGGCAATTAAATTATAATTTGAAAATAGCTTCTTCGTTAGAATTTGTGTTAATTCGTATTAGCGAAGGCCCGACCACCTTCAAAGGAAGTCCAATATTTCTGGGCCTAGGGCACTTCCCTCATTTATTGTCTAATTAGAATCGGTGGTCTTGTATTCTTACTTGCGGTAGTCCTTCCTAGACAAAAAGGAGTTCTTCGCAATCGATCTAGATCTCTCTCTACGGTATGCACACACCCTCCAAACATTCAACAGTATTCCTCCTAGCCCTAACCCTTATCATTTCTCAAGAGAATGAAAGGATAGAAGCAACTCTATTCTAGGAATGAAACATTACGTGTGAAACACATGTATTATGAGGAATATTAGACTCGTGAGATAGAACTCGAGCTCTATATGGTGGGGGTCAAAGTTGGAAAAGGTCGACCCATGAGGTTGAGAGGTGGAGCGAAAGGTGAGTCCATCGAGCTTGTAGTCGAGTTCCTTATGAGTTAAAAATGGAAATAAAAGGACTAAGGACTTGGATAAGTGGAAAAGAAGTGCAAAAGAACTCATCGAGCCAATGAGCTGAGGTGACAGTTTAGGCTCGGCCCATCGAGCTCAGGATGGAACAAGTTAGAATGGAAATCAAGTTAGGTACTTAGAGAATTTAGCAAGGAGTGCGGGTGGAATTGTGTAGGTTATCACATGGCCCCTTGGTGAAAATTCAAAAGGTTAAAAACACGAGGAGACCCCAAGGTTGTGTGAGGTCTCCACATGTAGCGAGGTTCTGCAGACACTTCACAAGTTATGAATTATTAGAAGTAAATGAGGATGCATCGAGCACGTGACAAGGAAGTCAAGATTGATGTGGAGCCAAGTCACTAAATAGGTAAGAATTTGATATAGGGCCCGAGGCACAAGTGAGACATGGGCTCACCAACATTAGGAAAAGGGAGACTCCATCAAGTTAAACCAAACATAGAATCGGTGAAATGGAATACAAAAATCATCGAGAATTGAGTGAGTGTGTGGCCCAATGCATAGTGTGAATGGGTTGATGGAGTCTCACCGGGTTGTTGAGGTGTCCATTTGTGGAAACAAATGCAAAAAAATGGAGGACCCATCAAGGTGTGTAGGCTGGCAAGTGCAGTCGGTGACATCCAAAACACAAATTGATATGTAGAGATAGGTGGGTGGTTCACATAAAGCAAGTGATGCTAAATACATACAATGAAAATATTGGCACATGAAGAGAAAGGACTTGGGAGCCACGCAGACCGCCACTTGTCTTATCAATGTCAAGCTAGTTAATATTCCAACATTTAAATGTTGAAGCTTTCCTCATAAAAAAGTAATAAAATCAAAAAAGGCCCCACCATTAATTAAATGCAAAATCATTTCAAATCATTATAGGGATATGAAAAAACATTGGGAAGAGGGGAAATATTTTAAATGTCTTCCCAAAGCAATATAGATTTAATTACCCGAGTCCGTGAAGGCCAAGCAAGACTATGTGAGAACCTAAAATAACTTCCTATGCTTAGGGAGCCATAGCTTTTGCATCAATTAATGAAATTGCATAAAATTGGTCTCATTAGAATCATGGCTTTGAGATCTATGCACAAGAGTAAAAAAATCTAGAGATTAATGTCATTCATAGGTGTATTTGGCATAAAAGGAACTTGTTTCAAAAGGGTAGTTGGATGGTGGGTGGAAGTGTAATTAATGGGCATGGATGGACATTTATCCACTACTACAAGTTATGGGAAGTATGGGGAGGATTTTGCAGGTTGCAAATCATGATTTTTACCTAATTTGGGTACCTTGTAATTGATGTAAAAGCCATATTTGAGATTTCTTTTTCTTCTTCCCTCTTCTCCACTTTTTTATAAATGGGGGATTTCTCTCATTTACAAATGAGGATACTTTTTATTATCAAAACTCTGTCATTTTGGTTTTGTGAAGCCAATGTGTTGCAATCCTTTGTAGTGGGCTCCTTGCATGGTGATTGAGGCCTTTAATTTATAAGAGTTTGAACTATTCATATCAATGAAGCAATAGATGCAAGTTTGTGGATGTACCTTCCCTTGTTGTGTTCATTTGCATTCTTATTGCCTCTTTAATCTTATTATAGGTGTATTGTGTCTATTATATGCTAGTGCAGGGACTCATAATTATTGTGTGTGTATAGAAATGTTACTTGTGAATGTTAATGTTAGATAGTGGAGAATTGTTATCACCCTTTCTAAACTGCATTTTCCCTCTATTTTCACACATTGGAGAGTTGTTCTCATACCCTTATTTTGGTGCATCACCTCTGTAGTGTAGTTTATTTCATTTTCATGTTATTTCTCTCTCCCTGGTCCTTAGAAATTGTAGGATAGAGATAGTTAGTAGTTTTATTTCATTAGAGTTAGTTTGCACTAGATTAGGAAGAAGAACCGACCTTCTTTGGAGGTCTATCTCAAGTAGCAAGTCCCACACTTAGATATAGTACCCATGTTACCTAGTCACACTACTTGCCTTAATCAAGTACACACACTTGTGAAAATAGGAGGGTCCTAGTGATTTGGTGATAATAGTTCTAGTATGCCTGATGGGACCACAAGAAGTCTTTGTTTTCATTGTAGAACATAATAGTTGATGTGCCTTTGTTGTAATCCCCAAAATTATAGAGGCATTAAAATTGCACATCTGATGACTCCAAAAGGAAGAATTTACTAGTTTTAGTAGCCCAAGCTTATCAAATTTATGAGAAGGATTCAAACAAGGTCTAGAACAAGAGAAGAAGGTTTTTTTGAATACTTTGCAATTATCTCCAAGTAGTGGAAGAAGGGGGAGAGAGCTCAAAGATATCCATCTCCACCAAATAGAACACTATCTACACCTCCACCTAGTAGGCCTTTCATTCAATCAACCAGAGTCCTCAAACCAATTAGAATGGCTCATCAACCACCACCAAAAAATCATTTTGTGAATTTCACAAGAAGCAACCCACTTTCTCTCAATGCACAAAATCCAATTCCAATTGCAACATTGAAGAACATCCATATTTCACTAGGGAAAACCATACAACTCCGGTTGATCACATTCAAGACATTGCAAATGTCTATGTTATATGAGGTTAATGAAATGGATGTGGTAGTCAAATTATTGGCTTCTTCTTTCAAAGGGAAAGGCTCTACAATGGTTTAGAGGCCTAGGGGTAGGATCAATTCAAAATTGGGATCAGTTGTGTACAACTCTTTATGGTCAATTTGGGGAAAAGGTGGATAATTTATCTCTCATGGAGTAATTAACCACAATCAAGAGAGCACCAAATGAGTAGATGACTGATTTCAACTTCAGATTTCAAAGGACATGGGATAGATTCCACTTGTTGTGAGACCAACAGCTAAGGTGCCTTCCTTTACTTTCTAAAATATTTAAATTCTGATATTTCCATGATGATACAATCTATGGGAGGTATAACTTTACTTGCCATAGCCTATAACATTTCTATCAGAGCTGAAAATTATCTGATTCAAGTTGTAAACTTGCACCTAGGCCACCTATGCCTCTTTATCCAGAATTAGGGAGTCCAAGCACTAGTCAAACACCTACATTATCTCTTATTCCTCCCCAAAAAATCATAGCTCTCTAATGAAGCTTCTACCTCATCTTCTAGTACCTCAAATGAGCTCTAAGAAGTCATGAAACAATTACAAAACTTAGGCAATGAGTTGGTGACAATTAAGAGGCAACAAGCTCAAATTTTAGACCATACCAGCCTCAAGCCCAACCTAATAGGCCTCCGTATCAGCCTAATAGACCACCTTCTCAAGCTACAAATCAGAACCAAGTAAAACCTCCTACAAATAGACCATTCTAGCCCTATAATCCTAATATTGTATCTACATCCAAAGCCTTGGTTCCAACTCAAAACAACATGGCACAAGAGTATGAATGGTGTTTCCCATGCAACCAACCTCATAACCAATCAACATGATTTAATGGTGCCTTGAATCAAGATCTAATGGTGACAATAATTAGTGTGGAACAAGAGACAAGTCAAGAAGAAAATCAGCAGCAAGCTAGCACATCGAAGCACCTCCAAATGAGACCACACTTGTTAATTGGCAAGTGGAGGATTTTTGTGGTATAAATCAGACTCCTTCTCAAGGTGTGGAAACTAACACATAGTCTAAGAAAAGGAATATTGAGGAAGGAAATCATCTAATTCAAGTGCTTCTCATCCCTCTATCACTCCACAAGGAATTAGTAATCAAAGTGCAACTCCAAATGTGCAAAATCAGCCTAGACCACCTTAAACCAGCTCATATACAATTATAACAACCCATGTATAAGAGAAAGTGGTTCAAAGTAAAGGAAAAAAAAGGATAGCTCTTCCCCATTTAATATCATTGAGAAAATGAAGAAAACAAATGTAAACATCTCAATGTGGGAGTCATTGGCTATCCTAGGACAAAGAGATCTGTTGCAAGCTACCATGGAAAATTGGTCCACATCAAATCAATCATCCAATGATTAGGATAAAGTGATCATTAATTATGCCCTCAAGAGAGCCTCGAGAGATCAACAAGGTAAAAATATGAATCCCCCACCATTCTACATCTCATTGATCATTGTGAATAATCTTGTGCATAATTACATGATTGATTCGGGAGCAAGTAGCTCTCAGTCATGCCCAAAAAATAGCTGATCAGTTGGGCCTTCAATATGAAGTCATTTCCAAAGGTGTGGTGTAATTATATGGGACAACAATGACTATAATTGGAGTAATCAAAGGATTGAGCCTCACATTGCATGTTTGTCCCAATGTTATGGTGTTGCAAGATGTTTCATTATTGACTTACCACCACTCTTCGCTCTATGCTTGTCAAGGGACTTCACTACCAAAATTGGAGGCTACTTTTCTACTGATTGGTCACATATGTTATTTAGAACAAGGTATGGAGCTAAGGCTATAATCAGATCTGAGCCAATTGCTAATTTTCATATTGAACCACATGTACCAAGTCCAATCAATGCAAATTGCTCAACTTTTGATCAAGAAGATTGTCCAAGTATTTATGAAGCAAATACTAAGGTTGGAGGCATTCTAGACTTGAATCTTGATGATTGGGCCAAAAAAGACATGCTTTTGATCCTTATAAAGAAATGGAAGAAGTTGAGCTAGGAGTCTATTGCATGCATGAAGAAAATACACCTCTCCCTAGCATCACCAAATCAGATCACAAAGATAATAATGAAGTATGAAAACTATTATTTGATGGTTCAAGGAGTAGGAAAGGTGTTGGAGGAGGAGAAATGCTTGTGTCACCACAAAGTATCAAATATTACTCAACTTTTCATTTTCAGTTTGCTTTCTCAAATAACACAACTGAGTATGAAGCCTTGATTCATGGGTTGCATTGGGCAAGAAAAAGAGGCATTAAAAACTTGCAAGTGTTTGGGGATAGTGAGCTGATTGTAAACCAAGTTAGAGACAAAATGTGCTAATAATGATCTTTTGAAGAACTACAAAAATTGGGTATGGGATCTCATCAAATATTTTGAAGCTTTTAACATCAATTCCATCTTGAGGAAGAAGAATGATGCAACAGACAGACTTGCAGCAGTTGGGGCAAGCATTTGATGTTCATTGAAAGTATCAAGAGAGATCAAACTCAGCCTCATATAAAATTGATTGTAAGACCAATATCCCAGAAAAAAATACAAGTTGGAAAGTCTTTGAAAATGATAAGAAAATCATCAACTTCTTACAAGAAGAAGCTGAGTTCTCACAAAGAATCAAGACAAATTGGAGCAGCAATATGGTGACCAAGTGGTTCAGCTAAGAAAAAAAAAATTCCAAAGGGTCTTGTGACTTTAGAGTCGATCTTCAACCCCAATGACTAATTCCGGAAAGAAAAGGCAAATATTCAAGTGAAGGGTGAAGATTTAGAGCCTATCTCAGTAGGTGAAGGTAAGTGTTGCAAATTGGCAAAGTGAGCACTCAACAAGAGAAATATGATTTTTACAACTTTGTCAAGAGTTCCTAATGTCTTTGCTTGGAATTATAAAGATTTGAGAGGCTTCAATCCAAAATTAGCTCAACATACTATTGAATTGGATCCAGAATCCAAGCCCATCAGGAAGAAGAAAAAGGTCGGTGAATCCTCACATTGAACCTCTCATGAGGAAAGAATTGAACAAGTTGATTGAGGCCAACATCATATTTCTAATTAAGCATTTGAGTTGGGTTGCAAACTTAGTGCTGTGTGGAAGAGAAATAGAGAAATCAAATTGTGTGTAGAATTTTGTGACTTGAATAGAGATTCACTCAAAGATCATTACCCACCCTTCAATGGAGAAAATTTTATAGGTTGTAGCTAGTTTAGAAAGGTTCTCATTATTGGATGGTTATTCAGGTACAATCAGATTATGGTGAAAGAAGAAGACTAGTTCAAGAAAACTTTCACTACAAAATGGGGCACTTATGCTTATAGGAAGATGCCATTTGGATTGTCAAATGTCGAGAGGCTACATTTCAATGAGCAATGGATATGAATTCAAGGGGATGATCAACAAGATAGTGCTTGTTTATCTTGATGATATCACTATCTTCTCCTAAGAATGTAAACAGATCATCTCTTTCACCTCAGGAAGTGTTTCAAAGATGTAGAAGGTTTGGAGTATCTTTGAATCCAAAGAAATGTATTTTCTTAGCACATGAAGGCAAGTTGTTAGGCCACATTGTTTCAAAGGAAGGATTGACCATTGATCCCAAAAGAGTTGAGGCCATCCGTGCTCTTCCATTTCCAAGTCACAAGAAGGATCTCCAAAGCTTCTTGGGGAGAATAAATTTTATCAAAAATTTGTGCCTAATTTTTCCACCTTGGTGAAGCCATTGACCATGATGTTAAAGAAGAGCCTTGCATTCAAATGGATAGACTAAAGGTAAGAGAGTTTTGAGGCCATCAAACATGCAATATCTCAAGCCCCAACTCTTATTAATCCAGATTTCTCCAAAGATTTCATGTTATATGCTTTTGGGGGTTTGGATACAATCTCAGCCATTTTGGTGCAGCAGAATAAAGAAGGTTGGAGCAGCCCATAACATTCTTCAGTCAGAGTTTAGAAGAATACTGAAGCAAGGTATTCTTTTATTGAAAAGCATGTCCTTGTTGTGATTAGAAGTTTGAAGAAGTTCAAACATTTGGTTTCCAACAACAAGATCCAACTATTAGTATCTCATGCCGAGTCAAAGACTTTCTTCTGAACAAGGATTTGAATGAGAAAAGGGTGGTTGGATCACACGAGTAATGGAGTATGACATAGACATCAAAGTGACCAAGCTGGTCCATGGCAAAGGGTTGTGTGAGAAGCTTGCTTCCAAACAATATGTTGAGTTGAGTGATGAAGAAGAAGTTGTCCTAATGCTAAAAAGTGATCAAGAATAGTCATCGATGATGCACTTACTCCATGTTGGACTCAAAATATGAAGCATTACCTCCAAATGGGCCTATGTCCTCTAGAATTGAGAAAAGCAAAGAGGAGATATTTCAGATTGTAGTCTATTCCATATGCTCTCATTGATGACATCTTATTCAAGAAGGATGTGAATGGAGTTCTCCTAAGGTGTTCCCTTTAAAAGTAGATTGAGAAAGTGTTACATGAATTCCATGATGGAGAAGCGGGAGGTCACTTTGCTCCATGAGTAAAAACCTCAAAATCATGAAAGTTGGTTATTATTGGCCCACAATATTCAATGATTTCTATGCATGGATTAAGAAGTGTAGAAAATGTGTATTCTTCACAGGAAAAGAAAAGTTAGCAATGTTTCCCCTTCACCCAATCTCAGTGGATCAACCCTTCATGCAATGGGGATTAGACTTCATTGGAGTCATCAATCCTAATTCAATCTAGGGTCATAAATGGATTTTAATGGAAACGGATTACTTCACCAAATGGACTGAAGTGGTGGCCCTCAAGGAAGTAAATGAGTCTAGCATCTTGGACTTCTATGAGGGGTTAGTAACCAAATTTGGTGTACCTGCTACTATCATATCAAGATAATGCATTGGATTTTCTTGGCATGAAAATCACTAAATGGGCTCAAGAATGAGATATATCTCAACACTTCTTCCAACTATTACCCCTAGGGTAATGGGAAAACAAAGTCTACAAACAAGAACTTACTGAGAATCATAAGGACTCTTGATGAGAACTAGAGGACATAGCATACCAAGCTCAAATCTTCCTTGTGGGCTGATAGAATTACACCCAAGAGGTCTATAGGTAATTCTCCATACAAACTAGTCTATGGGAGAGAGGCAAGGCTACCTATATCACTTGAGTTACTGACATTGGAACTCATGAAGTAGATAGAATTAGATGATTTTGAGCCCATGGAAGCTAGGTATGTTAAACTTATGGAGTTGGAAGAAACCAGAGAACATGTGATGCAAACCATGGAGAAAGACCAAGAATTAATCAAAAGAAGCTTTGACAAGAAAGCAAAGGAAAGGGCATTCTAATAAGGAGACTTGGTATTGAAGTGGGATGTTAATCGAGAAAAAATAGGGAAACATTCCAAGTTTGATGCAATATGGAGTGGCCCCTACATGATCACAGAAGGTAAGAGTACCAATGCATTCCTACTTGGTTAAGTTAGATGGTGAAGAATTACATATTCCAGTCAATGGAATCTACCTCAAACATTACTACTAGATGCAATGATTTCTCACCCTTGTACATATTAGTTTAGATTTTCATTCCTCTAAGTACTTGTACACATTTCTCTGTTGTTAGATTAGTTTTTAGTTTCCTAAGTGTTGGTGTATACGTTCCATTACTTATAGTGTATGATTTTTGTTGGGCTCTAGAATATTGGCTAAGGATGAGAAGGCATGTGGGTGCATGGGACCTGGTTGAAGAAGGACTCGTGGGTTATGGGTGTGGAGGGAAGAATTCTAGAGGTGTTTTACATAACACATGGCACACGCACAAGGCGAGGACATATTTTGGAATTATCCGTATTCAACACCCGGGAAGCACATGAAAAAAGCATGACCCTTGTGGATAAAGTGCCACTGACTTGACGTGTGGGATCAAAAAGGGAATATTCCAAGCATGTGATGGAAGGTTCCAAAGACATCATTGCAAAGAGTGGAGAGCTCAGATCTGAGAAGGCATGCTCCCATGGAGGACCACTTCGACACTTGGAAACTAATCTATAACTCTAGAAAGGCATGGCGGTGGTTGCTAAGGTTATAAATACAAGCACCCGAGTAGAATAAAAAGGTGAATCGAAGGGGATCAAAGGGAAATAGAAGAGAGATGAAGCTTTGCAAAAATATATGAAGGGTTCTAAGGGTTAGGGATTATGAAGATATAATAATCATGGAACTTTTAGAGGGATGGGTATACATTTTTCCTAGTGACGTGATAAACATAATGTAGTCTGACGCATGACCTGAGCCTTTGCATGTTTATATGAAGGTTTGTTATGACCTCAAGGGATGTAATGTGGATTACGGGATCTGTTAATATGAATATAAGGATCTATTATAAATCATATGTGTGTTCAAAAGTATAATACTTATGCATTTCTTTTCTATATGAACTATTTCCATACATTGCTTGTTATTTCTCCTTTCTTGATGCAATGAGATGAAAAATCATTCTAGGTTCTTAGAATGTTGCATGGTTCTTTTGTACTCATTTCCATTTGAATATCATTATAAGATGATGCATTCTCACAATACTCGTATAAAGGAGAGACTCGACACCCATGCATGCCTCAAGTGAGTGCCCAACACCATTAGGTGATAGGCATGCATGGGATTAGAGTATTGGTCTAAGGGTATAAAATATGACTACATCTTGGTTCCATTTCGGACCTCTTTTTGAAGTTATTGTAGAAAATTTCATGCATATTTTCCCTTGTGATGCATGATGACAGAATGTTTGACCTTGGAAAGTGTTGAAACATGGTTCAAGAGCACGGAGGATGAGTTTTCTCAAAGATTTAGCACTAGACCTAAGTTCAATGTGCATAGATGGGTAGAAGAGAACCTATACCATGAGTTGTATGAGACATTATTTTGTTGTTTCCTAGTAGAACTATATGAATGGCTTTCAACATATGCATCCAGATTGAGCTAGTACTATAGATCACACATGTGGACCCAAGATGACTATCAGAGGCTGTAGGATGCAGATCTGACTTGGACGCGTGTTGTTGATCATTGGTGGAAGAGAGTTTTGACTAGTTATACTCTTGAATACGCCATTTCTATGTATTATTTCCCAAAAGTTATTGAGTTCGAGTTTCTGAGGGAGCCCAGAGGATCATTTTTGTGTGTTATTCCTTTGGCTATGAAGATCTTGGTCATTACCTTGAGTTTAGAAGCATTCCCCATGGCTGGCTAAAGCTTCTCTAAGCACTGGGAGAGGAAGCTAAGGTGGAGGAAGATGGCGAAAATTGTGGATGAGAAGGAAAGGGAGGAGAGATGACTCAAGTATAATGAAGCTCATGAAAGGGAGATGACTAGACAACATGAGGTTGTAAGTGTGATGGATCTATGGAGGTAGACGTTGCGGGAAGGAGTTGAGGTTCACACAGAGGACATGGAACCTGAGAAATATGTGCTACCCCATCTTGGCAAGTGCATGGGAGAGAATCCCTTCACCTTCTGATGAGAGTTCTTCACATGGAGAAAGAAGAGCCATCGGCACGCATCTAAACCCACCTGGTGACCAACCCTTAGCACTTGGTTTTCTAGATCAAGGGAGAAGTATTGTTAACCTAGTTGGTATTGGTGGGAGTAACCGATCTACACCCAGGAGATATAATTTCTTGTTTGGAACATCCATGGCTGTGTAAGCCATTCCTGTATTTGGAGGAATCTTTGGACAAGGTGCAAGTACATAAGGATTGGGTATCACATTTGGGAGTGGCATGGGACATACAACTGGAAGTGGGAAAATATCACAAACCATCAGCATGCAGTTCAGTGGGACATTGGGAACACTAGGCGTGACCACTTCATGTTCTTTTTTGATGGCATGAGGTGGATCTGGTGGGTTAGGAGGAATGAGGCTTGGAAGATCTAGTGGATTTGGTGGAAGAGGAAACACGAGAGGGAACAAAGGCTCTGGATTAGGAGGAAAAGGGCCCTAACCACCTCCCTAAGTGTTTTTTGAGATGTATTTTCACTTACCAAACTATAGGGGTATTGAAGATGTTGTAGAGCATGTGTACAATTGTGAATTACTATTGCATGTGAAAGGGATTACTACCCCAGAGAGGAAGGTGAGTCATTTTGCAATGACGTTGCAAAGGACATGCGCATAGTTGGTATAGGAAGTATGACCCCCATCAGACGGTGCTAGACTACACCGCATTGAATAACACCTTCCTAGAAGAGTTCCATATCCCAAAGTTTGAGTAGAAGAGCATCAATTCTCTGAAGAATATCTAGTAGGGAATGGGAGAGAGTGTGCGAGAGTATGACGTGCATTTAAAGACCCTCTTTCTAAACCATCCTATGAAATCCATCCTTCTCAACATGATCATTGGTTTGTTGGAGGATTGATAACACCACTTAGAAGGGATCTATCATGCAAAACTTTCACAAACCCATGAAAGGCATTGGATGTTTCCCATGTGTGTTAAAGTTGTTGGGAGCATTGATACTAGTGTTAGTCCTTTTCTAGAGGCTCAAATTGCTGCAATGTCCAATCAGTTGGAGAAGCTATCTATAAACTCAACGCATGAGGTTTGTAGTGGGTTTTTACGTTCAAATTGTGAAGTAGAAGGGAATGCAAAGGATAATTGCCCTAAAAAATTAGTACGTTATGTTATGGTGGTAGATTGTGAGATCTACCATGGGGACCATGATACAAGTAGGTGCACTCTACTCTAATGTGTAATCCACAAGAATGTTTCTTGCTATTGTAATATTTGTACCTCTACGACCCATGATAGTAAGGATTACAGACTAATTGATCGATCCATGATGTTATTGATCTTGGTGTGCACCAGACTAGCCTTATAAGTAGTTCCAAGGATGATGATCATCGTTATGAAGGGCGGGTAAATGGAGGAGCACATGGAAGGGGTTTTTTGAGGATTTTATGGTCGTAGTAACCGTGGCAGAGGATGAATTGAATTCCCATGAGGAACTTGTTATAATTGTGGATCTACAGAGCATTACAAATGTGAGTGTCCTGATCTGATTACAATGCTCATGGTGTGAAAGAAACATAAGTACAAAGAATGTCTAGAACTTTATGAGCATATGAACCAACAGCACCGAAAAGACAAAGGCACTTTGGGATGGTGAGCATCAAGAAGGCTGATTCACAGTGGATGCCAAGAGTGGTGCGTGAGTCAAGGCTAGAACCTATGTTGGTGACAACACGAGCAAAGGCCATGCATGCTAGGGAGATGCCAAGGCAAAGAAAACTAGTTTCAAGAGAGGAAGTGGTACATGGAAAGTATCCAGACCCTGCTCATTAGAAAGAGGTGTATTAAGAGACTATGGACATAATTTGGAGTCTTGCAGGGGAGATCTAATGTCTAAAGGAGCAATCAAGGCATTTGGAGCAAAGGAAGAATGTCGAGGCTCCAAAGGATGACCTAGATGAGGTCAAGGAAATGTGCAGGATGTTAAGACAAGAGAATATTATTCCCTTACTAGGAGAATGGCTGAGAGAGAAGGTACCATGTGCCGGAGTAGAGTGCGAAGGAAGGTTTTGCATGTAAACCTTCCTCCTCACAACCTTGACTATGATAAGGAGATTACTTTGAATGTGATTGTTGATGGATGGCTTCTGAGTAATATCCTCATCGACATAGGAGAAGAGGTCAATTTTCTTACCACCATTCAAGGGTCCAAGTTCACTGGAGACTTTGAAGTCTTGGCGCTTTCCAAGGAAGATAAATTTCTAGCATTTCTTGGGCACCCATGGTGTTACAAGAATAATTCCAAATTGTAGTTTAACAAGGGGTATATCAGCTTTGAGAACAAGGAAGAAAGAGTGATCATCCCTTTGATAGATGGGAAGTTAGTGCCTTATACTTGATCCCTTGGGAGAATAAGTCCTTAATAGAATCTATGTGTGTTTCATCGTAGATCCTAAAATAATTCATCCCATGGAGGGAGTCATCTAGTTTGAAGATGCTTAGTCCTTGAGTGATACCACTAACGTGGCATGCAAAAATTGGATGTATGGAACCTATGAGTTGATTCAGCAATAATTGAGAGGATCTGTAACAAGGGTAATAAAGGCGCACTCACTTAGGTGCCTAGGGGGAAATAAGTTACCAAGTTATTATGGGGGAGCATACCCTAACCTTTCTTGTGAGAGATGGAAGCTCAGTGGAAAAATGAGTAAGAGAGGAGGGGAATGCTTAATTATAACCTACTCGGAACTGCACATGCTAGTGGGCTACACATCGAGAGAACCTCTTAGAGTGGTGCAAGGTAAGAATCACATTTTCTATAAGGTTCTCTAGGAGCAATGTGCCAATGGTCATACAAGACTACCATGGTAAAGATACCACCTCATTTCATATCCAAACATGTGAGAAGGCTTGGATGGGAAGCGTAAAAGCATTACCACCTTTGTTATGGGTACATAAGTTTTATTCCACCTTACAAGGTTGTGCACATATGCCATATGGTATATTATTTTGGAGATGCACCGTCATCATCAGTAATCGGCGAGGAGTTGGCTGATCTCATTCAATCTTTTAAGTATAGGATCACCAATCCACCAGTAGATAAGGCATTGTAAGTAATCAAGTGCCTTACAATGGGAGATAGTGCTATGGTAGAGGATAGGATACTAGAATTATTGGGTGAGCCTGATTTAGAGACATGCCTCAATGAAGAAGAATCAAAGGAATTATAGCTTGATCAAACGTGCATGGAAAAAGAAAAAGGAAAGATGGTCTATGTAGTATATGGTGAAGAGATGGAAACTTTTGATGTTAACCATTTGGAAGGTACGCACAAGGTCATAGATAACATTGATGAGTGAGCACGCACCTACCATGATCCCTTGAAAACAAATAAGGTTAACATTGGAATGGAGATGGAACCTAAGGAAGCCATCATTGGGGACTATTGGTCGAAAAAAGAAGTTTCAAAGGTCATTGATCTATTATGTGAGTTCCAGGATTTGTTCCCTCATGGGTATCATGAACTCAAAGGTGTTCACCATTCCTTGGGGAGATGAAGATCAAGTTGAAGGAAGGTGCACACCTGATTCGGAAGAGGCCTTATCGAATGAATCTAAATTTACGCGTACGGGTCAAGGAATAAATATACAAGATGATAGCATCTAGTATCATTGAGGTACTAGAAGAATCAGAATGGATAAGCTTAATGATTATCAGTATCAAGAAGGATGTAAGGATAAGAATCTATGTTGACTACATGGATCTAAAAGCAATACGTGTCATCGATCCTTTCCCAACCCCCTTTCAAGAAATTTTGGAGGAAGTGGCCGGATGCGTACTCCTTTACGAATGGGTTATCGTGGTATCACCAAGTCAGGATTACAAAGGAAGACCAGAGAAAGAAAATTTTTTCCACTAAATGGGGAAGTTTTGCATACACTGTTATGCCTTTTCGATTGAAGAATGTGCCTACTGTGTTCTCGTGCATCGTGGTACAGGCATTTTAGGACTTAATTCATAAATTTATTCAAGTTTACTTGGATGACTGGATTGTGTATGGATTAGTGAAATACCATTGTGAAAATTTGAGGCTGATGTTTGAGAGATGTTAGAAATTGAGGATATCCCTCAACATTAAGAAATGTGTCTTTGTTACCCCATTTAGAACCTTGTTAGGACACAATATATGCACAGAAGGCTTACTAGTAGATCCCACCAAAGTTATAGTTATTATGGGATTAGGGGAGTCTACTAGTCAAAGTGCAGTGTGTGGATTCCTTGGGTATATGGGGTATTACAGAAATTCATCAAGGGATATGCCAATATTGCCACGCCTTTGGAGGAATTGCTAAAACACAAGATTTCCTTTCAATGGGGAGAAGCGCAACAATAGGCATTTTACACTTTAAAGGATAGGATTGGCACAACGCCCATACTACATTTCCCCTCGGGGATAAGCCTTTCTATGTGCATGTTGATGCCTCGGGAAAACTATGGGAGTAGTAATAGCACAACCTGGTGAGGGAATTATTGATCATCCCTTGTGCTTTACAAGTAGAAAATTGACACCAATGAGAGAACAAAATTACACAACTACTGAGTGCAAAGCATTGTCTATGATCTACGCACTACACAAGTTTAGGCAGTATTTGTTAGCAACACCATTTATATTCTACACATACCACATGGCATTGAAATACTTAGTCAACAATCCCATTCTGCAAGGGCACATATGTCGTTGGGTCCTATTATTTCAAGAATTTGAGTTCATAGTGGTCGTAAAACTAGAAAAAGTAATTCAGGACCTAACCACTTATCAAGAATTAACTTAGGGAGGACATGCAAAACATTGAGGATACCATGCCAGACGTGTAACTATTTAGGTTGTGGCGTGCACCCTCGACTGGAAGATATCACGGTTTTCTTAAAAACAAGTGTGGCACCGAAAGGGATGAAGGATCTGGAGAGGAAGCAGTTAGCAATACACGTCACACCTTATATGTTAATTAGTGGAGATATGTATAATTTAGGTTATGATGAGGTTCTGCGCCAATGCATATTGGAGCATGAGCATTTGGCAATTATGGAGGAAGCGCATGGTGAGATTACAGGAGGAAACTATGCAGGAAATTCTACCACGTGGAAGATTTTACTAGTAGGGATTTGGTGGGAAACCATCTACAAGTATTGTATTGAGTTTTTTGAGGCCTGTGACCATTTCCAGTTCCTTGGAAAACCTGGAAAGAGGGATGAAATTCCCTTGTGAACAATAGCCAGTGATGAACCATTTGAAAAATGGGAAATCAAATTTTTAGGGAAAATTGCACTAGCCACGCGAAGGACTAGTTTGTGGTATATCATCACTTGCATTGATTATTTGACATGGTGGGTAGAGATAGTGCCTATGAAGGATTGCACTGCAGTGATACTTGCTAGATTTTTATGGGAGAACATAATCAATAGGCATGGGTTTCCATTAAGTTTAACAAGTGATAGAGCTACACACTTTCTCAATTAAATGGTCAGGATTATGTTAGCAGAATTTATGGTGGCCCATCACAAGACTACTCCTTACCACCCTCAAGCAAATGGAATTGCTGATGCATTTAACAAGATACTAAGTCACACGTCAACTAAGATTTGTGACATTGGAAGATAGGATTGGGATGAAAAATTATCAACCATTCTATGGGCATATAGGATAACCTACAAGAGGTTGAATAAGGCCACACTGTTTTAATTGGTGTTTAGCACAGAGGTTGTTTTACTAGTTGAATTCATGTTACCACCGCTGCGTATAGCACGCATAGGAGGGTTAGCTAACAAGCAAGCACTGGAAGAGAGGATTGATAAGTTGATGCAGTTAGATGAAAGGTGATCACTTACTAGATGGAGTCAGAAGATAGAAAAAGAAATACAAAAGGCATGGCATGATCATCATATCAAGAACAAGCAGTTTGAGGTTGGGTAGATGGTGTTTTTGTATGATTCCAAGTATCTATGCCATCTTGAGAAATTGAAAGTCCATTGGTTGGGACCCTACATCATCTTGTACATTCTTGATTCAAGCGCTTGCCAATTATAAGTGCTAGATGGGATGAGATTACTAGGTCATTTCAATGGGAGTAGGTTGAAGCCCTACTATAAATAAGTCTTCTTGGTGTTTGTAATAAGGCAATATTTCCAATTAGCTTAGAATTTCCTTTTATACTTTTCTTTTCTTGTGTTTCCCTTTCTTGTTGCTTATTCCTTTATTTTTGTTTTGTTTTACACCTTGTGCCTGTAGTAACCAAATTATTTTTCTAAGGTTGTGTATACGCAGAGGACCGCACATCTATTTTAGTGTGGGGTGGAGTGATGCAAAGTATAGGCCTACAATACAAGTTGAGTGGCCCAGTAGAAGGAAGCGTGTAAGGTTAAGAAAGCGCATGAGGAAAATAGTGGATGATAAAGTATGGTGTTAAGAAGGCTATAACAAAGACCACGTAAAAATTATGAAGATCACAAGATTAACATGAGGTAGGTGAGGACAAAAATCAGGTAAAGGAAAGAAGAATTTCCTTCAACGTTGTAGACACGCGCATAACCGCTTCTTGGTCGAGGTTGGATTTTTGCATGCCATAAGGTTGTAAAGGATTTATTACATAGGATGTGGCATGTGGGTAAAGGCGCTTAAAGTTAGCTTAGTGAAAAAATCCACATTTACGTTGGTAGGTGGTATAACATTTAATGCTGGAAAGAAGGAAAAACTATAAATACAAGGTTAGGCAAGTCATTTGTTACCTTGTGATTACGAAGTGAAAGAAGATCTTACGAACTAGGGTATCTAGAGAGAAATTTGTGCAAAGAAAGAAGAATCCAAGAAATTTGAGTGTGCAACTAGAATAGATATGCAAACCAGAAGGAAGGAGTACATAGGCATGGGGAAGTTGTTTGAAGAGTGTCATCTTGTGGAAGGTTTTCCTAGTTAGGGTTTGGTAGCTAGGGCACGAGAGAAAGAAGGATTCATTCTAGGAGTTGAAGCTTTGGAGTGAGCTTTGGGATTGAGTAGAGTAGTAGAGTAGAGCAAGAGGAAGGAGTTTTAATTTTAGCCTAACTAGTAGAATGGCACCAAAGAAAAAAAAAAAAAGGGAAAGGGCAAGGGAAAATCGCTTGTCATCACAAGCACCAACGAAGAGTGGTGCGCAGAAATGCAAAGACTGCGATGGGGTATTGCTAGGAAAAGAGTGGGATTCACACTTGCAAAAGATGGCCATGAGTGGTTATAACCATCACATGAGCACAACTAAGAAGGAATTGGTGCTAGAGTTAGTTCACCAAGCTAATAAGAGGACACTAGATGGAATTCCCATCTGATGACAAAGTGAAGGTAAAATTTGAGAAGGATGGATTATTGCAACTATTTAAGTTGCCTTACTTTGGAAAGCCTGAGCACCTTTATCAGTGGTCGATGTCATGCGTGCATGAGGATCACTTTTATTTTTTGGGGCGCAAGATGCGCATAACACCACAATTGATATCCAAGTCCACAGGCCTTATTTGTGAAGGACAGAGTATAGATGATGATCTGATTGACAAGGAGTCTATCAAGGAGAATGTAGCCGGGTATGACTACACGAAGGGGTCATGATACTTTGACATCACCGAGATTCCAGACCTATTATGAGGATGGTTGCGTGCTTGGTGACCAAGGTCAATGATCAGGAATGATGGACACAAGTGAACAAGGCATGGCTAAATGTGTGCCAAAAGATATCAGAGGGAACGATCTATAACTTGGATGCCTTCATCGCGGATGAGATCATAAGTAACACACATGAGGGAGAAAAGATATTATTCAGTAATGTCCTCCTCACCATTATCTTTGCAAAGATTAGAGTGCCCGATGGGCCAAAAAAATTTGGGAGTATCCAGAAGAGGATCCCTCACCCACAAAAATGTTTGTGAATTACACTTGTGAAACCATGATGGCCACTCACAAGGCACACTTGGAAAAGTGGTAAAAATGAATGCACGATAAATTTGGATCAGAATGGAGGATCCCAGAGAAGTTACCAGCACTCATGGATGGAGAGGTAGAATTTGCAGTGTACCAACACTTCTACATTGGTAAATTTACATTGATAGATGGGAATATGAGTCCATGGTGCAAGCTACCCTTCTCTTTCACCGCGCAATACTTCCAAGCCGGAGTCAATCAGTTCAAGGAGGCCAAGAGACTAAGGTTCGACCTTAGTGAGGTAGATCTAGACCATCGTGAGCTACGCTGGAAGCTCATCTACCCAAAGAAGTGCACATACGTGGAGAAATATGTCTCCCACGAAGTACAAATGATGAAGCCTTTAACGCTACCGATTGCAGGAGGACCACAGTAAGGGTGTATCTATGCATAAGGTGAAAATTTTAAAAGGGTGATTACTTGGAGAATGATGTCTCCATTCCTAAAGACCCTACAGGAAGGAAGAAGGCCACACCAAGGAAGAGAGAAAGAGAAGAGGTGCAGGAGAAGAAGGCACCAAGTGTTCAAACCGCACAAACTGATGAGCGCGCTGGAGGCAAGCGCTAATCCTAGTACTTACACATAGAGAAAGAAGTATCCTATCAAGATGAAGATCCTAGAAGAAGAGGCATCGGAGAAAAAAGGTAACCTCACCCATGAGGAATCGCAAGTAAAGAGATCACCTGCAAAGGAGAAAGAAAAATAAGAATCTCCTATACTGGAATCCCCAGTGAGGAAGAAGTAGAAGGTGACAGATGAGGCATACTTGGAAGAAATGGAGAGTCTAGATTCCTACATCGGTGACAGGGATGATGATGACGAGCCTAAAGGAGGTGAAGACCATCCAGTCTATGAGGTACATGATTCTAAGGAAGAAGGAGATGAGGAGTATAATAAAGAGGATGAGGAGAAGAATGATGAAGAAGAAGTTGAGGCTCAAGGCAAGGGGATGAGTGGAGAAGTAAATACAAAGGATCAAAGGACCCCAAGCCTCATGAAGGAACATATAGAAGATTCCACAAAGAGAGAAGTGGCGGGAATTATCAAGAAGTTGGTGGAACAAGAGGTAGAACACAACGTGGATGAGGTGTTGAAGGAAGTTGAGGAGGAAAGCATAGGAAAATAATATGGCAGCATGGGGGAGATCCCAATTTGGCTGTAAGCTTTCCAAGGGCCACACGCACAAGGAGAAAGAGCACATAAGCAACACAAGGTCAAAGAATGAGCTACATCAATGATCCAAACAAGGTTTTGTGCACGTGCTTCCAGAGCACCGTACCAATAGAACAACTCTTGGCCATGACTTCATTTGATGAGGAAGGTGCATACCCTTGACGAGGAAAATGCTATCATGGGCATTTGAGTCCCACATTGATGATCCAAAATTTGAAATAAGACAAGGAGCACTAATGAAGGTGCCGAAAAAAAGGGAATAAACCCCTTGGTGAATGCTCAACAATTATCAGATGAGAAAATCTGCAGCATGCTCAACAAAGTTTTAGTTGAGGTTGAAGCTAGACTCTTCAGATGAAATGAAAGGGTGAAGTTCCTATAGGCAAACCTAGAGAAAAAGGAGGAGGAGCTCCTTAAAAAGAAAGGACCTGAAGTAGGAGGATCTAATCAGTGCTTAGTTAAGGCATGAGTTAAAATATGAGAAGGAAAGGGTGTGCAAGGCATACAAGAAAATAGAGATGATCACAGATGTCATTGTCTTGAATCATCCGACTTAACACTACCCACGCAAAAATATGGATCAGCCTTATAATGCCTAGAGGACTTGACCCGCATACTCACTATGGAGAGGTGACCACTTGCCTTAGAATCTGCAAAGAGGTGTTGGTGCGCCAAGAGAAAGAAAATAAGATGAAGGTTGTGGAAATTGTTGCTCAATACAACAAGATCCTCACCGATGTAAAATCCACCGTGCAAGTTGCTAAGGCTACCTATGATAACTACACGGATAGGGATAGAGTGGCAAGTATCTTGGTTTCCACCCATGAAATGGAACTCAAGGAGTTCCAAGAAAATAATAAGGGGAACAGGGTTGAGTGAGACAAAATCCTAGCCAAAGTGGAAAAGAAATCAGAGGCCATTGAGACCTTGCAGGCTCAATCAAGAACCGACTGAAATAATTGTACCCCCAAATCACTCAGAGGATGGATGCACTTAAGGATTTGGGAAAACAACTGGAGGAGATCATGGAGAAAATGAGCGCTAAGGGAGAGGAGCTGAGTTTTGAAGAAGTGAGCACCCTGGTGGGTGACCTCTGTTAGTAAGCTCAAAATGAGGTTGATGCTTGGGGAAAGTTAGAAGTAGAATTAGGGAAGGATTTCCCTCTCCTCCTCTAGAAATAAAAAAATTCCCCATTTCTTCATTTCTTCATTCCTTTATTCTTCCATTCCAACCATTTGTAAGGATCTGCCATTATTTATTCTTTGAAGAGTGTTTCTGAGGATGGAGAACAAGTGTAGTGTGGGGTGATGTTGGGACCTGAATATTGGCTAAGGATGAGAACGCATGTGGGCATGTAGGACCTAGTTGAAGAAGGACACATGGGTTATGGGCATGTAGGGAAGGATTCTAGCAGTGTTTTGTATAACACACATGCACGCGTGCGCGCAAGGAAAGACAAGTTTTGGACTTAGCCATATTTGGCACCCAAGCATCACACAAGAACTGCATGACCCTTTTGGATAAGGTGCCAACCTAGCGACGTGGGATCAAAAAGGGAGTATTCCAGAATCCGATGGAAGGTTTCAGAAGACATCATTGCAAAGAGTGTAGATCTCAGATCTAATAAGGCATGCTCCTATGGAGGACCACTTCGACACTTGGCAACCGATCTATAACTCAAGGCATGACAAAGTGTTTGTTAAGGTTATACATAAAAGTGCACAGTAGAATAAAAGGGGAATCAAAGGGGATCAAAGGGAAATAGAGGAGAGACAAAGCTCTGTAGAAATATATAGAGGGTTCTAAGGGTTAGGGATTAGGAAGATTTAGGAATCATGACGCCTTTGGAGGGATGGGTCTGCATTTTTCCTTGTGACGTGATAAACATAATGTAGTCCTGATGCATGACTGGGCTCTACATGGTTATATGAAGGTTTGTTATGACCTCAAGGGATGTAATGTGGATTACTTGGATCTGTTAATATGAATATAAGGCTCTATTATAAATCACATATGTGTTCAGAAGCATAATGATTATGCATATCTTTTTGTATGAATCATTTCCATATGCTTCTTGTTATTTCTCCTTTCGGATGCAATGAGATGACAACTCGTTCTAGGTTCTTAGAATGTTGCATGGTTATTTTCTACTCATTTCCATTTGAATATCTGTTATAAGATGATGCATTCTCACAAGAATCACATAAAGGAGAGACTCGGCACCCGTGCATGCCTCGGTGAGTACACAACACCGTTGGGTGATAGGATGGTGCACATGGGATTAGACTATTGGTCTAAGGGTATAAAATATGACTACACTTTTGAAAGGAGAAAACGTAGCGAAGGAACTTAGAGTTGCAGTAGTAGTAGTTTCTATCATCAAAATAACTCAAATGCAGAGTAATTAAAATTAGGTCAAGAAGGAGATTTAAAATTTCAATTATTTTGCTTCTTTAGATCAACAGATGAGTTTCTCGTGCCCTTCACCAAATAAATAAATCAGTTTGAAGGTAGTAGTTATAGGTGTCCATCATTCAGCCTCACAAATCAAAGTTTCAAAAAAGAGTGAAATTCAAGTTTTAAAACAATTTTCTACTCTCACAAAACAAATTTCTAGATTTTCTTCATAGAGCTGGAAAATACAAAAAAGTGAGGGATGGTTATGAAAGTAAGAAATGACATTCCAAGTCTTCGGTCAATATTTTTAAGTTGGATCAGTTCATGATGATAATACAGAATCCATGCCCAATGGATAGCTATATGAAACTAGTCGAACCAATTTAACAGCTTAAATGTCCCCACAAGTTGCCAAAGTTGTTATCCAAATCCACTCCCTAGGTACATTTGGACAACATGATGGGTTTACATCATGACAGTTGCAAAAGGGGGCCACATGCAATGAAATGAGAAAATATGATGCATAGCCCTAGGATACCTTCATGTAGTCTCCTCAGCCTTAGTGCACCTAGGAATCCAAAAATGTCGCAAATGTCTAAGGAAGGTGTGGTTTGTGAAGGGATAACACTCAGTAGTTTGAGGACTAGCTCATCGATCTCAATGGTATAGAGTGAGCTAGTTATATCTCAGACTAGGTAGGGTGATTTGTGCCATTATTGGGAAATGTAACAATGATTCATGTATTAGAGAAGTAATTCGAGCCTCACAGATCCAACCAAGTTGTTTGAACAAACCATTCCATGATTGAACCCGACCACTGAGTCGTCACAGAAGAACTGAGCTAATGTAATAGGAGTTGGTTGTGCCTAATTTGGGCCTGATCAAGTTGTATTCACATGGTTGGGTCGTTCACCATGGGACCGAGTTCATAAGGGCTCTCCTTAGTAGATCGGATCATTCAAAGGAATAATGAGTTATGTTTAACATATTTTGAGTTGTTCACAATATTTGGGAAAATTTACAGGCACTTACAAGAGCTGAGCCATGTGTTATGAGGAGTATTAGGCTCATGAGATAGAAGTCGAGCTCGTATGGTAGGATTCAAAGTTGACAAAGGCTGAACCATGAGTTTGAGAGGCTGCATCAAAAGGTGATTCCTTTGAGCTTATAGCCGAGCTCTATGCGAGTTCAAAATGACAATAAAAGGACTAAGGACTTGGACAAGAGGTAAAGAAGTGTGAAAGGACTTGTGTCGAGCCAACGCGTTGAGGTGAAGGTTTAGGCCCGACGCATCAAGCTCAAAATGGAACAAGTTAGAATGGTGAGAAAGTTAGGTACTCGAGAGAATTTATCAAGGAGTGTGGGTGGAATCACATGGTTTGCCATGTGGCCCCCTTAAAGACAAATTCAAAGGTTAAAAGCACGAGGAGACCCCAAGGTTGCATGAGGTCTCCACGTGTAGCGAGGCTCCATGGACATGTCACAAGTTAGGAATCATTAGAAGTAAATGAGGCATCAAGCACATGGTAAGGTGGTTAGGATCGATGTAGAGAGAATTCATGATTTAGGTAAGAAATTGATAGAGGGTCCGAGGCACAATGTAAGGCACGAGGTCACCAACATTAGTAAAGGAGATCCCACCATGTTAAACCAAACACAGAACCAAAGTGACATGGAATACAAAGAAAGTCCGAATTAAGTGATGGTGTGGTCTCGATGCATAATGTGAATGGGTCGGTGGATTCTTGCCGTGTTTTGAGGTGGACATTTGTGGAAACCAATGCAAGCAAAGGGAGGACCCGTGGAGGTGTGTGTAATGGTGAAGTCGAGTTGGCATCCAAAACATAGATTGACATGTAGAGATAGGGGTTTGTCGACACAAATAAAGTGATGAAAAGAAATACAACGAAATATTGGTGCATGAAGAGAAAGGGCTCGGGAGCGATGTAGACCACTAGCTCGGCTTTGTCAATGCCAAGTCAAGTTAATATTCCAACATTTAAATGTTGAAGCTTTCCTCAAACAAAAGAAATAAAATCAACAAAAGGGCCCACCATAAATTAAATAAAAATCATTTCAAATCATTATAGAGATATGTAGAAACATTGGGAAAAGGGGAAAATATTTTAAATGTCTTCCCATCCATAGAAATTTAATTACTCGGTCTCGTGAAGGCCAAACAAGACCGTGAGAACTTAAAATAGCTACCTATGCTCAGGAGCCATAACTTTTGCATCCCTTAACAAAATTACACAAAATTAGTCTCGTTGGAATAGTGATTCTAAGATCTACACACAAAAGTCAAAAAATATAGAGATTGATGGAGTTAGGAGGTGTATTTTGTAGAAAATGAACTTGTTTCAAAAGGGTAGTTGGATGGTGGGTGGAAGTGCAATTAATGGGCATGGATGGACATTTCTCCACTACTGCAAGTTATGGGTGGTATGGGGAGGATTTTTTAGGTTGCAAATCATGATTTTTACCTAATTTGGGTACCTTACAATTGATGTAAAATCCATATTCGATATTTCTTGTTCCCCTTTCCTCTTCTCCATTTTTCTATAAATGGGGATTTCTCTCATTTGCAAAGGAGGATAATTTTTAGTATAAAAACTCTATTATTTTAGTTTTTGAAGCCAATATGCTAAAGGCCTTTGTAGTGGACTCCTTGCATGGTGATCTAGGCCTTTACTTTGTAATATTTTGAACTGTGCATATCAATGAAGCAATAGATGCAAGTTTGTGGATGTATCTTCCCTTGCTGTGTTTATTTGCATTCTTCTTTCCTCTTTAATCTTATTGCAGGTGTATTGTGTCTATTCTATGTTCTTGCAGGGATTCATTATTATTGTGTGTGCATGGAAATGTTGTTGTGAATGTTTTTGTTAGATTGTGGAGAATTGTTATCACCCTTTCTAAACTGCATTTTGCCTCCATTTTCACACATTGGAGATTTGTTCTCATACCCTTCTTTTGGTGCATCACCTCTATAGTGTAGTTTATTTCATTTTCATGTTATTTCTCTCCCCTGGTCCCTTGGAAATTATAGGATAGAGATAGTTAGTAGTTTTCTTTCATTAGAGTTAGCTTGCACTAGATTAGGAAGAGGAACTAACCTTCTCTAGAGGTCTATCTCAAGTAGTAAGTCCCACAACTTGGAGATAGTACCCATGTTACCTAGTCACACCGTGAGCTCAAGCACACACACTTGTGCAAATCGGAGGGTGTTGTGATTCAGTGATAACATTACCTACATGATATTACTATTTTCTTCAAATGGAGCGCGGATCATATAAAGCACTGGAGAAAGTATTTTAAAGATATAGGGAGTTGGGATGTCCCTTAATCTTAAGAAATGCAATTTTGTGGTCCCTAGAGGTAAAATTTTGGGTCACATTATTTAAAAGGAGGGCATTTCCATTGATCCATAAATAATTAAATCTATCATGGCTCTTTCCTTGCCATCTCACAAGAAGGATTTGCAGTCTTTCCTTGGAAATATCAACTTGTTTACGGTAAGACATATTACTCTCATGCTCAAGAAGGATTTAGATTTCAAGTGGACATCAAGGAGGGAAAAGACAACTTTGAGAAGATAAAAAAAGAGAATTCTCGACTCCTACATTGATTAACCCAAACTATAACAAAGATTTAATTTTATATGCCTATGGGGCTGAATCTAGTATAGCCATAGTTTTGACTCAACAAAATAATTAAGGACTGGATTAGCCAAGAGCATTCTTTAGTAAAACACTAAATAATTATGAACTCAAGTATAGCCACATTGAAAAAAAGGTGTTCGCTATCATGAGAGCCTTGAATAAATTCAAAAGTATGATTTCTGCTAGCCACATCAAGGTTTAAGTTTCACATTTCAGCATTAGAGACTTCATCATGAGTGCGAAATCAGTTATAAATGAGCAGGATGGGTGAATAATATCATGGAATATGACGTGACCATCAAGGTCACAAAATTGGTAAGAGGAAGAGCACTTTGGGAGAAGTTGGATTTAGATACTATGGAGCCCTAAGAGACTTCCCTCATAAATGAAGTGACATCAAATGATGAGCTACCACATGATGATGAATGGCATTAGGATGAATGGAATGTGTTCGATGATCATAGTTGGATTGTGGATATGACTAGGTTTTTGTCTACTGGTGCATACCCTCTTGGTTTGAAAAAATTAAAGAGAAGACAACTAAGGCTATGATATATTCCTTATGTATTCATTGACGGTGTATTATTCAAAATAATATTGATGGAGTGTTTTTCATGTGCATAGAAGGTGAACAATGTGACAAGGTTATGACTGAATTCCATGATGATTTCTTAGGCGAACTCTACAACCATGAAAATCATAAAAGCGAGGGTATTTTGGTCTACATTGTTTGCAGAGATGTTCACATATGGGTTAGGAAGTGCAAATAATGCGCTCTCTTCACTAGAAATAAAATATTGGTGGCCCTATCACTTCATCCGATCCAAGAGGATCGGCCATTTACATAATGGTTTCTTGACTTCATTGATATGATCAACCCACCATCTATTGTTGGTCACAAATGGGTTTTCACAACAACAAACTACTTCACCAGGTGGACTAAAGCCACACCATTGAAGGAAGCTACTTGAATCACCATCCCGAATTTCTCAAAGAAATTGTTACAAGGTTTAGCGTTTCTCAAACGATTATTTTTGATAATGTAAAATATTTCTTGGGATTTAAAATTTCTAATTGGGCTCATAAACTTGGGATTTACCTTAAACCTTCTTATAATTATTACCCCCAAGGTAATGGATTGGAAGAATCAACTAATAAGAATCTGATTAGAATCATGAAGAGGAAAATAAACACCAACCAAAGGTAGTGGCACAAAAAAGTGAGAAATGCTCTCTGGGAAGATATGATTACAGTAAAGAAGGCTATTGGTACTTCTCCCTACAATTAGGTATGTGACAAAGAAGCTAGACTTATTTTTTCATTTTAATTACCTTCACTTGAATTAGCTCAAAAGCTTGAATTCAAGGCGCAGATCAAAGGGAAATAAGAATTGTGGAACTCAGGTGGAAATTGAAGAGAATAAAAATTCCGCCATGATTAGGATGGAACAACATCAGAAGTTAACCAAAATATGGTTTGATATAAAATCTAGAGATCAAACATTTAAGGTTAAAGATCTAGTTTTGAAATGGGACACGGATCGAGATAAACTAGGGAGACACTCCAAATTTGATGTTATTTGGAGTGGGCCATATATCATCACTACTCGAAAGGTGGCTAACACATTTTAGTTATCTGATCTTTATGGGAATATGCTTTAAATCCAAGTCAATGGGATTCATTTCAAACCCTCTCATTAGGATATTTCTTGCATCTTGTATATAATAGTTTAGGATTTCAACTCCTGCAAGTGCTTTGAGCACATTGCATTATTGGTAGTATAGGTTTCTTTCCCTAAGTTCTTTACATAGTTTTATTGCTTGAAAATGTTCTTATACATGGTTCCATCATGTTCTTAAGGCTTCTATTGAAGGTGGTTCAAGATATTAAGGATTATTTGTAATTATCCAAGAAAATAAAATGTGGAGCAACTAAAAGATCAGATTTTAAAACATCATGCTGACTCCATGCCCAATGGATGCCAAGGCCACTGATTAGTTCATCTAGTAGGTAGATGCCCCCTATGAGTCACCAATTTTTTTCATTTTTGTACCCTTGTAAAAATAGAACAACTTAAGTAGCCATGGGGTGAAGGAAAATAAGTTTGTGAATGTTGACATGAAGCCTCTCCACATTAAAGGTTGCGAGATGAAGCGAGAGAGGATGATAGAACTGCAGATTGAATAAGACAATGTTGTGGAGGTCAAGAGTTGTGTAGAACTAAACTAGAAAAGATGCGTATAAAAGGAAAACCATAGTTTTCTCGTAGAGAGCTAAATGAATGTGATTTTGGATCTGGTGATCAGATCCTTACAAATCTAATATAATTGATGAAATCCTAGTCTCCTCTACACAATAATATCAGCTTTCTTGCATTAAATGGAGGAAGGTGGGTGAATTAAGGAAAACCTCCCCAACACGCAAAAGGTCTACTCTAGATGACACAACCACTAGCATTAAATGTAGGATGAGCACCATTCCTTCTTCAAAAATGTAGATGGCTTGGGGAAATAGTTTTTCCGAGGCGTAATTTATAGAATAATCATATATTCTGAGAGAATTAATGAAGGTGGTTGGATGATGAAAAAGGGAATTCAAATTTCCCTCTCTTTTCTTCTTCCTTCTCCTTCTTTCAATTTTCTATATAATGTAAAGTGATGCCTAGTTTTAATGTTGGATACTTTGGGAATGCGAGGGCATCATTTTGTGTTGCACAAGTATTCTAAGGGTCACATGCCTTGGACTTGAATTCTGTAAATGTTTTGCATCTTCCTCATGTATCGTGATGATTTGTGCATGATATTTAAGCAATAAAATCTCTGGTTTTATGGATCATCTCTACCTTAACTGTTGATTTATTTTATTTCCTTTCCTCTCATTCACTCATGCAAGTGTGTTGTATGTGTTGTTTCAAAATATTTGTCTATTGTGCATCGTGAAAATGGGAATATAGACTCTATTATGATCTATGGCTTTCATTTCTGCCCTCTTCATTATCGTTTTCACCCATTTTCTCTCTTGTTGAAGTGTTCATCCCCTTTTTTTGTGCTATCGCTTTCTCTAGTTTAGGTTTTTTTATGCATCTATTTCTTATCCTGGTCCCTTGGAAAGTTAGAGTAGAGCTAGATAGTTGCATTTTAATTCCTAGGAGTAGTTTAGCATTAGAAGTAAGTAGAGGAAGTCGGCCTTCTCCCGAGAGTCCTGTCTCGGTTAGTACCACGATTTGGAGACACTCCCATGTTTCCTCAAAGCCCCAAATTCTTGTGATTTGGGAAGGGTGAAAATTCAAGCTGCAACAATTTTCAATCCCAACTTCTCTATCATTTCAAAAGGAACCAAGTTCTCTATACTCCCACTATCTATAATCATATCACAACACTTTCCCTTAGATTTTCATTTAGTTTTAAACAAGCTTCTTCTCTTAATCCTATTATGCATTACCTTGTTTGGTTTTATCAAAAATCTTCTAACCAAGAGAGACTTACCTCTTCAAGATTGGTATTAGCACCTCATTCATCCATCTCTTTACATTCATAATCCTTGTGTCTTGCATACCTCGACACCTATAACACTTTCCTCTAAACTGTACATTGCTATTTGTTCCATTTCCCTTCAAGAGACTCATATCTACCTTTATACTTCTATGATTTTCCTCTATATCCATCAACCCCTTCATAAAAATATCCATCATTCTATCTATCTTCTCTTCTAAAGATAGTTTTTCTCTTCTCTCACTTGCAACATCTTGTTCTCTTTCCTCTTCTTCACCGTTTCTCACTTTTCTCAACTTCCTTTTTCTCACTATGATACAAAATTATGCATATCCTATCGCCTCTTGAAAAATCACAATGTTAGTTTTCACACTAAAAACAAAAAACTCTCCTTAAAGGATTCAAACAAGCTAGCTTCTTCAAGTCAAGAATCTCAAAATTAGTCATATTTCTGATGTTTTAACCTTTTTCTCTTGTCCAAACCTTATATCATGTCACTAGACCATATACAAATCCAAATCAACCATAAAAATTATCTAATTCAATCAATAGTGCCAGTATTACATATCTCTCTTAAAATTTCCTTTAAGGCTTCTCAAGTCAATGACTTCCTCGTGAGTTCGTGAATAGAAGTATCTAAGACAAACCAAAAAAATGTACACATTTTCAAATACCCTTTTGGCCCTTGTGGTGTATGAAAATTTTTATTCTTCAAACTCTTTTGTTAGGTCACTCTTTCACTCTACTTGATTTTTCACCCTCCTAGGCTTCTACTAGCCATGTCTACATCTTTTTTCACTATAAATTTTCACTCATTCACTTATTTAACACTATAGAAATTGTTTGAGATACCTATTTTGGCCATTTATCTCTGTGAAAAGTATAGATATGTCTTACTTCACAAACTTTCACTTGTCTCATCTATTATAGTTCTCAAAGTAGGCCTTATAGCCTAAAAAAATATCTTAAGGACAAATGTTACAAATTATGAATAGATGATGCAATTTGAAATCTCTAAAAATATTTAATACCACTCTCTCCTGATATTAGATGTTTAATTTCAATTTTCAATGACTAAATTTCTTCCAAACTTCTTCAAACTTTAATTACCTCTCTTAGCACTCTTGTCAAGTTGTACCCTACGGTCTTATAATGCACACTTTGTCATAAAGTACATGAATCAAGGACCTGATTAAGGATTAATTTTTTTTTATTCTCTCTCAAAACTCCTCTAGGTTCTCACTCTGCAATCTCAATAACGATCTCTCAATCATCAACTTTCCTTTTATCTCCTTGTACCACCGTAATGCGAAAAATTCCTCAAGCATACTTGTCATGTTAAACCGAAACATGTGAGTAGGTTAGGCTTTACCACATGCATGGGGGATTTTTAAGAACCTTATTTCCAATTATTAAGCCTTGAATTATTGGTTTTTATTTTTAACCTTTCTTCTTTCTCTAAACCCTAGGTAGGGTTTATAGAGGATTCCAAGAGTGGATATTTTGTAATATAAAAAAATAGAAACCATTTTAAGGTATAGTACTTATTCTTGATGCCTATGCACGAATTATTCAACATATTCTCTCAAAAGTTAGGTATCTTTATTCATCTAATTGGTGTAATAAATCAAACTCACTTGCCACTTCGCCCTTTAAAACCAAGTTCTTAGTTCTTAAGGGGTTTCAACACAAAACTCATTTTCTTTGTCACCGTGAATGCCTAAAAAGGGTTTCTAAAGTGTGATGCCTTAAAAATAATCAAAACTCTTTCTACTTCAATATTTCTCCATCAAATTTGTTTCCCTTGTCTTATTATCTAACTAGACTCCAACAATACCTGTTATAGGTTGGTGCAAAATCCACCAAAGGCTAAATTTGTGTAGAAAACAATGTAAACTCATGGAAAGAAATGTAAATATACATTCAAATGTCTCTTACCATCCACAACTTGAAGAAAATAGCATTCATGCATCAAGTAACAACTAAGAAATGTAAGAGAATCATGTCAAACAGTCATGAAAGAACTGATACAACTCACACAATGTGTATACACAACAAAACTTGCTTTTTCTTCCTGAGATCTCCTTTTCCTCTTCTTGAACATTCGAATGATGAAAGGAAAAAAATTACATAATGCTATATATACCTTCCCAAGTCAGTTTCATTTGAATAAGAGTAGTTTTGGCCTATGTTCTCATGAAAAAATTTTAGACTAAACATAAGACTCTTTGCTAGAAAGCTAACTCTTGAAATTTTAAACCTATGTTATGATTCTTAGACCCCTTTAGGTCCTTTATATGCTTAAAATTTCATGAAGGATCCCATAGAGTGCACTAGAACTCCTAAAGAACCGAAAAATTGTCTTCAAATTCAAAATTTTCCTTTTGGAGGGAAAGTACAAAATTCAAATTTTGAAAAGCTAAAACTCAAACTAACGCATCTAAGTGACTCCCGATGACCCTAGGACCCATACACACACTTGATAAACCAAATTTTATGACTACATGACATATTTACATGTTTGGAGTGATGTTCCTACATCAAACTTACACAAGAATCTCTCTTACACCTCATTATTTTAACCAACTATTACAATAGGTAATAATAATATGAGTTTTTACTTATAACTCATTACAATATTATTCACATATGAAATTATTTTACTTATTAACTAACTTTCAAGTGAGAGATAACACTATATTTATAACACTAAGTCAATCTCATTTTCCTTACTAGTATGGGGGCATCTCCTACACTATTTGTTGGCATGTTGAGTTTTAGGTGTTGTCATTGATGTAAAATCCCATTAATGAAAAAGAGGATGATGGAGGAGTGATATAAGGTTCTTGATATGATGGTGACATGGATATTTAGGTGGTTTCATGATTGCATGAGTGGATTCAGTGAGATTGGCTTGGTCTAGCAAGCCTAATTAGGTGACCTAACTAGCCTAGGTGATAGAGCATGGTGGATAGAGATGCATTGTGACTTGAGGATAATTATAGAGGTATGGTTAGAATGTTATGATTATTTGGAGACACTCACATGATTTTCAATGTGTAAGTACAAGTTGAAGAGCTTGTTTTAGGTGTTCATCTAGACCTAGTCTAGGTGCTTGGAGGCCAAATGAAGCATGAGAATGAGGTATAGAGCCATGTGAGATCATGGAGGCATGAATAGGTGTGAGAAATGTTATCTCAGGAATTTTAGGGCCTTTTGGATAGGTTTCATGATGAACTATGAGTCTCATCTACTATGACCTAACTTAAACCATGCAAAACCCTAAGGGATAGTCATAAAAATGAGATTAGATATGAATATGCATACCTATTTTATATATGATTATTATTTTATATGTTAGTAGAGTATGTTAAGGATCTCTAGGAAAAATTTCAATTCATTGTGAATAATATTTTACAAGTTATAGTGTTTTTGGTAAAACAAGGTCCAACATAGTGTGATTTCCATCTCGAATTGCAACTTCTGATGTTTTTTGCGTATTTTTGATATGAACTTGAACTTATGTATTTCAAGGTTTTTTTTTCCATTGAGATAAAATAAATTCACAAAAATAATGAGGTCATTTAATCATCAGGTTTTTATGAACGAATATTAAGAAGGTAAACTGATTTTTGTGAGTCTCCAATGCTAGGTCAAAAGTGATGGAGAGGATATTCTTGGTAGGTAGGTAGAATTAATTTTTATTTTATAGTATTTTTAATTTTGGTTGTATATTAATCCTCTAAATTTTATGAAATATATGGTATAACATGTGATGGTATGTGGACCCCACTCAAAAAAGTAAGTTTATGAATATGTTCAGTTTTAGGCAAAGTTATCCAAAGGAGGTATGAAATAAATTGGCATCATTTTTATCGTAGGATTTTAATATATGTTCATGATATTTTCATATCATGTTTGAGGTCCTAGAGGTAAAAGTGTGTCCTATTTATGAAGATTGGTCTTTGTGTCCTAAAAGGGCAATTTTGAGTAGTTTTAGAGATCGACCATGTTAAAGGCCTTCCACTTGAAGTTGGAAGGAAATGTAAGGTTTTATGGAAAGAATATTTATATATATTTCAAATTTTATATGGTTTGTCTCTTGATGATGATTTTTCACAGTTAACTAACTCATTTTGTGTAGAACAAGGTTTCTTGTTTGTTTTCAGAAAGGATTGCTCTAGCTAGAAAATTGAGGTAGAAGACACATGTTTTTTATTATATGATACTTTATATCAATTTTAGAGTGAATAGGGATGAATTTTGCTCCTATTTTATGTATTTATAGTTATTTAATGTGGTATATAGGGTTAAAACTAATTATGTTTCCAAAACTGCTTTACAGGGCAACTTAGTTTGGTTAATAGTAAAACACGTGTGCTTTACATGAATAGATTTTCCTAGAGCTCTAAAAATCATGGATATTATATAAAGGTAATTTTATTTCCAATTAGTGGTTACATGGAATATTTTAGGTGCTATGGTGTTATCTTGAGGTCCATAGGTTAGTGTTAGTGTTATGACGAATATGAGGTTGTTTTGAGAAGGATATGAGCCTTCTTGTTAGTGTTATGAAGAATTTTATTGGTTAAAGTTAATGTGTGACCATGGATGATGTTTTTATGTAATATTTGACATGTTTTATGAATTTGGAAACTTTAATAATCTTGATTATTAGGTTTTTGGTCTTTAATGAATCAGGTGATGGGGTTTTGAGCAAGTTTTGAGCTTGTTTGGTGTGTTAGAGCATGGCCAACCTACATGGGTTCATTTAATGAATTTATATGAATGTAATGTTATGTTGGTCAAGATATTTGTGTAGGACCAACTTGTATTATGTTTTTGAGTTGATAAGGGTATAAAGCAAGTGTTTTGGTTCAAATTTAAACTAGCTAAGAGAGAGGGAAAAGTTGTGACCCAAGTGTGAGTGTGAAATAGGTATGAAGGAATCAAATAAGATATGATGAATTGTTTGAAAATTTTAGGAGTGTTTGAGAGCACGTGTGAAAGTTTTTGAATCCAAATAAGTTCATTAAAGTGTGAGATATATTGATTTTAAGAAGAGAGGGTTTGAAGGTCAATGAGCTGAAATTGTGATCTCCATCAATCAGTGGCAGCAAAATACATCATCGAGACATCATAGATCTTCATATAAAGTTATTTGAGTGGGTACTTGATCAACTTAGGGGTTATAGCCTCCTTGTGTAGTTGGTTCTTCACTAAACTAGGGATTGGTGCTCCTTATGAAGTTTTTTCTTCACTAAATACTTTTGATTGGAGTAATATAATCAAACGTTTCAAAGGGGTTTTCTTCCCATTGAGGGTTTCCCAGTTATATTTTGTGTTTTTGTGTCTCTTTAATGGTTATGCTAATTTTAATTAATGTTAAGGACACATTAATGTATTGTTGAATGGTTTATAGTTTAAGAAAGAAAATCTGAATTGTTTAAATTTTTTGAAGGACTGATTCATCCCCCTCAGTCCATTGTGCTTCCCAAAATTGGTATAAGTGCAATTCCTTTTTGAGAAGTTTAATTGATTGAAAGGATATATTTTAAAACACTAACATGGAAAGTATACACGTGTAAGATGAAATAATTCTTATGATCAAACTGAGAGATTGTTTGAAACCCTTAGGGTTTGACATATGTGATTCCATTTTTGATGTATGTTCATCATCTCTCATCTTTTTTGAAGGTTAATGAAGAATGAAAATAAGACATGGATGAGCATGATTTGGTTTTAGGCCTTGTAGAACCAAGGAAAAAGGATGAAGAGTGTAAAATTTCTCAAACTAATTTTCACAGTCAAGATGAAAATCTAATATGGTATATTGATAGTGTGTGCTCTACTCATATGATAGGTGACAAGGGTAAATTTATCTCCTTGAAAAATAATGCTTCAAGATCTGTTAGGTTTGGTGATAATTCTACCATAAAATTTCAAGAAGAGGTTATTTGAGTTTGGATAATGGAAAACCCTCACCAAGGATGTTCTATATGTTGAAGGACTAAAGCAAAACCTACTTAGTGTAATTCAAATGTGAAAACAAGGTTATATTCTATCTTTTGATGATAAGGGATGTAAAATTAGAAAAAGAGAAACAGGTAAGCTTGTTTCCAAAGCTAAGAGGACTGAAAATAACATGTATATTTTTAAGGAAGTTAACAAAGAAAAGTGTCTTATGAGCAAGATGAATGATAGTTGGTTGTGGAATAGGAGATTAGGTCATGTAAATTTTGATAATCTTTTCAAGATCAACTCTAAAAATTGTGTGAGAAACATGCCAAGAATCAGTAAACCAAAAGATACATTATGCAAAGCATGTCTTCATGGGAAACAAACTAGAAGGAGGTTCAAGACTAATGAACATGATTCCACATCTAGACCTCTACAATTGATCCACACTAATCTCTATGGACCTATGAGAACTGAAAGTACATTAGGTGACTATTATTTTATGCTTCTAATTGATGATTATACAAGATATACTTGGGTTGCTTGCTTGAGAAACAAATCAAATGCATTTGATGTTTTTAAGTCATTCAAGGATCTCATTGAGAATGAGAAAAATGGAAGAATAAAGAGTATTAGATTAGATAATGGAGGTGAGTTTTGGTCATATTCATTTGATGAATTTTGTAGAGTTCATGGTATTAAGAGGTATTTTTAATCTCTAGAACACCACAAAAATAGAGTGGTTGAAAGAAATAATAAGATTGTTCAAGAGATGGAAAGGACTATCCTAAATGAATCTAAGTTACCTGATGGCTATTGGAAGGAAGAAATTTGTACTATTTTTTTACATTCTCAACATGTGTCAATTAAGGGTAAATAATGACAAGAATCCATATGAAATTTGGAAAGGAATACCAACAAATGTGGAACATTTTAGAGTTTTTGGATGCATGTGCTTTATCAAAAGGACTAAAGAGAATCTAGGTAAGTTTGACTCTAGATCTGATGAAGGTATATTTCTGGGATATTCTTCAAGAAGTTTAGCTTACATTTTCTATAACAAAAGGTTGAAGACAATAGTTGAAAGTGCAAGTGTGAAATTTGATGAATCTTATCCCATGAGGTCCATTCTCAAGACAAAGGAGACATCACAAGTGACTGATCCTAAAGAAGAAGAAGAAGTTGTATAAGTAAATGAAGAAGAAGATGATGAAGAAGAAAGGAAAGACACCAAAGCACCATCAAGGTAGATTTGGATTTTTTTCCTGAAAATCAAATCATAGGAAAGAAGGATGTTGGAGTTACTACAAGAAGGAAATTGGTAAGTCTTCAAAACTAAGAAAATTTTACATTCTTATCAAAATTTGAGCCTAAAAATGTTGAAGAATCAAGTAAGGATGAATGTTGGGTCAAGGCTATGAATGAGGAGCTAGATCAGATTGAAAATAATAGGAATTGGGAATTAGTCCCTATACCCAAAGATAAGAATGTCATTAGAACTAAGTGGGTGTTTAGGAATAAAATGAATGAAGATGGAGAAGTTACAAGAAACAAAGCCAAGATTATTTATAAAGGGTATGCTTAGGTTGAAGGAGTTTATTTTGAAGAAACATTTTCTCCAATGGCTAGAATGGAAGAAATTAGAATGTTTTTAGCATATACAAGATATAAGGGATTCAAGGTGTATCAAATAGATGTCAAATCTACTTTCCTAATGGAAATATTGAGGAAGAAGTGTATATTAAGTAGCCTGATGGTTTCTCTTTGAAAAATGAGAAAGGTTATATATGCAGATTGAAATAGGAACTATATGGGTTAAAGCAAACACCTAGGGATTGGTATAGAAGACTATATAAGTACTTGAATGATCAAGGTTTCAAGAAGGGTGTTTGTGATAGTAAATTTTACATCAAAGATGTAGGAGGAAACCTATTGATTGTAGTATTATATGTGGATGACATCATATTTAGAGGGAAAATGTTATATGAATTATAAGTTTGTTGAATCCATGAAGAAATGATTTTAAATGTCAATTCTTAGTGAGCTAAACTTCTTCTTAGGACTGTAGGTCACTCAAACAAAGGATGGTATAATCATATCTCAGGCCAAGTACATAAGAGAAATGTTGAAGAGGTTTCAAATGGAGGATTCTAAACCAGTTGGGACTCCCATGATTACAGTGTAAAGATTAGGAAGGATGATATCTCCCCAGAGTGGATCAATCACGGTATAGATCTATGATTGACAGTCTTTCTATATGTAATTGCTTCAAGACTAGACATCTTGCAAGCTGTGGGGATTGTTGGAAGGTTTCAAGAAGAACATAAAGAGACACATCTTCAAGAAGTGAAAAGTATTTTTAGATATCTTAAAGGGACCAAGTAGAATATGGTTTTTAATATCCAAGGAGTGAAAATTTTGATATGAAGCCTTCTCTAATGCTGATTGGGTAGGAAATATTGATGACAGGAGAAGCACAAGTGGAGGAGATTTCTTTGTAGGGAATATATCTTGCTTCTTGGAAAATAAAAATAATCTCTTGTATCTCTTTCAAAATATGGATCCGAATATGTTGTTGTTGCATAATTTTGTGCTCAAGTCATGTGGATGAGACATACTTTAGAAGATTACAAGGTAAATTGTGATGGGCCTACACCTATTTTTGTGATAATCTAAGAATCTAGTTTTTGCATTATATAACAAAGAACATCCCAATTAAGTACAACTTTTTGAGAGACCAAGTGAGAAAACAATGCATCAAGCTGGAGCATGTGTCAACCAAGGAAGAAGTTGTAGATATCTTGACTAAGCCCCTTCCAAAACCTACTTTTGAATATCTAAGGGATAGGTTGGGAGTAATCTCTACACCTAATAGAACTTAAGAGGTCAAGGATCTTGAAAGGGAAAAAGAAAAGTGAACTATCAACTCCAAGAAGTCATGAAGAGGTGTAAGAATAGGTAAGTATTCTTAGGTAAGTTCATGAGTGTCTTATTTCAGGGTTGAAGCATATGAAACTGTGTTTATATCATGAGATCAATGAAAAGTGATTTGGTGTTTTCTAAGGATTTTTGTGGTTGTTACAGTCATATGTGTAGATTTATGTGTCATTTCACCAAGGCCAAGGAAGATTAGGGACATCTTATTGATGATCATTGATAACTAATCAAAGTGTGCAAGGCTCAAAAGATGACCCAGTGTCCGAGTGTAGTGCTTAGGGACTATAATGGAGTTTCCTAGGTATAGTATAAGATGTCAAGAGTTTAATTGTTGAATCTCATTACTTAAGTCAAGATTAAGAAGTATTTAGAATATATATTCATCTTGAAAGGAGCATAGAGGTTTATAAGGTCATGACAAGAATGTGCAAGGATGATTGAGAAATATATTGTAGTTTTAAGTATGGCTAACAAAGTTTGTATAGAGGTCATGTGACTTGATACTTTCTAGGTATAAGGGTCAAATAAACATGGTATGTAATGATTTCAAGTCTTTTGAAGACGTGCTAGAGATGGTCTAGGATGGTTAAGTATCATCAGAGGCTAGTGACAAAGATGTCCATAGGGTTGAGTATGGCCATCAAGACTATAATGATGTTTCTTATCTAGGAGAAACTGTGGTATGATCTCAAGCAAGTGTGTAACTAATAAAGATGGTTTGTAAAGTCTAAAATGAAGGATAAAACTTATTGAATGAATATAAGTCTACTATATGGGACAAATAGTTGGGTTATAATTTAATGAGTTATTCATGACTGAGATGCAAAGTTACAAATATGTGTATGGGTCCTAATGCTCAAGAAATGGAATTATACAGTATGAGATTCAATATGACACTTCCATTTATGGTTTTTCATACTATATGTGATCTAAAAGGTGTGTTTTCATCACATGGGTGCATAAAGGAATACACATAGTTTTTAGGTAAGCATATAAGATAGTATAGTCTATATCAAGGTAATAGAGGTATAAAAATGATGACCTGCAAGTTTGTGTGGACCTACTAAGACAGGGGGAGCCCATTTGGTCTTTAATCAAGTATATAAAGTGTCTATCGAGAGTTATAGTGACTAGAATAACTAGTGAAAACAAAATTACAATGATATGTCCAGAATATTTGACAAAACCTAAGCAATAACAAGGCACACTCATCCATTGAAGTTGTTATAGTATATTAAGGTGAAAATGTGTTGTCACAGGTATTATATAAGGTTTCTTGATGTATCAACAAGGATACATGAGTAAAAAGGGAACTTGAAGTTATTTTCTCCACTAAAATGAGAAGAAAAGTATGTTATCAGGATCTAAATGATGCATACATTTATTTTTCAATGTACAATAGGATGTTTATGTTATATTAACATGTTACATAACCGTATAAGCCTCTTAAAGCAGTGGGAGTATATTATAATCATAAATCAAGTATATGAGGTGTCTAAAGTGCTATGGAAATTTTCTGATATATTTGTGATATTTTTGCAAGCATAGGTGCAAGGGAAGAAATTAATGAGTCAAATAAGTCAGTATGTCATGTAAAGAAGGTAAATGACACTAAAATGTTGCTTTAGGACTGGGTCAATGTGGTTGAGTCACTATTATGACTCATACAAGGTATGTGAACCTAATTTTGTATTTTCTATTAGAAAAGGATGGTATAATTCTAGGGAGATCTATAAGGAGTTATGTCATAGAGTGTTTGAACATCTAGGGCATGCAGAAGTTAGTCTAAAATGCATTGAAGGCTAGTCTTAGGGATTTCAGTCCTAAGAGTTGTGTGAAGTCAAGATGTGAATGTGTCAAGTCAAGGATGAGATTTATCAAGTTGAGATAGGTAAAGAAGAAGAAAAATATGGTATTATAATCCTAGATTCATGATTTTTGGCATGTATGATTCCATGTATGCCTCTGCTTTAGTGGAATTTCATTGGTTTTAAGCTATGCAAAGTGGTCAAAACAAAGGTTAATTAAGAAAAGATAGGTTTGTATACTAAAATGATGATTTTAGTTGATGTTTTAAACTAAGAGATGATTCCAAGAAGTTGATAAATATGAATAACATGCACTTACATGTATGTTTTTTCATTAATGTAAAAATGGGGAGAAGATTTAGGTGGTTTTCCATCAATGACAAAGGGGAGATTGTTGGCATGTTGAGTTTAGGTGTTGTCATTGATGTAAAATCCTTTTAATAAAAAAATAAGACAATGGATGAGTAATATAAGATTTTGAGATGATTTTAACATGGAGATTCAGGTGGTTTTATGATTGTGCATGAGTTGATTAAGTGAGATTGGCTTATTCTAGCAAATCTAACTAGTGGTCCCTAGATAGCCTAGTTGATAGAGCATGGTGGATAGAGATGCCTAGTGACTTGAGGAGCATGATAAAGGCATGGTTATAATTTTATTATTTTTCGAGACACTCACATGAGTTTCGAAGGGTAATTACAGTTGAAGACCTTGTTTCAGGTGCTCATATAGACCTTGTCTAAGTGCTTGAAGGCCAAATGAAGCATGAGAATGGGGTATAGAGCCATGTGAGCTCATGGAGGCATTTATGGGTGTAATAAATGTTTTATTAGGTATGTTGGGGCATTTTGGAAAGGTTTCATGATGAATTGTGAGGTTCTTCTAGTATGACCTAGCTTAAACTAGGCAAAATCCTAAGGACTAGTCATGCAAATTAGATGGGATACATAGATACATACCTATTTTAGGTATGATGATGATTAGAGATGTTATTAGAGTATGTTTAGGTGTTGTGGGAAAAATTTCAAGTCATTATGAAGAATATTTTGCAAGTTATAGTTTTTTTGGTAGAAACAAAGTCCAAGATAGTGTGATTTCTATCTCGAATTACAACTTCTAATGCTCATTATCAGTTGTGTAATTTTCATGGGACCTTATTGATTTAAAGTAAAATTTTCCATTTAGAAAATATAATTTCACAAAGATAATGAGGTAATTTCATTAGCATTTTTTATGAACAAATGTTAAGAAGGTAAACTACTTTTTGTGAGTTTGAAACCCTAATTCAAGAGAGATGGAGAAGATATTATTGTAGGTGCCTATAATTGATTATTATTACTATTATGATGATTTGAGGTTGTATATGACTCCTCCATATTTATATAAAGGTATGGTAGAGCATGTGATGGTTTGTGGACCCCACTCAAATAGGAAATTTTATGAAGATGTTTAGTTTGAGGAAAAGTTTTCCAAAGAGGTATGAAATAAATTGAAATTATTTTTATCCTAGGAGTTTTAATATATTTCCATGATAGCTTTAGATCATGGTTGAGATCCTAGAGGAAAAAATGTGCCCTATTTATGAAGACTAGTCTTTAAGTCCTAAAAGGGTAGTTTTGAGCAATTTCGAGATTGAATTAGTTGAGGCATTCCACGTGAATTTGGAAGGAAATGTAAGGTGTTATTGAATGATATTCATAGATATTTATACTGGTATATTTTTTTATCTTTATAATGAGTTTTGATAGGTGAACCAACTTAGTTTGTGAAGAATAAGGTTGTTTATTTTCAAGACTAGATTGCTCTGGATAGAATATGGAGGTAGAAGACAAGATGTTTTGGATTAGTTGATACTTTTTATCCATTTTAGAGTAAAGAGGGATGAATTTTTCCCTAGTAAATGTATTTATAGGTATTTAAAGTGGAAAAAGGGTACAAACTAGATGTGTTTCCAAAACTACTTTCTGGGTAGCTCACTTTAATAAAGATTAAAACATGTGTGGTTTGCATGGAGGGATGTATCATGAGATATAGAAATAATTGATGTGATCTACATATCCATGGATTTCCAATGAGTGGCTGCATGTTATAGTTGAAGTGCTATAGTGTGATCTTGAGGTCCATAGGTGATGATTGGTTCTGAAAGCAAATTTGCTTTGACAAGTGATGTAGGGGCATCTTCAAAGAACTTCCAAATCAAAAATTTATCATTATAAATATGGATGTGGGATAAAAAAGTGCATTGGAATGGTGTGAAGGCATGAGGGAGAGAGAGCTAGGTAGTCAAATGGTTCAAAATTGAATTTTTATAATTCCCTCAAAATGTAGTTTAAATTGCAAAAGCATGTAAAATGACAATAATGGATCACGTCATGAATGTAAAGGTGGCTATCGATGTCTAGGAATGTTATGAGGATTCCTAATTGTGATTAAGAGATATAAAAATGTAAAAGGATGTAATAATTCCTCTTTATTTCATGGGGCATGGGAAGATTCATGTAGGATTCACCTAAATTAGTTAGGTTTCAAGAAGGTGTGAGATTAAAAGAAGAAGGTATTCGAGTAAAGGTGACAATTATATAGAAAACAAACCTTCGAGGAAGGTAGGAGAGTTAACTTGAGCCGGATAGGATGGATCCAAGATGGGTACCTACAATTTTGTAAGAGAAAGATCATATGACAATATAGTAAGTTGTTTTGATTAAAATATTGTCTTTATGGCATGGTGTTGATTATATTTTGTATTATATATTTAAAGAATATTGTATCTTGTCGATTATCACTTGTGACTCGGATAGATCTCAAGTAGAAGTGAAATAGGTTTGATAATTCATCAATTAGTTAAACCTCTATATTCTTACTTTGTGGATTGAGACATTCATGTTATTTCACCGCAAGATAAAGATAAGACAGATAATAGGTAGAAGCGAGGAATAATCTGGAATTTAGTCAAAGATAGGTTGTGTACGCATTGAATGTTGACCAAGATGATTGTGAATACCTTCCCTTTGGATAGGAAGAACAAAATAAAATAGAACAAAAGACCACCAAATAATATTAAATAACAAATGGTAGTGGACTCTTTAGTAAAAGATAGATCCGGGAATCGTGATGCTCCTCGAATGACTCACAATCCACTATTGTAAAAATGCAAGGAAATACTGTAAATAAATGAATCCTATTGTAATTGATAAGATTTAGGTATCTCCTATAACATACAATAAGTAAATCTAATCTAACTGACAAGTTATAATTAAATTTAAGGGATGATAGGTTGTTCTAGGATTGCAGGTGTAGTAGAGGGTATTACAATGGTCTGGGTGAGATTTAATGGGGTTTTGAGAAATTTTTGGAGATTTGTAAGATTTCTGGTTTGGGGAAAGTTACCAGTCATAGTGACCAATATCGCTTAGGTGGCGATGTCAGTGGTACTCACAAATGACTGATGTCGGCTATTGGGTGACGGTGTTGTTAGTAGAAATTGGGAAGAAATATTAAAAATGAGTTGATGGGAGCTCTCGTGATTGCACAGAGAGTTGGGAAGGTTTGGGTGAGGTTGTAGGATTACAAGAAAGACTCGAGATCATAATAATGGTATTTGGGCAAGATATGGAGGTTCTATGGGAAATGGTCAGATGGAGGTGTTGTAGGAGAGATCCGGGTATGAGAGGTGATAGAATGAAATAGATAACTAGTAAATAGCTAAAATACTAAAACTAAATGACAAAGAAGAAATGTAATTAATTTTGAAATTAAGATGAATGGTAGGAGGTTGTGGTGGTTGTAGAAGAAAGTGGTCCCGAATGAATGCAATAGTAGCAGGAGGGCACGATGCTTCCCTATGAGTGCACTGGAGCTCTGGATCAATCTCTTGATGAATGGTGTGGTGTCTGAATGTTGTAAGGGCCTCTAATATGTTACAATATTGTTGTGATAACTTGAGATTCGATATGCAAGGTTGTAAGAGATAGAAAACTAGATTCAAAACCTAAGAAAAGAGTTTGGAAATATTATTTAAGGAAACAAATGATAGTTTGGTGACCGACGCGATCGAGGAATAACCAAAGTGTTGTTAGGGAGAAATAGACATACTTGTTAAAAAATTGTTCTTCCTAAATTTGGCGTGATTGAGATTTTGGTTCTGGATCACAAGTGTGGAATGGAACTAAATGGAATGAGAGAGTAGTTAGAGGGATAATATGCCATTAAGATTAGGGTTAGAATAAGTCCTAGTTGGTTAAGGGAAGTGGGGACTTAGTATTAGGTAATGAATAGGGTTGGAATAGGTCTAGGATGAGGTGGAGAGGTGAGGTGGCTAGGTGAGGTAGATAATTAACTTAATTTTGGTAATTAAATTAATTAAAATGTGTGCAAGTGGGAATGGTGGGGAATAGTATTTTTAATTAATTGAAGGAGGTTCGAGGGTCATGACCAATTTTAGGTGTCTGCATTTTCCCCCTTTTGTCGCGTAGCTTGTATTGATAAGAAAGGCTAACAAAAACATGAGTGGTTTCCTGGGTATGGGTTCAAGTTAAATTTCCCCAGGTATGGGTGGAGGTGATCCCCCTCAAACCAAGAACTAATGAAGTAGTAGGTAGAATCGGTGATGGGTTTGATAAAATGGTAGGTGATGAAAATTGAGGTAAGGTACAGGTATATGAAATGGTAATAGGTGGGGAATTCAAACACACACACATGTGTAGAATGCGACAAGGCACTAGGATGAAGAGCTTACAAACTATACATCATCAAAGGTTGATAGTTTATCCAAACAAGGTTGATGTGGTTTAGGTATCCAAGGTATAGGATACGATCCTGAAACACAATGAGGATAGGTGCAGGAATATACATTAGGTGGGTTCCAAAGCACTAAAAGGTTTTTTATGGTCAAGATAAAGATCATGACATCATAAAAGGTAAGGTTGGCAAGCTAAAAAACACGAGTAATGTCATCACAAGGTACATCAAGTAAGTAAATTCAAGTGTCAAATGGGCATGGTCGGTATTTCTGTATAGGTAAGGCCGTACATAAGGCTTAGGGGTAGGAAAAATATTCCCAAGGTCAACCGAGGTTGGGGTTAAATAATAAGTCTATTAGGTGAGCCTCTAAATCTTGGATAAGGCTTTGGTAGCAAGAAAATGGCATCTTGCATAACAATTTTAGGAAATTTATGTATAAGTGGGTAGGTAGGGTGACCAATACTTGGTTGAGGGAGAATTGATGCTGGTTATGGTAACTGATGCCAGTTAACTAGGGCATGACATGACTGATGTCGGTCATGTTGATTTGGGTTTAAAATGGAAAATCCACGTGAAAAGGGTTTCATTTGAGCATTTCTAAATTTGGAAAACAACAAGAGAGAGTTCTTTTGTGTGAAAAATGACAAGGAGAGGTAGGAGGTTGAGTTGGTGAGTTGTTATTGGTTGAGAGGAGTGGAGTGGACAAGCCTGCAAGATCTATATGAGTGAGGGATTGGTTATGAGTAGTGGGATTGATTGAGACATGACAGAGGCCAGAGAGGGCACTGGTGGAGGTCGATTCCACCTGGAGATCTCGCCATGGAATTGGAGTCACGTAGAGTTAGGAATCGAGCCCCCTTAGTGGTTTAAGGTGAAAAATAAGGTAGGAAAATGAAGAATTGAGTTTTTGAAATTGAATTGAAATGTTGGTTAAATTTGGGTGAAATGGGGTATGGGGAGGGTGTAATTTAGTCTAATTAGGTAGTAAATGAATGTAGAATGAATTGGGGGTGGTTTGGGTAGATAATTTAGGTATTTTAATTTAATTTTCAAATTTGGGGACGTGGGGTTCGGCCCTAGATCCAAACCAATGACCGACGCCGGTCCGTTTTTGGTCAACATCGGTAGGCCTAATGGATTCGGCAGCGTTGAATCAGTGGATCGGTATCGGTCATGGGGACCGATACCGATCCACCGTTAAAAGTGACCAAGTTTTGGAAAAGGTAGTTTGGGAAGACAAGAAGAATCGGTGATTTAGGACTTGGTTAGGTATGATTTGGTAAACTAGGGAAATGTTAGGTATGAATGTAGTTAGAGATGGGAAAATTAGGCATAAGTTAGAGATAAATGGGTGGAAAATGAATGAGGTAATGAAGTCAATAAGTGAAGAAGGGAAAGTAAGGAATCAACGAAATTGTAAATGAATAGGCTAAATAAGATGGACATCATGTAGGTAGGTGGGCTAGGAAAAGCTAGGTAAGAGTGAATGGGGAGAAATAGGAAGATGCATGCACGATCACTGGTATAGGTCGATAGGTGGGAGAGGGCATAAGGTAAATGAGGTAAACTAGGTCAAGTAGGTAAAAAGGGGAGAAACAGATGAAATTGAGTAAATTTAGATGTTTATGCTTAGTAGAATTAGGACCGGTTGATAGAGAGTGATATCCCGTATGTGACTTATGGCGAGCATAGAGCACACAAGAGGGAAACCAATGTCAGACCATCTCATAGACTTGTAGTTCCGGTAGCTTAGAGAGCCATTGGTCTCATAAACATGCTCAATAAGAGGTGACTAGTTCTCATAGGAAGAGGCCAGATGAGGGTACTGGAGAGAGCAGTAGAGGTGTTGGCCCTTCATAGATATGATATGGAGATGATTTTTATTTTTGATTTTGATATATATACCATCTGCGTCTTGTAGATGCGAGATGTATATGAGAGTTTTGAGATACTTGTATTTTTATCTGTATATTCAGTGTATTGATATATAGACTATTTGATTTATATAGTTGATGATGATGGTTATATGTGATGTGTTTGAATTTATTTCCAATGTATTGTTATTATGGAAACATAGACATGTAGGCATGGTTTGAATTAATTTCAAGTTATTGTTCTTATGGAAATGTAGATGTTTAGGCATGGTTTGGTTTAATTTCCAAGTTATTGGTATTATGAAAAATAAATGTTTAGGCATGGTTTGGTTATGGTTATGTGATTGATGGTTTAATTTCCACTGTATTGATGTCATGGAAACTAGATGGTTAGGTATGATTGAGTTGATATTTGTGATGAAAGGAAATGATGTTATTTTGATTTCCAAGTTATTGTTCTCATGGAAACTAGGTATGTAGGCATGATTGAGTTTGATGTGATGGAAATTAGATCTAGGCATGGTTGAGTTGTGTTTGTTTTAATTTAATTTCCAAGTTAGTGGTATTATGGAAAATAAATGATGATGTATATGAGTGATATATGGTTTTGTTTTTGAGTTAACTTCCAAGTTATTGTTTTGATGGAACCTAACTAACTAAGTTTTTGTTTGATGGGGTAAATGATGAGGGGGAAAGAGTGTCCAAGATAACCTTCGAGGGTCCCATGCCCTCGGATTGCTTCCTACATAGCCCTTGCAAAGGGGCCTCATGCCGATGTAGTTCTCCAATAGGATGGGGAAGAATAGGATGGGTTAGGTAAGTTGGTTGATGTAGGTAGGATAGATTTGGTTAGGTTGAATGGGAAAGGTAAATTAGGTCGGATTGATTATGAAGCTAATTGGGTAAGGTAGAATGTGTTTAAGTTGATGAGGTAGGGTAAGTTAAAGATGTTATTTGATTTGAATGCTCAAAGGTAGACGATTGATATAGGTGATTGAGATAGGTATAGATGAGACAAGAAGAGAACCCAAATATTAGTTGTCGAAATCCTTGTCCCGTGTTGAAGAATCAATAAGTAAGCAAAGGGGAAAACCGAAAGAGAGACAAAATGCTCCATAAGTGGCAAGGACCATAATGGACATACCAAAGATAGGCTTATGAACATAAAACCCTAGAGGCATTGCATGATTGATAGTTCTAAGGGTGAAATAAGTTACATGATCATGAAGTGTCACATGTGTTCCATGTCCCTTGAATAGGTAGAAGAAAATAAAAGAAGGTAAGGTGGAATGGTTTTTTTAGCATAACCTTGTTGTGGGATAACATGCCCCTTCTAAGATATACAAAACCAAAATAGGCAAGTCCATGACCAAAAGTTTTTATTTTTCTTGAATTTTTTCTATCTTTTTATTGTTATAGACTGATCAATGCGGAAGTCTATGTGGGATAAATAATTTCTCCTTGAGGTATTCGTGAAACTAATTGATGTAGGAAACTCTAGAATTATTTAAATTTTTCTTTAACACATTACTATTATTTTTAGATAGACTAAGTATTGTAGGTATCCTGGATTTTTATATCCTGTCCTTTGAGGGAGCAGTCTACTTATAATAACAAGAGAGAAACAAAGATGTCTTTTTGAGGGAATCATCTTATCTAGAAGAAGTTTGACTCAAGGAGTTGAATTTTGAAATATCCCATATATTTTTGTTTTTGTATTATTTTTGGACTTTAGGTCATGGACAAGACTATAAAGGAGTATAAGCCTCTTGTATGAAGGAAAACCATAGCATAAAAGAGGTTAGCTATGCAAGAGAGGTTTTAAGTGACAAATGACCATGGGATTCCATCTTGAAAAGGACAAAAGTATCCATAAGAATCATGCCATGAGTAGAGCCATGATACTCATATTGAAGATAAGGCTAAACGATGATGAATAATCACACAATTTTGTTTGATTCGTTGGTCCTTAAAATAGGTAGATGGAAGGAGAGGTTCACTCAAGGGATGAGCATGTAAGTGACATAAAGTGATGTAGTACTTTATTCAATAATAAAACGGTCGAAGATGTAAGGCATTAAGGGGCTCAGTTCAGGTTTACCTTAAAGTGAAGATAAATGATAAACACTTGATCCATAGGTATGGGTGATGATATAAGGTCCAAGCCAATTAGGAGCAAACTTGTCTCATTTACTTTTCTCAACTTTGGTTACATGTTGATTTTCCTTCAAGAAGAGGTCGTTAATCTTGAAGGTTTATTTGTGAACACATTTTTCATAGGCATGCTTGATGCGTTTTTGATAGATTTGAAGGTTGTCTAGAGAATTTATATGGAGTTCGTCCAATAACTCAAGTTGTGCCAAATGGTCTTGGAGAAATTCATCATCATTGAGCATATATTTGAGTGATATACGAAGAGATGGAATTTGGACTTTGAGAGGTAGGACTGCCTCTGTACCATAGACCAAAGAGAAAGGTGTGGCAGTGGTAGAGGTGTGAATGCTAGTGCAATAAGCCCATAAGGTGAAAGGAATATTCGTATTCTAATCCATACCAGTATCATCAAAAAAATTCCATGAGAATTTTGTTGAGGGTTTTGTTAGTTGATTCAGCTTGACCATTTTTCTGAGGATAATATGGTGAAGAGAAGCTGAGTTGAATACCAAAGTTATTTTAGAGTTTGCGTAGGGTTTTATTTTTGAATTGTTTACCATTGTCAGTGATGATGAACACTAAAATGAAAAACTATGTGATGGTTGATAAATTCACATATTTTCTCAACTTTGGTAGAAATGAGAGGGATGAATTCCACCCATTTAGTGTAGTATTTAGTTGTTGTGATGATCCATTGATGACATTGAGAAGAATGAGGGTTAATCTCTCCGACGAGATCCAAACCCCATTGGGAGAAAGGAAAAAAATTATTTGGTGACTTGTAAGACGTGATTAGGGGTGTGGTGAAGGTTAGCATGTTGCTGACACTTCACACAACATTTGACATAGTCACAATAATATTGGTTAAGGGTTGGCCAGTAATAGCCGAGGTGAAGAATACGTTTGGCAATAACATGACCACTGAAATGTCCACCACAAATCCCATCATGGATTTCTTTAATGGTGTATGAAATTTTAGAACTAGTGAGGCACTGTAGAGGATACCATCAAAGCCAAATTTGTAGAGAAGACCCCCATGATGATGTAATGAGAGACCTTTTAGAGGAAGGATCACTGACCATTGCAAGTGAGATCTGGAGGCATGATTGAAAGGGAGAGGTAGTTAATGAACTTCTTATACCATATGTCACATGGGTCGGTTTTAATTCTTCCCACAAAATTACATCGTGGAATAGGTAAGAGGGTGACTGCAACCGTTGTAATTTGACAAATATTTTAGAGTCTAAAGGTAAAGCATGCATTTGTGAGGCGAGGCAAGCCATGGTGTCCGAAAATTTGTTAGTGGATCATGGAGTGGTTTGAAGTTTGTAATGATCGAAGGTAGTCAAAAGCATGTCAACGTGATGTTTATAATTTTGAAGTACCTCGTTATGACACTTTGGTATAAACCATTGACTTGGTTCACAACTAGTTGAGAGTCACCAAAGATATTAATAGATTTAACATATAGGGAAATGGCGGTTTGAAGACCTCGATACGAGTTCTTCATACTCGGTGATGTTGTTGGTGCACAAAATCTAGTTTAAAGGATAAGGGCATAGGTTCTCCATTAAGAGGAATGATAATAAACCCCGCACCTCCTTCGTGTTGACATTTAGAACCGTCAAATAATAAGGTCATCTAATAAACAATGTCATCTAGGGAAAGAGTGACAATGGATTCATTAGGAAAATCAAAGTTAGAAGATTGATGTCCAAGAAGAGGGGTGTCTACAAGTTGATCTGCAATGGTTTGTCCTTTGACATAATTTTGATGAATAAACTCTAGGTCTATGTCTGTAAGGAACATAAGCCAACATGAGCTGTGTTGATGTTGGTAAGGTTTAGCATACATGTAATGTAGAGGGTTGGTGTTAGTAACGATGAAATTTTTGTGGTTAAGTAGGTAGTGATAAAGTTTAGTAGCCACAAAGACTAAGGCTAGGTAGATTTTTTTAGCATGAGTATACCTAGTCTCATAGTCTAAAAGAGTACGGATTATGTAATAAACCACTTGTTCCCTATGTTTCTCATTGCGATGAGTGAGCATGGAACCCAAGGAATGGTTAGTGGTAGAAATGTAGATGTAAAAAGGTTTTTCATCTTTAGGTGGGATGAGAACAAGTGGTTGAAGGAGATATTTCTTCAATGCTTCAAATTATTTGTGATACTTTTTGTTCTAATTGAAGGAGACATCATTTTTAAGAAGATGATGAAAAGGGTGACATCGGTCAAAAAGTTGGGAAATAAAGCATCGAATGGACTACAATTTTCCTTACAAACTACAAAGCTATCGAAGGTTAGTAGGTGGGGAATATCTAGAATAGCCTTGATTTTGGTGGGATTGACTTTGATGCCCTGCAAAGAAATGATGAAACTAGGAGTTTTCTAGAGAGAACTGCAAAGACGTACTTCTTTGGTTGAAGGTGAACACAATATTTAATGAGATGATCAAAGATGATTTTGAGAACTAGGAGGTGTTTAACATGACTTTTGGACTTACCAAGAAGGTCATCAACGTAGTCTTCCAATATGTCATGCATGATGTCGTGGAAGATATAGGTCATAACATACTGATAAGTGGCACCAATGTTTTTCAGGCCAAAGGGCATGATGTGATAATAGAAGGTCCCCAAGGGGTGATGAAGGTGGTTTTGTGTTGATCTTCCGGAATGAGTAATATTTGATTATAACCCGAGAACCCATCCATAAGAGATAGCATCTCATGGTTGGTTGTAAGATCAATGAGTTGGTCAATACTAGGAAGAGGAAAGTCATCTTTAGGGAAGGCAAGGTTAAGATCATGGAAATTTGTGTAGATGTGGATTCCCCTAGTCACCTTGGTGACAAGAACAATGTTAGAAATCCATTGTGGATAGTCAATGGGTAGAATGAAGGAAACAAAAAGAAGGCGCTGGAGTTATTATTTCACAAGAAGGGCAATGCGTGGATGCATTTTTCATAGCTTTTGTTTCACATGTTTAGCATCGGGGATAGTCACAATATTATGGACCACGATATTTGGCTCAATACCAAGCATATCGGCATAAGACCAAGCAAAAGTGTTGTTATGATCTCAAAGGAAAGAGGTGAAGGCTTCCTGTTCAATAGAATTTAAAGATTGTCCTATATTTAGAATGTGGGGGTCATCCTGAGTGTGAATGTTGATCTCTATGGTCAATTCATTCATCATGGTTTGTGTCTTAGAAGGTAACGACCAATGAATGTAATATTATTCTCGCACCTAAGTAGGATAGAATGGAATCATCATCCCGATATTTCATGATGTTGATAGAAGGTATGTTGTCATCCAAAGTATGCCTAGATAAAGAAGAGGAATGGAAGAGGGGGTATTACCATCACGATGATAGGTCAAAGGTCCCAAAGAAATGATGTTCACAATTTTTTTAGGAGGGATGGATTCTGGATCCATGGAATCCGTGGGTGAAGGTGGTGCAATAGGTGAAGAAGGTGGAGAAGGTGGTAATATAGGAAAAGAAGGTGAAGAAGGTTGATCTTCCTCTACGAGGTCGATTCTATCCTTCTTAGGATTAGGTAGTTCAAAAATCTGATACCATAATGGTATTTATGTTTATGGGTAGTGCAAGGTATGACTGTGTGATGACCTTGTTCATAAATACCAAATCCAAAGCACTTCATGGCATAATGATTAAGAAAGGTGTGGGCAGAGTGGCACTTGGTGAGATATCAGAAATCGATGAAAAAATTCATGTTTGGGTGGGTGGTTTAGGAGAATAAGAAGAAGTTTCAAGTCCCCCAAATGTCAAGTTGGTGCGAAGGTGAGGAGGACCATATGGAAAACCTCACCTACATGTCGGTTGTAATGTGGGTGTTGATGAAGGCTTCCATACTCTTGAGGAGTTTGAAAAGTGTCGATGTTGTATATGCAATACTCCCTAATGTAAGGTGCTGAAAAATTCTTGCTAAGGGGTCGGAGGTCGGTACTGGGTGGCAGAATGCATGAGCTACTCAAAGTTTGAGAAAAAGGGTTGGTAGATGGGATAGATTTAGAAGTTATGGAGGAAGTAGGAATAGTTGAGTTGGTTGTGGAAGGTGTAGTAACATAAGTGGTAGATGAGATAGCGGCAAAAGATGAAGCGACTTGCTATTAGATGAGGTAGTTGTGGTGGTAGATGAAGTGGCTATGGTAGTATATTCCTTAACTGAAATAAGGACATCATTAGGTCGATACAACATGTTACAGGTTTTAAAAGGTGAAGGATCTACTTGAATGGTGTAGGGGTGCCCTTCATATTCAAATTTTATGTAGTGGTGAAGGGTCAAAGGTACACACCCCATGGCATGAATCTAGGGTCGTCCAAGTAGCATGTTATACTGGAATTCCCCTTCAAGAACATATAATAGTTCGAAATAGTGTGGGACCCATGTGGATGTGGAGGATGATGGTGCTAAGGGTAGTGGTCATGGAATCATTGAAAGAACATAACATAACTAGGTTATTATACATGCAATTGGTGGGTATGCACATTTGTTCATATGCGTGGGAGGAAATGATATTAATTCTCACACCTCCATCAATCATAACACATCGGACATGAGTATCTTCAATGTAGATGGAGATGAAGAGGGTGGGATTAGGATCCTTTTAATGGTGAGGAGCAATCTCCGAGTTAGAGAAACTGACGACAGAAAACTTGGTGAGTGGTAGGGGGAATAGAAATTTTAGGTGAAGTGGTGAGAGAGGCCACATGATGAGGGGTGAAGATGATGGCAATAGGTGTAGGGTCATTTGGTAGAACCTCAATAGTTTGGAGGATCTCAAGGAGGGCTTGACAATGAGAATTAGAGGTTTGTAGAGGAGATTGATGAAGTTATTTGATCATAGTACGATGTGTGAATCCATCAGAAATTGGATAGGCCAGCCCATAGATGGTTACCTTAGGGGGGTGCACTATATGGGCTGCCAAATTTTTCTTTTCCTTTGTCCTTTTGTGATTAAGTAGCTACTCAAACCATATTTATGTCGAAGAGTGGAGGAGGAAAAGAGGTTCGTGGAGGTGGAGGTGTGGTAGCAAGCGAAGGAGGAATAAAAGTCTCCTCCACTAAGTTGTCATCATCTAAAAAACCTTATGAATTGTAGAGTTGAATGAGAATGTTTTGAGGGCCTTACACCCTTCAACATCATGCCCTGGGAGTGATGATATGCACATATTTTAGTATCATCAAACCCTATTAGTTTGGGCTTGAGTGGGTCATAAGGCTTAATGGGTGGCAATTTGATAGTAGAGGTTTCTAAAAACCTAGCGAGGATGTTAGAATAGGATCCTGCCAATGGATCACCATGAGAAGTCAATGTTGGTTTGGATGAAGGCATGGGTGATTTTTCGTGAAGGAGGTGGATTTGGGGTTGGGTCGGTTTAACTACCCTTTTGGTAGGTAGTGTGGTTTTTGGTTTAGGTTGCACCTTCTTGGGTAAAGGTGTTAGGGTAGGGCACGAAGAAGAAGGGGATGTAGAAGGTGTAGGTGTGCGATTCAACCAAGGTGACAATAGAGGTGTGGGTAATGGCGTGGTTGTAGGTAATGTAGAGGGTGGTGGTAAATGAGAAGGTAGAGGCGTGGGTGATGAAGAAGACATGGGTAAAATAGTAGATCGAGGTGAGGGTGTGGGTTGTTTCACTTTGAGTTTTCCTTGGGGGAGAGGTTTCTTGACCAAGGTCGATGGATGTGGGCCTAAGATTAATGGAAGAGGCGAAGGTGAATAAGAAGTCATAGGAGAAACTGGGGTATGCAGCTTAAGATTTTGGGCCTTCTTCTTGGGTGCGGAATAGAATTGGTGGTGGTTTTTGAAGAGGTGTTCAAATCTAGCTTCACGGGGGGATGGACTAGACTAGGTATCAGCAAGGCCCCTAATGTAGTGGTAGGTTTAGGTGCAAGTGAAGGCTTAGGTGCAGATGAAGGTTTGGGTGCAAGTGAAGGTTGAGGTAAAGGTAAGTGTATATCAAGAATTTCACGCTTGTTACCTGTCCAAGTTAATGTACTAAACTAAACACAAAAGCCTTGAAAAACTCAAATAAAATCGATACCTGATAGACAAGATCCGGAAATGTAGACGGAAAAGAAAGCCGATGTACACAAGATGGGCACACACAAGCAATCCTGCAAAGTAGATCCAAGAAACCTGCAAGACACAGATGCTTGACAAAAAGACCACGTTAAAAGATATTTGGGTGGACTGCCTGAAAAGTGGGTCTAGGAAGTGATAAGCTCCCTCGGCGAATGTCAGTCCATGTTTTCAATTAAGGAAAGAAGCATACATGATAAAAGATGTACATAAAAGACTAGATTTTCTGATCAAAAGTAATAAACAGAATCTAAACAGCAGACAGGAAGCAACAAGAAATAGGAAATTCTAAAAAATAATGCTAGATTATCATACTCCGAGTTCTTCTACCTATCTATAGGCTGATCAATGTCGATTAGGAAAATCAAGGTGTTACTAGTTCAAATCAACGTCCGATCGATGCGGTCGGCATCGACTAATATAAATCGGCGTCGACTTGGGAAAATTTGCAGGAAGATTGAGAAATAGATAGTGGAGACTAGATCGTCGATCTCCGCTGGATCTGCAAGTGTCGTAAGGATACTGCCAAGGCTCCACGTGCTGGATGCAAGAACAAAGTCACCAAGAGATCAATGAGGACTCACGATGTTGATGTGGTAGGAGCAGAGTAACGGTACTCCTCTCAGGGATTGGTTTGGACAGGATTCGCTCTCACTTGATAGATGATGCTCAGACTTGATGCTCAAAAATATCTCGTTCTCCTTGTCTAATTCACTATCTATCTCACCGTCTGACTATCTAACCAGAACTGAGTTCTGGGCCTCTATTTGTAATCGGCACCGACCGAGATGAAATCAGCGCCGTTCCAAAAAATTGGCATCGGCCAAAACCGATCGGTGCCGATCGAAAACAGAACTCGAAATGGCCAAAAGGAGTGATTTCTGGAATGATGAGAGTGATCCTATCACCTCAAATACGGGAAATATCCCACTGCTCGGTTTGGGAGGAGGAGAAATAGGGGGGATATATGGATAGAATAGATATGGGGTAGATAAGTGGTTAGGATATATGTAAAAGGGTGTAATTGAATAGTTAATATTTAATTACTCATGGGTAAATCATAATGGGGTGAATTAAACCTAGGATAGGTTTTAAATCACAAATTGAATAATACCCCAAGGGGGCCATGGTGATATGAACGTTCCCCAGGTTACCTAAGAAGATAAACGAATGTGAGGGACACCAAATTGGGTAACCAATTTTAGGTGTCTACATTTTTCCCTTTTTGTCGAGTAACTCAGATAAGCAAAGTTGCAAAGACAAAAACAAGGAGGTAGAAGAAAGAAAGAAAAAGTGATGATGTGATCCCCCTCAAACTAGGGATGGGATGGGTGATAGAACAAACGATCCCAAGTTTGAAAAAGGTAGATAAAAACGTAGGATGCCCCAGCTAGATGTCTGGAGTATATCTGATCATTAATGATGCACAAAAATAACATTAAGGCAACTACCTAAGGAACTCACATTGGTAGGGCGATGCAGACTGTCTCTCCATAGGAGACGACGTTAGTACCTACAGACCTGTGAGTGTAAGGAGGGCTACAAAATAGTTAGCACCTAAAGAGAGATACATTGGTAGGGACACCGAACATGCAGGAAGCGAGACACGTGAGTGCCTACAGACACGTGAACTCTAAGCTACCAAAAATGCGAGTACCCCATGTACAGGGGACAAGCTCGAAATGGATGATAATATTGAAAGTATGTGCCAAAAGGCAACATTCAGGGCACAATAATGACCAGATAAATAAGCCAAGCATCAACACTATGGCAAGAAGATTTTAGGAGATGGCAAAAGATACAGTGCAACCGATTGGCAACAATAGGTGTAAATCGGTGGCGATCCAGATTATCGGCGCACCATACCATACAAATCGGCATCGACCATACCAAGCACATATAAATATGCGAACGGAAAACGTGAACGATTTATTTAGACCGTGACGATTGATTCAGAGAGAGTCAAAAATTAGATTTAAGCACCATGGAAGCTTCTAGGATCAGTCAGAAGCGGAAGAGGTCACGACTAGGGGTAAGTGAACCTAGCTGAACTATCTTCTATAATTTGATTGTAAAACAACATACTAGGCTCTCAATTTTTAGAGAAAAAAGGAATAAATGAGGAGTCAGAGTGTTTTTGACACTCATCCTCCCAGTCGGCGTCGATTGAATAAATTGACACCGATTATATCAGATCGTCGCCGATGACCCTAAATCGACGTTGACTATTTGCGATCAATGCCGATTTAATTAAATTGACGTCGATTTTACCATTATGCTGATAAGATGATAGAATATATGTTTTTGATGCTCTGATGTGGATAAATGGGAAGCTAACATGATTATTGATGTCGTGGATGCAGCACGGAGGCGTTACACATGTGGGATGCTATCCTTGAGCTTCCGGAGACCATTCTCCCGATGTGACTAATGCGATTGGCACCACCTAGATTTTTTTAGGCTCGGGGCTTTCGGTACTATCGACGAGTGCCACGAGATGTAGAGCTGATGTGAGCACTAGTACAACGATGGGATAGCCAGACTTGCATGTTTTGGTTCAGGACGGGTGAGATGACTATCACCCATGAGGATATATACAGGATCCTGAGGCTATCAATTACCAGGGACAATATTGAGATCACTCCACGAGAGCAGCAGCAGAGGGCCCTACGATGGTTATATGGGGATAGGGTGGACGAGTCAGAGATAGTGTCCGGGGCAGTGAGGATAGCCTCACAGTACAGATAGGATGATGCCAGGAGCAGACATATAGTATTGATTCAGATGGTGATCTCCTACTTTGCTCTACCAGATTCAAGAGGTGGGAGATTCCCATTATTACTGCTAGATTGTGTCTATGATATCCTGTAGTTTAGACAGGTGTTCACATTTGTTGACGCCCTGATAGCTCAGATATATTATGAGCTATAGATGTATACCACTGGTAGGAGGACAGGGATTGATGTTAGTTTTGTGCTCCATTGTTGGGCATATGAGCACATAGTAGTGATCAGGCCATCCGGGCTTCCATGGATGCCAGCAGTAGTGTGGGGGGGCCATTGATTATGGATTTTGGTGATGGCGGGCTGACATGGCCCCAGGAGATACAGGGAGATCTACTGATTGGTATGCCGAGTGCTTCAGGACGCTAACACCAGAGCAGGTCATCTGGAGACCATATCGGGTATTTCCCGACATGGGTCAGGTCGGATGCTCATCCGTAGGGTTGAGATGGAGCGAAAGGGTCGGGGTCCGTAGGCTGATATGTGGGAGCGAGTCCTGTTTATACGGGTATTGAGATAGTTCGGCCTGGTGCAGATAGTGCCGACCACCTACAATCCATATAGATGAGACAACAAAGAGATAGATTTGCTGATTTTGATCTCAGCAGATCCATTGAGAGAGGCCCCACCTTCTGCAGACAATGATGATGATGCCAGAGTGGATGACGGCTATGCGGCATGGTATTCGACAGAGCTTCCACGACACTTGCCAGCATCCATAGATGCCGATGAGGAGGATATAGCCACAGCACTGGAGAGGCTGGAGGGAGAGCATTATACGGCCGATGCGCATACACATTAGGTTTCTAGAGGAGATCGAGCTCGGCAGAGAGAGGGATGCCCGACATTGAGAGGGACATAGCTCGCTAGGAGCAAGATACAGATCCATCAGCGAGAGGGATCGCTATCATCGACATAGGAGGCCCTTAGGGCCAAATATGGTGATACAGTACCACATCGAGTCCAGGGACACAGGGTACGACCATAGGAGGGTCGCCACCAGCAGCACCAGCAGTGACACTACGAGCACCTGGTACAGTGATCCTGAGTACATATTAGTCTCTCCTCACTGAGGTGAGATACTATGAGGATGCCCTAGCATAGCATGCCCCTGAGGTGCCTCGTTACGGTGCTAGGAGGAGATTTGTGATAGCCACAGAGATAGTGGTGTGTCGAGGGAGGAGCACCGGGAGAGGGTGAGGTGGAGGAAGGCCCCCAGCAGCAGGCACTTCTAGTTTGATAGGTGGCGGCCAGAGAGACACTTAGGTCCAGAGAGGAGGGTGGAGGAGATAGTGTCTTCCACCTGCATCAGACTTTACGATTTAGAGATTGAGATATATTTTTGTATCAATGTATTGATGTAGCCTTGATTCAAGCCATCCTTTGTTGTACAGATACTCATGTATATATATATTCATCATTTTCTTTGTCAAATGATTGTACTTATGCTTTTAATTTTGATAGACATGGATAGATGTAATGTAATTGCGATGGATATAGACATATGCTGATAGATGATAAATAGGTGTGATCTGATATTCCTAGAATAGATAGACATGATGTTGATGTGATGTGATTGATATTCATAGAATAGATAGACGTGATGTTGATGTGATGTGATTGATATGTGGATTTAATTTTGATGAGAAATAGATATAGGCAGATGTAGGGTAACTTGGATGAACATGTTTTTAGATGATAGATGGATAGATGTGATTGATAGATTTGATATATTTAAGATGTTTTAATTGAATTTTGATGAAAAATAGATAGATAGACTCACATGTGTTGATAATACATGCTATGATATATTTTCTTTTGGAAAAAAGTAGATAAGATGAAATTAGATAGATGATATATTTTGACTAAATTAACATGTTAAATGTCAATTTAACTGGATGAATAAGAAATGATAAAGGGAAATAAAGAAAACACACCTAGAAAAGAAAAAGAATGATAAGCTAGGCTCCTAACCGACCATAAATAGAGACTTTTGATAGGAAACTAAAAGACCATGCATACAAGGCCATATATGAGGTTAAAATAAACCTGACACTAGCTAGTCGCAAACCAGATCTAGAAGGTAAATGGAAGGAGAAGTAAGTATGCATCTTGTCGGAATTTACAAAGGACAGAACACACACTCATATTGGGAAAATAGGGTTCTCCATATGATCGAAAAAAGGTCTTATATCTCAGCTTCATGATGTTTGTTTTGACAGAAAAGCAAACTGATCAAGGCGGGAAGTTTGCTAGATGTGGAAAGACTGATCGATACGGGAAGTCTTTCAGTGATGCTAAAAAGTGAACAAACTGACCAAAGATAAAGTTTGTTACTGAAAAAGGATGATCAATGCAAGAATCCTTGGGAATTCTATGAGAGAAACAGCCATCCTTTAAGGGAACGGTCTGTAGCTTGAATTTAATGATAGTCATCCTTCAAGGGTATGGTCTATATCTTTTGATTTGCTTAATAATGCATGGATAGCTGTCCTTCAAGGGATCAGTCTATCTTTTAGGAATTTTGGATAGCATCTTCTTCTTTCTTTTTTTTCTTTTTTTTTTGTTTTTTTGTTTTTTTCGTTGTTGGGAGGAAGCTGAGTTTAGACCAAATAGATCAGATAGAGGGAAAGAAAACATATACAAACACATACTCATGCCCTAAGTAGATTTGATTAAGATAGACACTTGGGACAAATGAAGAAGTGATTAAGGTGTTCCTACCATGAGGAGGAACATATCCATAAGAAAAATGCCATGAGTAGAGCTGTGGTACTCATATTTTAAGGTAGAAAAAGACATAACACGGAGAACCACATAGTCCTAAATCACTACAAAAAGGTATGACTGGTTATAGATGGATGAAAAATCTGTTTTGCGACTAAGAACATGTAAGATAGATTTTAACAGTAGAAGGGCCTTAGATGCAAGGCATTAATAGGTTCCATTTCAGGTACACCATCCATGGAAGATAGACGGTAAGCCCCAGATCCATATTTATGAGTAACCACGTATGGGCCCATCCAGTTAGGAGCAAACTTACCACGCTGACTCCGTTCTAGTGTAGTAACATTTTGGTTTTCTTTAAGAACAAGATCACCAACTTTGAAGTCACGGTGCTGCAAGTGCTTGTTGTAAGCACGTTTAACACACTCAAGATAGACTTGATGATGTTCAAGAGCATTGAGACGCCGCTCATCTAACAACTCAAGCTGCGCTAGACGCTTTTGATGATAGTCCTCATTAGAGACAAATTCTCTAAGAGAAACACGAAGAGAGGGGATTTGGACTTCCAACGGAAACAACAACCTCGCACTCCATAGACTAGAGAGAAGGGAGCATCACTAGTAGGAGTACGAATGCTAATCCGATAAGCCCAAAGAGCAAAAGGGATATGTAAATGCCAATCCCTACCAACCTGACTAGTTACTTTTGCGAGGATGTTACGCAAAGTTTTATTGGAAGCCTCAGCCTGGCCGTTATCTTGGGGATAGTATGGAGAAGAAAAGATGAGTTTGATATTGAAAGCGTCACAGAGATTCTCAGAAATCGACATTTTTGAAAGATTTACCGTTGTCTGTGATGAGTTTGTGTGGAATACCAAAGTGACAAATGATGTGTTGATAAACAAAATCAACAATCGGTTTAGCTTTTGTTGAGGAAAGGGGAATAGCTTCCACCCACTTAGTAAAGTATTCTGATGGCAATAATGATAGAATGATGACGCTGTGAAGAGTGGGGATTGATAAGACCGATGAGATCAAGACCCCATTGCGAAAAAGGCCACAAATCTATCACATGTTGCAAAGCTTGACTAGGGATATGCGTAAGATTGGAATGTTGTTGGCATTTGACACATTTCTTAGTGTATTCACAACAATCTCGATTAAGAGAAGGCCAATAATAGCCTAAGTGTAAGATGCATTTAGCTACGGCCAGACCACTAAAATTTCCACCACAGATACCGTCATGGACCTCCTGGATAGCCTTAGATGATTTAGGGATTTTGAGGCACCGAAGCAAAATACCATCAAAACCACGTTTATAGAGGATTCTGCCTAGAATAGTATAGCAATTAGCGCGTAGGATAAAAGATCTTCTACCATTGGAAGTAAGATCTGGAGGAAGCACTGAATGGGATAGATAATCAACAATGTGTTGATACCACTCGTCTTGTGTATTGGTTGTAACGGCATTGATTGAAGTCAGTTGCCTGAGATGAGATGGTTGGTCTAATCATTGCATAGCCACATAAAGTTGTGAGTCTTCGGTAAAAGGTGGAATAAGTGAGGCTAAAGAAGCCATCGTATCTGTGAATTGATTCGCAGCATGGGAATAGCTTGGATAGTGAATTTATCAAAGGATTGAAGTTGAAAGAGAATGATATCTCGATATTTTTGAAGGATATCATTTTTGCATTGATAGACACCAGTGACTTGATTAATGATGAGTTCAGAGTCACCAAAGATGTCGATATGGCGGGCACCCAGATTAATGGCATTTTGAAGACCTAAAACAAGAGCTTCATATTCAGCCATATTATTGGTACACTCAAAGTTAAGTTTGTGTGCAACTGGGATAGGTGTACCCCAGGGAGGAATCATAACGAAACCTGCACCCCCCCTTGCTGGCATTTAGATCCATCAAAGAAGAGTTTTACTTTAAGCGGAGAAAGACCAAAATCAATTTGTTGGATATACTCATCGGGGAATTGAGCGAGAGAGTCTTGAGTGTCTGGAAGAGGAGCATCAGCTAATTGATCTGCAATGACCTGACCCTTGATATATTTTTGCGAGATAAATTCGAGATCAAATTCTATCATAAGCATGAGCCAACGAGTGATACGATCATTGTGATAAGGCTTTGCATGCATTGTCTTGAGTGGATTGACACTTGTGACAATGTAAGTTTTATGATTGAGGAGGTAGTGACGAAGCTTAGAAGTTGCAAAGAAGAGAGCACAACACAGCTTTTCAGCTTCGAATAGCATGTTTCATACTCATGGAGAGTACGACTGATGTAATAGATGGCTTGTTCTTTACCACAAGCATCCCGATGCGAGATCATGGCTTCCAGATCATGGTCACCATGAGATATAAAGATAGAATGGCTTCCCCTCGCGTGGAGGTGCAAGCACAGGTGGAGAAAGAAGATAAGCTTTGAGATCATCAAAGGCTTTTTGGCAACGCTCATCCCATTCAAAATGAACATTCTTACGGAGGAGGTGATGGAAAGGTTGACAACGGTCTGACAGTTGTGAGATAAAATGACACACTGATTGAAGGCATCCTTGAAGATTGCGGAGTTGCTTTAAGTTAGAAGGGGGAGGCATCTCAAGGATAGATTTTATTTTTGTGGGGTCTACTTCAATACCCCTAATAGAAATGATAAAGCCTAAGAGTTTACCAGTGAGAACGCCAAACACACACTTAGATGGATTTAGGTGAAGACAAAAGCGAATAAGCCTCTCAAAGAGAGGTGTAAGAATGAAAAGATGATCCTGACGGCGTTTGGATTTACCGAGGAGATTGTCAACGTAATCTTCCACAGTTTTGTGTAAGAGATCGTGGAAGATGTAGGTCATTTCTCGCTGATAGGTTGCTCCTACATTCTTAAGACCGAAAGGCATGACACGATAACAAAAATTCCCCCAAGGAGTTATGAAGGAAGTCTTATGTTGGTCCTCTGAGTGCGATGAGAATTTGATTATACCCAGAGAAACCATCCATAAGAGAAAGCATCTTGTGACCCGCAGTTAAATCCACTAGTTGGTCGATATTAGGTAGAGGAAAATCATCTTTTGGACAAGCAAGATTAAGATCCCGGAAGTCGGTACAAATTTGAATTTTTCTAGTAGCTTTGGTTACTGGTACTACATTTGAAACCCATTGTGGATAATCGATGGGTTGGATGAAGTTAGCCAAAAGCAAGCCGAACTCTTCTTTAACAAGAAGGGCTACTCGAGGGTGCATTTTACGCAATTTTTGTTTAACCGGTTTGATGTCGGGAAGAGTAACGATATTGTGAACCACAATATCGGGATCGAGTCCTAGCATATCCTCATATGACCAAGCAAAGGCTTGACGATGGTTGGAAAGAAAAGTGGTGAAGTCTCCTAACTCCTGTGGATTAAGAGATTGGCCGACCTTAATGATGCGAGGGTCTTTAGAAGTCCCTATATTAAGATCGACAGTGGCTTCATTGAGAAGCGTAGACGTGTCAGAAGGGATGGTTTTAGGAAGATAAGAATCCTCTGCCCCTAAATAGGTGAGGACAGAGTCATCATCCACACAGTGGATAGTGTTGATAGTGGGAGAATCATCTCCAACTATTTCAGGAAAGATTAACGGTATGAAAGTGGATTTTTCATTAGTTTTGTATGTCAGTGGTCCTAAGGAAATAGTATTGACTAAAAAAAAAAAGTTAGATGGAATGGAAATGGCATCATCCTCATAAAATAATGTTTCGAACATGACGGGAGAAGATGGTTCCTCAATGAAAAGAGGCTCATCGAGAATGGTGATGGTGGCCTTTGAGAGGGGTTTGAATCCTAAACCAAATTTTTGATGTGATTTAAGAGTTGGAAGGGATGCGAGGTCATGCAAACCTTGTTCATATTTTCCCAGGCCAAAGCCCTTCCACGCGCATCGATATAAATAAGTTTTTGCAAACGTGGGATTTTGTAGACAATCAAACCCTGCTGAATAGGGTTTAGCCCTGAGGGGAGAATCTAGGTGATAGTGAAGTGTATCAAGACCACCGTAAATGAAGTTAGTATGTTGATTGGATAGACCAATGGTGACGATGCGACCAAGACTTGGTTGATATTCAGGTTGTTTGTCTAGTCTACCATACTCATTAGGCTTGAGATGGGCGTCAAAAGAAAGAAGAGGAAGTTCTCCTAGCGAGAAACGCTGCAATGTCTCTTCCAGATTTTGGAAATTCGGTAATTTAGTTGCAGGTAAGGAAGAGGATGACACCTCGCCAGAAGAACAAGCATCCTTCTTTAGAGGGGCAGACCCTGTGGTCATGTCACATTGTGCAGAAGGAAAAGGATCTCCTGGATGAGTATAGATTTTGCCCTCATACTGATATTTTAAGCACCGATGGAGGGTTGATGGGACACAATGCATTGTACGAATCCAGGAGCATCCTAGGATCATATTGTAGTGGAATTTTCCCTCAACAATGTAAAAGAGCTCGTGAAGCAATTTTTTACCTACCCGAATGGGCAAGACCACAGTTCCTAAAGTAACTGCCAGCTGATCGTTAAATGATCGAAGGGCGAAAGGTGGTGGTGACACTACATTCTTAGGTAATTTAAGTTGTTCGAATGTGTGGGAAGAAATGACATTGAGAGCAGCACCACTGTCGATCATAGTGCATTTCAATGTAGTGTTGTTGATTTGAACCGTGATAAAAAGAGGAGCCTCTAAATCCTCGGCAGAAAGGGGAGGTATTTCAGAATCCTCAAAAGAAATGGCGGTTGATGGTCTATTCAATCCAACAACCATCTCGAAAGGCTAGGGATCATCTGAATTCACAATGATGTGACGCAGATTATCAATTAGAGCCTGGCGATGTTGCGGAGAAGATTGAATGAGGTCAAAAAGAGACATTTTGACCGGAGCATGGGTGAGTTGTTTCATAACACTCTCCTCAACTGACATGGGAATTTGAGCCCGAGGTGAAGCATGAATAGAGACCCAGGTCTCGAGGCTGATGAGGAAGGAAGAGCTCCTTCGGGGCTACAGAAATGACAACCCATGGTTGAGATGTTGTGGATGATGATGGATTGTCATATTGTCGGGTTCTAGTGGCGATATGAATTGTGTCGATTTGAGAAGGTGGAAGATCATCCATAGTGGAATTAACAGAACTAGAGGTCTGAATGGACTGTTGAGGCTCAGATGAAGTTAGGACAACAAAAATGCTTGTTCCTCCTCCTCTTCCAAAAGAAGATCACTTTCTTCCAAGAGGTTGTTAACGATAGATTGAAGAGCTTTACATCCCTCGGTGTCATGACCCGGAGTGCGATGGTAAGCACAAATCAAATCAGAGTTGAACCAGGAAGGTTTTACTCCTTTAGGATTATAGGGTTTGATCGGGGAAGGGATATGGATGAAGCTTGGATAAGTTGACGAAGAATTTCAGTATAGAATCCGGTAGACAAAGATGAGGACAGAGATGACAAAGGTGCCTCTTTTACCTCAACAGATTGCCGAGGTAAAAGAACCTGCATGTCTAGTTTAACAGTCTTTTTAGGGATCGTCTTACTTTTCCGGACATTGGGAGGAGTAGCCTTGGGCACTTGAGATGGAAGTGAGTGATATTGGATTGATTTTGGTGGTGGAGGAGCTCCTAGGATAGATTTGGAAGATGATGAAGATGTAACAAGTGTTGTGGTTTTCAATAAAGAAGGTTGCTTGATCGAAACAAATGATGATTTAGATAATGCCAACTTAGATGAGGGAGAATCTCCCAAAGTATGTCTAATCGGAGGAACAACAGGTGCCCTGTCTTTTGGGGACGAAGATGATGATCCTGATAAAAGAGATGACACCTTTCTAATAGGTAAATCCACTTTACGAGGTGCTGGTGAAGAAGGTGTTGTAGAAGAAGATGATGGTCTTGATGGTGTTGTAGAAGAATACACCTTCTCAACATATAACTCCAATCTTTTATGAGGCGTAAAGAGGGATTTTTGTGGGAAAGAACCAAGAGTCTTGATGGTTCGAAATATGGGTTTTCCTTTTTCAGGGATAGTGACAACTTCAACCGCATAAGGTGACTATAACCTTTTTGGGGAAGAAAATGGGGAGATACGGATGATGTATCATTAGATCTTAGTTGTCTCGGTTTAAGTTCAGGAACCGAGAGTGTAGGTGTCGTTACTATTTCTTTAGATTTCCCTTTAATAGGCAAAATAGTATCAATGACGGAAGAAGTGGATGATGAAGAAGCAGTTCCTTGTGAGGGAGATACTTCTGGTACAGTAATTATGGGTGTAACTACTATGGGAAAGGAAATGGGAAGATTTAAAATTGAAGACACTTCCGTTGAAATTGGTACAACTATAAGTATGTTTACCAATGGCATAGTTGCAGCGAAAATGGGAGAAACAGAAGTAGATGTAGATGTTGTGGAAACTCGAAGGGATGTAAATGTCTCGAGCATCAAAAGAATGTCTGACGATGAGACAGATGAGGATGACACTGTCTCAGGAAGGGATGAAAGATTAGACAAAGAGGCAGAGGGAGGTGAATCTATCTTCAACAATGTGGGAATACTCAAAGATGGGCTGTCTGAGGATGGCGGAATCCCAGCAATTAGTGGAGCGGTAGGAGGGTCTGATTCTATCGATGTGTTCGCAGATGGCTCGGGTTTATAAGAAGATTCTTCAGTAGAAATGAAGCTGATAGTATGAGTGTTTGGTTTTTGAGACCCTGAAGCATCATGGTTTGGGGAATGATTGGGAAAAGGTTGTTTAAACACGTCAAGTGCCTGATTTGGGGAGCATTTGGGTTATCCAAAATGAGCTCGCCTTTATCAATGAATTTTTGGACAAGATTCTTGAAGGTCTGACATCGTTCAATGTCATGACCTTTGGTTCTATGATAATGACAGAAGTCATTTTCCCTATACCAGAATGGACGTTCTTGGCTTTCATCAAAATTTCTAATAGGGGGAAGTTCGATCATGTGAACTTCCAACATTTTTTCCAAGATAGAGGCATATGATTCTCCCAACGAAGTAAAAGATCGAGATGATGAGGGTCCTTTTTGAGAAGATGAAGAGTATTTCCGTGGTGTTTGATTAGAAATGTTATCAGCTCGTGGTGTTTTTAATACGATAGCATTGGTGGATCCCTGATTCTTGTCTTTAGAAGTGGAAGGGTTTGATTTTGTAAACCGAGAAAAATCTGGTTTAGTTTTAGAACAAAGTTTTAACTTCCCTTGTTCGATGGCGCGAGATTCAAGTTTGTGTGCCATCGTAAAGGCTTCTTCGAATGTGTGAAAGGTCTGGATCCTTAAGGTAGAAGAAATATGATTAGCACAGGATCGAGTAAATAACTCGATCTGTTGAGATTGAGGAAGGGAGAAAGACAATTGGTTTATTATCCCTCTCTAACGAGCGACAAAGTCTGCAATAGACTCATCTTGACGAATGTTATAAAGATTTGTAATTGAGATCTTATGTGTGATATTTATCAAATTTTTCAACAAACATCTAGGCCAATTGAGAGAAAGAAAACAAGGAATGTTGGGGAATGTTATTATACCAGTCTAAAGCAGGTCCTGCGAGACATAGGGAAAGTACGGAGCATAAGCTCCTGATCTTGGACTATAAGGTAGCAAGCGTGTTTGAATGCTCGCAGATGTTGTTGAGGGTCCTCCCGACTATGAAATTTTGAAAATTTAGGAAGTTCCCATTGGGGAGGATAAGGCTTAAAAGCCACTGATGGATGAATCGGTTCATTGCATACTTCTTCAAAAGAGTATGAGGGTCGAGCCCCTTTGGTGGATGCCTCCAGGTCTGTGATTTTCTTGAAAAGAATTTGGACCACATCAGATTGAGGAGGCATGCTGGTATGTCCCATATAAGAAGCAATTGGTGGATTTTGTTGTGGTGTTAATGGGGGATTCATCTGTTGGTTAACAGGATGGTAAGAGGAATAACCAGGTGTTCTGGGTGACGCCTGGTGAGGTATTTTCGTGAAGGAGCCTGTGTATAGACAGGCTGTGAGATGATGGGTGGTTGAGAAAAAGGTGGTTGAATGAAAGACGGAGCCTGTGATTGATGGGCTCCTACACTTGTTGATTGAATCAGAATGGATTGAGGAACATGGGTGTTGACTTGATTGGACATGGTGGGGAACAAATTTTGAATGAGGCTTTTGATTTCTGGATTGGTTATTAAGGGCACCGATGCTAGAGGATGGGTAAAGGTTACTATCGCTTTGGAGCATTGGAAGAAAGATGAGGTGGAGGATGGGAAGAAGGAACCAACTAACTCGTGAAAGGGGGTTGATTCACTAAGAGATACTGACCCTGAGACACAATAGATGACATAGAAGAATTAACGGCAATATGTGAGTGCAGATGAGCCCATTATAGCTAAGGCAGAAGACTTCTCGAAGTAAGTAGGTCAGGGATAGCCAAGGTAACTAATCAGCGCTTGGAATAGGTAAGACTATTTGAGAACTAGTCGTCATGGTTGGTGGATGATAAAAAGGAGGTACAGGTGCGCCACCCTCTTCCATGGTTCGAGGCAAGAAAAAGGAGGCCAACTATTCTACAAAAGCCTGGGATGGTTCACGGGGATAATCGTAAGCTTGTTTGATTGGTGGTCCCTGATCAGATATTTGAATAGACTTATGTACTAGATAGTCCATAAGGGCTATTGGATTACGATCAAGGAGTGCCTGAAATTCAGGGTCTTCACAAGGAACATACTCTATGTCAGAGGCAGATGATATTTCTGAAGGATTGGGGGAAGCTAGACATGAAGGGATTACTTTAGGCTGATAGAAAGGATTATATAACCAAGATGGGGAACCAACTAACAGCGGTCCCGAGGAAGATCTGGGGGGTGCCGAAACATCCATAGTAGTGGTGATCTCGGAGGAAGAAGGGGTCATTTGAGCCATTCTTCTAGATTGTAATCGAGTGATGACCGTCATAAACAAACAGAAATATAGCGAGAAAAAGAAGATTGACCTAACTAATGCACAGATAATTCAAGCGTAGGTGATTATCTCTTTTAAATTTTTATGCTTTTAAGAAAGAAAATATTAGGGAAGGCTTTTTAGAACAGGAACTACTCAGATAGCCAAACTAAGGATGGTTTGGGGAATGTTTGGTGAGGAGTCCCAAAGGCACTTTAGTAAAAGACCGGTACGTGGCTTGATATAGGGGCCTACCCCCGCACTTCACACACCGCTGCGATAAGGGAGTCGGGTGCTTTGCCAATATATACCAGAACTTCCATGAATTTATAGCGCGGCCCGAGTACCGCGTAGGCTCTTCCTCTTGGATATCACTTCCAAGTAGGCAAGGCCAGGGGAGGAATTCTTGTTTAAATGCTTTATACCTAGTGATTTTGGCTTTGTGTGCAAGGGTGAAAAATAAAAATCAAATAGTGTCACTACCGATTTTGATAAATTTTCCAACCTAATTAAAACTAGATGAAAACACACAACAGAAATGATGAAGAAAGAGTTCCTTTTAAGCACTAAAAATGAAGTGTTTGATTTCGATGAAGACAAGTCAAACAGATTCTTTCCCAAATGCGATTAAATTCTTTTTAAGCACCAAAATCGAAATGTTTGAATGTGATAGAAAACAAACAAACAAAGTCTTTTTTTTTTTCTTAGTTCCTAAAAAGGAGAAAACACCGTAAAAGAGAAATACCTGTAGATTTAGCTCTCCAAGGTGTGTGGACTTCAAAAAGTGTGTTGTTGAGCCCTTCCCCTCGAACAATCCCATGAACAAGCAAAGTGCTCCACAAGAAAAGGTTAAGCAAACATACAAACCAATCCAGAAAGATATATCCAGATAATAGCAAAATGAAAATTTCTATTTTGGGAACTAGAAAAATTTCAAGGAAATAACAATTTTGCATAAAGAGATGGATCGAACATGCAATCTTGAAATCAAATGAAAGATTTACTAATTTTAGAAATAGAAATTGGAATTGAGATTTGCAAAAAAGAAGAAGAAAGGATCTAACTTTGTAAATTCAGAAATGAAAGCAAAGCAAGACTGAAACGATGGAAGGAAATGCTTAAGAACAACTGATAAAAATCAGTGAAGAAAAAGAACAAAGCTCAAAACTGGAAAAGAGATGAACTTACCAATAAGGGACTTTGGTTGGGTCCCATCGGGCGTGCCAGAATGTAGATCAAGAATTTTGCGCTTGTTACCTGTCCAAGTTAATGTACCAAACTAAACACAAAAGCCTTGAAAAACTCAAATAAAATCGATACCTGATAGACAAGATCCGGAAATGTAGATGGGAAAGAAAGCCGATGTACACAAGACGGGCACACACAAGCAATCCTGCAAAGTAGATCCAAGAAACCTACAAGACACAGATGCTTGACAAAAAAAGACCATGTTAAAAGATATTTGGGTGGACTGCCTGAAAAGCGGGTCCGGGAAGTGATAAGCTCCCTCGGCGGATGTCAGTCCACATTTTCAATTAAGGAAAGAAGCATACATGATAAAAGATGTACGTAAAGGACTAGATTTTCTGATCAAAAGTAATAAAAAATCTAAACAGTGGACAGAAAGCAGCAGGAAACAGGAAATTCTAAAAAATAATGCTTGGATTACTGTTACCTGAGTTCTTCTACCTGTCTGCAGGCTGATCGGCGTCGATTAGGAAAATCGACGTCGACTGGTTCAAATCGGCGTCGACTGATGTAGGTCGGCGTCGACTGATATAAATCGGCATCAACTTGGGAAAATTTGCAGGAAGATTGAGAAACAGACAATGGAGACTAGATCGTCGATCTCCGCTGGATCTGCAAGTGTCGTAAGGATACTACCAAGGCTCCACCTATGCTAGATGCAAGAACAGAGTCACCAAGAGATCGATGAGGACTCACAATGTTGATGTGGCAAGAGCAGAGTAATGGTACTCCTCTCGATCGATTGGTTCGAGATAGGATTCAAGCAGAGTAACTGATTCCTCTCGGGGATTGGTTTGGACATGATTCGCTTCACTTGATAGATGATGCTCGACTTGATGCTTGAAAATATCTCGTTCTCCTTGTCTAATTCACCGTCTATCTCATCGTCCGATCATGCCTAACGTAATCGAGTTATGGGCCTCTATTTGTAATCGTCAGACCGACCGAGATGAAATCGGGGCCGTTACTGAAAAATCGGCGTCGGCCAGCACCGGTCGACGCCGATCAGGGAACAGACTCCCGAAATGGCCAAAAGGAGCGATTTCTGGAATGATGAGAGTGATCCTGTCACCTCAAATACGGGAAATATCCCACTGCTCGGTTTGGGAGGAGGAGAAATAGGGGGATATATGGATAGAATAGATATGGGGTAGATAAGTGGTTAGGATATATGTAAAAGGGTGTAATTGAATAGTTAATATTTAATTACTCATGGGTAAAGCATAATGGGGTGAATTAAACCTAGGATAGGTTTTAAATCAAAAATTGAATAATACCCCAAGCGGGCCATGGTTACATGAACGTGCCCTGTGTTACCCAAGAAGATAAACGAATGTGAGGGACACCAAATTGGGTAACCAATTTTAGGTGTCTATAGTAAGGTGATGAAGAGGAGGTTAATATGAATCGCTCGAGATGAGATAGATTTAGTTTCCTTGAATATTTTAGGATAGATAATCAAAGTATCTAGAGACAACATTTGCATTTGGGTAGGTACTAGGAGCCGAAGGTGCCCCAGAGCATGGTGTGGTCAACATACTCTAAACGATCAACCAAATGAGAGAATGACATAGAGGTAGAGGAAGATGGCAACTAATTGGTGGTAATCCCGTGAAAAATTCTAAGGTTTGTGAGAGAGGGACGTTTTTTTATTCTAACTCTATAGGGAGAAGTGATGCAAAAAAGTTAACATGACCCTAAAAGATCTTGGGAGACACATCACTGACCAGAAGAGAGTATAAAAGTGGCTCCTCTATGGGTTGAGGAGGGGAAAGGTAGGTGGTGTAGACTCTTCCTTAGGTAGAGAAGAGGATAAAATAGACTCTTCTTTGGGTAGAAGCATGGGTAATATAGGCTCCTTGATAGGTGATGGAATAAGTGGGGTAAGCACCTCTATAGATGAGATAGAGAGAGGTAGGATCCTCCATGGGTAGAGGAGTAGGTGAAATAGGATCCTCCGTGGGTAGAGGAGCTTGCGTAAGAATTTCGTCAATAGATGGGATGGAAGGAAATTGAGCAGAAGGGATAGGTACTGTGTCAAAGATGGCATGGACCTCGTGAACATTAGTGTCATTGCTAGAGGTCTCACCAACTTGATTTGATGAATGGGTATGGTTTGGAAAAGGTTTCTTAAAGACCAAGTTTTTATTTTCAGGCACATTAGGGTTTTCCAGGACGAGATCTCCATTATCTAACATTTCTTGGACAATGTTTTTGAATGTTTTACAATTTCCGTCACTATGACCCCTAACGTGGTGATATTTATAGTAGTCATTCTCCTTATACCATATGGGTATAGGATGGGAAGGGTCAAAGCTAGTATGTGGCTTGATCGGTGGAAGGATGATGGCTCTCACTTTTAACAATGTTTCCAAAATAGAAGAGTAACATTCTCCTATGGGGGTATAACGTCTTTGTTAATACTTGTACTAGAAATTCTAAATAGGAGAATGATTATAATTGAGGTTTCGGTTATTTTGACGGATGAGAAGGGCCAACTTTCAAGACCACCACGTTGGCGGATCCTTTTTCCTTAGAGATTTTTTTTTCAAAGATAGAATAAGACAATAAGTCATTTGATTTAAATGGAGTGCTCTTGTTGCATAGCTGAAGTTTCTTCTCTTCCAAGGCACATATTTCTAGCTTTTGAGCCATGGTGAATACCTCATCAAATGTTTAGAATGTTTATACCTAAAGAGTTGGGAAATGTGCCTGGCACAAGCCCTAGTGAACAACTCTATCAGCTTAGTTTGTGGAAGTTGAAAGGCAAGTTGATTAATGAGACCCCACCAGTGTGTGACAAAGTCAATGATAGACTCGTCATCGTATTGATGAATAGAGTATAAATCAGTCATGGAGACCTTCTTGGAGATATTGATGGAGAAGTGGTCAAGGAAGGTCAGGCTAACTGATTGAAGGAGAAGATTGAGTGCTTAGGTAAAGCATTGTACCAATCCAAAGTAGGTCTTGTCAAGGACATGGGAAAATTCCTAAGAAGTAAGGCATCATCGTGGTGATCAGATAACAAACATGTTTAAATGATCATAGGTGTTGTTGTGGATATTCCTTACTATTAAATTGATTGAACTTAGGAATCTCCCAATGTGTGGGATAAGGATGAATGGGTATAGATGGATGAATAGGCTCATTACATATTTCATCTGCGAGAGATGGAAATAGATGCTTCAAGGGTCTGCATATTATCCATCATCATCTTTATAAGATCATTTGTAGGATTCGATTAAGGGATGCCCCTATGGTATAAGGGGGTGGATGAGGTAGATAAATCGTAGACAACACATTGGTGTATGTTGGTTACGAATAAGAAAACTGCGATGGGGGTATGTTAAGGGCAATAGATGATGAAGGTATGTACACCGGGATAAGAAGTAGAAGTGAGGGAGGTTATTGAGGCATGGTATAGGTGGGAGGAACTTGTGTGGAGACCCTTGTAGTAATAGGTGGAAAGGTTTGGGGTATGGAAAGGACCAAGTTCTGGAAGGGGGTATGAGATGCTGAAACGAATGGTGGCCGAGAAGTAATGGGTCCATGAGGTGCGATGATGGGGTTATACCTATAGTAAGAACTGTAGATGATGGTGAGGTGGAAGTTGAAGGGGAAAAAATGCCGAAGGTGTGATATATAGTGTAGGTGCGAAAAATATCAAAGATATAGGGATGATTTGAGAAATGACAGGTGGTGAGGTGGAAGCATGTAACACTACACTAGTTTTGGCCGATACGGAAGTGGGGGCGAGAGTGGGAGGAATGGAGATAGGCATCCCATATATGAGTTGTCTTGAGGAGTCACGGTAGAAGAATGGGTGAGGTAATATGGCAATCCTACGGGATTATGATTAAGGAATTTCACGAATTCCTTGTCACTTGTGGGTATGACGGTAAAAGTAGTGGGGTCAATGGGTGAAGAAATAGAAGGTGGTGAAGGGTTAGGAGGTAGCGGTCATGCTGTGAGATGACATGAAAAACTAGGGTGTTGGTTTTTTGGCAAGTCAAAACCATGTAAATGGTGGAAATATATGTAGTCTAAGCTCAAAATGATACGAAACACAAAAATAGAATACGGGAAAATGAAAGTAGGTTGTTGTTTCTGATAAAAATCAAAAACACAAAAGCTGATGTTGGTTGGTAGAACAAACCGACAAAGTGGTCGTTGGAATGGTGTTAATTCTTGAAGATAATCAAAATAATTAGAAATATAGAGATGAAAGGGGTAAAATAGATGAAACTAGACTTTGTTAATGGTGACAGAGACTCATAAATGAGTGTAGTAAATGATTCGAACATAGAAAATGTATGAATATGAATTGAACACTGTTTTGGAAAAAATGAAAAAATAGTAGGAAACCAATTCGGGTATGATAACTAAAGCGATGTCGGTCATTAGACCGATCCCGATTACTATGAATTTTGAGAGAATGAAGAAAATTTTAATTTGTAGTGAATTAAGTCAAAATAACAGCTAACTCAAAATTTGATTATGGTAACAATATGTCCTATCACACTCAGAAAGAACCAGAATACACTAGTTATGATTGTGGAGTGTGAAAGAAAATAAAAAGTGAAGAATTGTTCTCACAACTCAAAACACAATTCAAACAAGCAAAAAATAGAAAAACACGTAAATCCTAGGTATCAGATTTTAGTGTTGAGTGGTTTATGCCTTTTTAAACTAACTGTGAATGAAATAGATTTTTTGGATAACGAAGGTGCCCTATAAGAATCTATGGCTGGTTTCAAGTTAGTTTTGGATAAAGAGGCCTGATATACCTTTCAGTACGTGTGGTCCAAACTCTGATATGACAAACCGGCTAGAACACCGGGTGGTGCCCACTTTGTCAATGGGTTGTTAAATCCTTGATAGATTCTTCCTGGAAAGGGAGTGTTTAAGAAATGTGTAAATTATTTAAGTGGTTTGGCCTGGGAAGTGTGTGCACAAATGTGAACTACGCTTAATCCAAATCCAATCACCAAGTGGTCATGACCTCCACTATGTGATTGCTAATTAAATATATGTGATCTAATGCAACACTCAAAGGATGAAATGCACAAATTTTAAACCCAAATAAAAATGATATTTGATGTAGAAAAAGGAGAATAGGAAGAGGAATGTTCTTTCACTAAATGCAATATAGAAGAAAAGAATAAGTGTTCTTTTTAAGCACTAAAGGAAAAATTTCTTGTAGAAAAATAGAAAGAGGAGAAGATTTACCAGGAATTATTTAATGTGAATTTTTTCATAAAAGAAACAAACACACAAACGCACCCTATATGAACAATGAAAAGAACCCACAAGATGGGGTCCCACTGGCATGCCAAAATGTTTCACCATAAAGTAGAGATAAAATAGATAATAGGTAGGTAAGCGAGGAACAATACCGAAGTTAGTCGAAGATAGGTTATGTGTGCATTGAATGTTGACCAATCTGATTGTGAAGAGCTTCCCTTTACTTAGGAGGAACAAACTGAAATAGAACACAAGACCACCAAATAATATTAAATAGCAAATGGAAGTGGACTTCCTAGTGAAAGCTAGATCTGGGAAGCGTGATGCTTCCTCGAATGGTTATCAATCCACTATTGTAAAAATTTAATGCAAGGAAATATTGTAAATAAATGAATCCTACTGTAGTTGATAAGATTTAGGTATCTCCTATAACATATAATAAGCAAAACTAATCTAACAGACAAGTTATAATTAATTTTGAAGGGTGATAGGTTGGTCTTGACTTGCAGGTGTAGTAGAGGGTATTATAATGTTCTAGGTGAGATTTAATGGGGTTTTGGGATTTTTGGGAGAGTTTTAAGATTGTTGGTTTGGGGAAAGTTACCAATCATAGAGACCGATATCGGTTAGGTGACCGATGTTGGTATTGGTAAATGACCGACGTCGGTTGGGTGACCAGTGTCGGTAGGGCCAATTAGGAAGAAATTTTAAAAATGAGTTGATGGCATCTCTCTGTGATTGCACATAGAGTTGGGAAGGTTTGGGTGAGGTTATAGGATTACTAGAAAGACTTAGAGATCATAAGAATGGTATTTGGGCAAGATATGGAGGTTCTATGGGAAAATGGTTAGATGGAGGTGTTGTAGGAGAGATCCGGGTATAAGAGGTGATAGAATGAAATAGATAACTAGTAAATAGCTAATCTACTAAAAATAATGAAAAAGAAGAAGTCTACTTACTTTTTAAATGAAGATGAATGGTAAAAGGTTTTGGTGGTTGTAGAAGAAGGTGGTTCCAAACAAATGCAACAAACCGAACAAATGCAACAATAATAGGAGGGCACGATGCTTCCTTATGAGTGAACTAGAGCTATGGATCAATATCTTGATGAATGGTGTGGTGTCTGAATACTGTAAGGGCCTTTGGTATGTTGCAAGTTCACCGTGATAACTTTAGAGTCAGTATACAAGGTCATAAGAGCTAGAAAACCAGGTTGAAAACCTAAGCAAAGAGTTGGGAAATCTTATTTAAGGAAACCGATGGCGGTTAGGTGGCTCGTGTCAGCCGAGGAATAACCAGCATCGGTTAGGGAGAAATGGTCATACTTGCTAAAAATAGCCCGATTCTTCCTAAATTTGGCGTGATTGAGATTTTGGTTATGGGTCACAAGTGTGGAATGGCACTAAATGGAGTGGGAGAGTAGTTAGAGGGATAATAGGCCATTAATATTAGGGTTAGAATAATTCCTAGTTGGTTAAGGGAAGTGGGGACTTAGTCTTAGGTAATGAATAGGGTTAGAATAGGTCTAGGATGAGGTGGAGAGGTGAGGTGACTAGGTGAGGTAAATAATTAATTTAATTTTGGTAATTAAATTAATTAAAATGTGTACAAGTGGGAATGGTGGGGGAGTATTATTTAATTAATTAATCGAAGGGGGTTTAGAGGGTTATGACCCAATTTTGGGTGTCTACACATGTAGGGATGGAGCTTGACAGATTCACACATGCATGGTAAAACTTGTATAAGGATTAGTAAAAGGGAAGGTGTATCAAGATGGTTATGAGGTGTGGTAGTACTAATTGACACATGCAAGTTAGATATTTGAGTAAACATGTTTTCTTGAATACCTTATTTGTGGTTAAGGGAAATCTTTGACCGTGTTTGATGTATGTGACTAAGAAGCCTTGTAATGGCATAATAAAGAGTTTTTAGGGATTATAATGTGTTAAATATGTTGTGAAGATACTATACCTTGGAAAGACATATTGTTTTCTCTGTTTTAGTTAAAATATGCATTGCATGATTGTATCTTTGAGCACTTGTAGGTAGGAATATGAAAAATTGATAGAAAGGGGATTTAACGTGATGACCAAGCCAACTCGGTAAGGAAAAATTAGTCCTATTGCTAAATTTTGAGGCCTTGATATTGAATTTAAATGTTTTTATAGTGTTTTCTTTGATTCCAGGTACTTAGGAAACCCTAGTTAGGGTTTGAAGCAAAATTTGAATTAGAGCTAGTTTAAACATTGAATCCAAGTCTAAAACTTGAAATTAACCTCCGTTATATGTCCCTTAAACCTAATCAAAAAGAAATTTTATATTTCATTGGGTTCTCCTTGAGTTATTTATTAAAGTCTTGCAGAAGGACAATGTACACAGGGGAGAGGGCTCATAAAGAGATCCAATTTACAAAGGAAGTGGGGTTTAGGATTGGAGTTCCATATTTAATATTTTCACAGAGTAGATAAGGTCAAATGGGTAGTATAATATGCTTTTAGTTTGTATTGAATACCCTTGTAAAGTGATTTATGCTTAAAAATGCTTGAGGACAAGGCTAGTAAAGAAATTGTGAACTAGAGGTGAGAGTTGGTGATAGAGGAGGAGGTTTGAGAGTTATACTACTAAATTTTGCATGCACCATGGTGATGTTGAAGGGAATATAAGAAAGTTTACATATTTTTCTGGTATCTACCAAACCTCCCAACCATGGATCATACAAAGCTACTTGGTCTTGGGAGTACCAAATGACAACTTTGTCAAGATTGGTAAAAGGTTAAACTTTTGAGATTTTGTATCTATTTTGTGATTGTTCTAACATTTTCATTAAGTGAGGAACATGGTAAAATACAAGGAAGAAGCCATTGAGGGATAAAAAGCCATAAGTTTCTATTTTGTGCTTAGAAATAATGAAGTGAAGTGAAGAGAAAGTTAGGAGAAGGTAAGTGAAAATGAAGATGCGTGATATTGAATCAATTTTGAGGAGTTACTTTGCATTAAATGCATGGTTTAGAGAGAGGTTATGGTGTTGAGAATGCCATTTTTGGATAATTTTGTCATTTATTGTATTTTTGATCCAATTTAGGCATCTTGAAAAGATCCTCATATGCGAGTTTTGGTGTAAGTGGCTTGAACCTTCTTTATTGATTAAATGCACAAATATTCTAATTTTCTTTGCATCATTTGGTATCTAAGTGTGAATTTATTTTGATTTTTATTTGTGGATAATAATGATTTATATGAGTAGGTGAATGATTTTTACAGTGAATATTGAGAAGAAGTGAAAGAGCGAAAGGAAAGAAAGGGGTGAAGAAACCAAAAGACTAGTTCAACAATCCTAGGTGAGCTATGAGAGAAGAAAGGTGAATAAATTTCTTGAGAAGAAGAGAAAAATAAATATATGGAGAGAGATAGATTAATATATAAGAGTAACTAAGAGAGTTATTGAAATTTTTGGCCACAACAAGAGGAAAGAAGAGATAGAGAGAAAGAAAGAAAGAGAAGACAAGAAGATAGAAGCAACAAGAAAACAAGAAGAGAGAATGGAGCAAGTGTTAAGGAATTTAAGATACGATATAGATAAGTTAAGAGAATTTATGATGCAATAGATAAGTAGCATTGAGTTTGTGATGAAGAGGAAAGATAAATGGTCTATACATCTGATTATGAGAATAAATCGATATTTCAATTTAAGAAGATGATCGAAGTGAAGGAAAGAAGATGAGGTAAGAGGAAAAGAAAGAGAAAGAGGTTGACAATAATAAGAATGAAGAAAATATTCAAGAGAAGATATAAAATCCATTTAAAGGGCATGGTTACATAATGCCTATGTGGATGAAAAACCCAACAGCTTGAGAGAAAAGAAGAAAAGTCAAAGCAAGTAATAACAAGCTCAAGTGAACCAAGATAAGACAAGAGAGAGAAAATAGACTTCTTAAAGGCATAATAAATTCTCAAGGAACCAAAGATGATATGGTAATGAAATAAAACAAGCATGGATAAGGAAAGAGTGAAAGAGATGAAGAGAAAAGAGGATGAAACCTTCAAGAACAAGTGGATTTTAGACGTTAGAGTAGTAACAAACAAGAAAAAGTGAAGGCAAGACAATCAAAATTGATGAATTATTGACTGATATTAATGAATATCTACATGAATTACTTGAAATTGTAAAAATGACTCCATGAGTGCATTTGAGAATGATGAACATGATGATAGAAAATAATATGATGAATTTTTCATGAGTGAATGTGATGCATTGTTGCAAGAATTATTCAAAGATATGGATGGTAAAGAGAAAAGTACAGATACACCGAAGAAGAGGGGATTTCTTGGGTACAAGATGATCAAAATGAGAGAAAATAATAAGAAGGTACGTGTATATGAAAACTTATTATGGTGAATAAGATGAATGAGAAAGAAAATAGACAAGAACATGCAGATTTTAGCAAGGAAATGAATCAATACATGGTGGATGTGAGTTATGCAGAGATGATGAGAAGCATAGAAGATGAGGAAGAGTATGAATTTTCTATTATATTGTTTGTTTTCACAGTAAAAAGGATGAAGGCATGATGATGGTAAAAAGAATATGGATATCAAGAAGCAAAGGAGAAATTTCAAAGAAAATGGAATGATAAAAATAAAAGTTTGGGACCCGTGTCGTCATGAAGAAAACAAGAACCATGGGAGTGAAGAAGGAAGACTAAAAACAAGTAAAATTGATGAAAAATCCACCATGAAACTCAAGTAAAAATATAATTTTCTCCACCTTGGGAGTATATGTAGGGCCATCTTCAAAGAACCTTCAAATTGACAATTTCTCATTCCAACTAGATGATGTGGGCTCAAAACAAGTGCATTGAAATATGGTGAAGGCATGAGGGAGGGAGAGATAGGTAGTCAAATGGTTCAAATTTGAATTTTGATAATTCCCTCCAAAATGTAGTTCAAATTGCAAAAACATGTAAAAGGACAATAATGGCTTGTCATAATTGTTAAGGGGGTATTGATGTCTAGGAATTTTATGAGGAGTTATAAGTGTGAGTTAGAGATATAAAAATGTAAAAGGATGTAAGAATGCCTCTTGAGTTAATGGGGCATGGGAAGAGTCATGTAGGACTCACCTAAATCAGTTAGGTTTCAAGAAGGTGTGAGATTAAAATAAGAAGGTATTCGAGTAAGGTGACAATTAGAAAGAAAAAAACCTTCGAGGGAGGTAAGAGAGTGAAATCCTCAAGGAGGAGAGGATGGAGACAAGACAGTGCAATTGTAATTTTGTAAGAGAAAGATCATATGAAAATATAGTACTGCTGTTTTGATTAAAAGCTTTTCTTTATGGCATGGTGTTGTTTAAATTTTATATTAGATCTTTAAAGAATCTTGTATCTGGTTTATTCTCACTTGTGATTGTGGATAGTTCTTAGAAGAAGTGAAATAAGTTTGATAACTCATTAATTAGGTAAACCTATGAATTATTACTTTGTGGACTCGAGACAATCATGTAGGATGGAGATTTACAGTTCACACGTGCATGGTAAACCTTGTAGAAGGATTAGTAAAAAGGGAAGGTGTATCAAGATGATTATGAGGTGTAGTAGTAATAATTGACACGTGCAAGTTATATTTTTGAGTAAACATGTTTTCTTGAATAAAATTTTCATGGTTAAGAGCAACCTTTGACCGTGTTTGATATAATGTGACCGAGAAGCCTTGTAATGGCATAATGAAGAGTTTATTAGGGATTATAATGTGTAAACTATGGTGTGAAGAATCTAGACCTTGGTAAGAAAGATTAATTGCTTTGTTTTAGTGAAAATATGCATTTCATGATTGTGTCTTTGAGCACCTAGAGGAAGGATAGTAGGAAAATATGAGAGAAAAGAGATTTAATGTGATGACCAAGCCCACCGTAAGGAAAAATCATTTGAAAGGTTGAAACGGTTTTCTTGCTAAATTTTTAGGCCTTGATATTGAATTCAAAGATTTTTAGAGCATTTTCTTTAATTTCAGTACTCGAGAAAACCCTGGTTAGGGTTTGAAGAAAAATTTGAATTTAGATCATTTAAAAATTGAACCTAAGCATGCAAATTGAAAGTAACCTCTATTCCATGGGCCTTAAATGCAATCAAGAAGAAATTTTATATTTCATTAGGTCCTCCTTGAGTTATTTATGATAGTCTTGTAGAAGGATAGTTTACACAATGGGAGGGATAATACAAAGAGCCAATTTACAAAGGAAGCAAGGTTTAGGATTTTGAATTTAAGACCTTGGTAAAGTGAGCTATGTTTAAAATGCATGAGGACGAGGCTAGTAAGGAAATTGTGAACTAGAGGTGAGAATTGTTGATAAAGGGAGGAGGTTTGTGAGCTAGACTACTAAATTTGGCATACACCATAGTGATGTTTAAGGGAATCCAAGGAAGTTTACATCTTGTTTAGGTATCTACCAAACCTCCCAACCATAGATCATATAGGCTACTTGGTCTTGGGAGCACCAAAGGACAACTTTGTCAAGATTGGTAAAAGGTTAAACTTTTGAGCTTTTGTATCCATTTTTTTATTGTTCTAACATTTTCATTGAGTGAGGAACATGATACAAGACAAGGAAGAATTCATTGAGGGATAAGAATCCAGAATTTTCTAGTTTTTGCTCGAACTAATGAAGTGAAGTGAATAAAGCAAGTTAGGAGAAGGTGAGTGAAAATTAAGATGTATGAGATTGAATCAATTTTGAGTCACTTTACATTGAATGTAGGTTTTAGAGATAGGTATGGTGTTGAGAAATCCATTTTAGAATAATTTGGTTATTTATTGCATTTTTTTATACAATTTAGGCATCTTGAAAAGATCCTCATATGCAGAGTTTTGGTGTAAGTGGTTGTTTGAACCTTTTTTATTGTTTGAATTCACAAATATTCTAATTTGCTCTGCATCAAGTCGATATGAGACTTCTTGTTAGTTTTATGAAGAATTTGATTAGTTAAATTTAATGTACAATAATGGATGATGTTGTTATGTCATATTTGACATGTGTGAGGAATTTGGAATCTTGAATAATCACGGTGATGAGTTTTGTGGTCTATGATGAATCAAGTGATGGGGTTTTGAGAAATATTTTATCTTGTTTAGTTCGTTAGAGCATGATTGACCTATATGAGTCCATTTCATGAATTTATATGAATGTAATGTCATGTTTTCATGTTATTTTGGTCGAGATATTTGTTTAGAACTGAATTGTCTTATGTTTTTGAGTTGAGAAGGGTATAAAGCAAGTGTTTTGGTTCAAATTTGAACTAGCTAGGAGAGAGGAAAATTTGTGAACCAAGTAAGAGTGTGAAATTGGTATGAAGGCATTAAATCAGAGCTGAGGAAGTGTTTGAATGTTTGAGGATTGTTAGAGAGCATGTTTGCAAGGGTTTGAATCCAAATGAGGTCATGAAAGTGTGAGATAGAGAAAGTTGAAGAAGAGAGGGTTTGAAGGTGTGTGAGCTGAAATTGTGATCTATATCAGTTGTGGAAGCTACAAGACATTAGATATATTAATATAAATGTGATTGAGTGGGTCCTTGATCATATTAGGTGGTTGTAGCCCCCATGTGGAATTGGTTCTTTTCTAAACTAGGGGTTTGTGTTCCTTGTAGGGTTGGTGCTCCATGTGAAGTTGGTGCTTCATTAAATACTTTTGATTTGAGTAATATAATCATAATTTTCAAAGGATTTTCTTCCGCTTGATTTTTTTTCACTTATATTTTGTGTTCTTGTGTCTTTTTCATGTTTAAACTCATTTGAATGAATTTTAAGCACACATTAACGTATGGTTGAATGGTTTATGGTTTAAGCAAGCAAATTTAAATTTTTTAAATTTCTTGAAGGACTTTTTCACCCCCTCTTAGTCCATTTTTCTTCCAAAACTATTAAATTGAATACACGATTTGATACAAAATTACTCCCCCGACATTCATTTGGATTCCCTCTATGGAAGCACCCAACCCGCTTTGCTCACTTCACTATAGATCAGATCCCACCAATCTAAGCCTAAGCCATATTTCATCTTCAGAGATGAAATGGGAATATGTCACAATCGGTCAAGAGTTAGTTCAATACAATTTTTTTCACTTCCTCATTAGAATTAATTTCTTATATTATGATTTATGCTAATTTTTCACCTAATACGGTACTACCTACGTCTTGCATAGTACTAGATTCTCTTGACCTATGTGCCTGATAGATATTGTATTCTATTATATTCAATTACTTTCTTGTTTGTATACTTTCTTTCATGTATTTATCATATGAATTCTTTTATGATTTTCTTTGTGGTACTTTGGTGTCCCTTGTTTGTGGCTTCTATAGACTATTGCTAATTCTTGTTGTGAATGTGAAAATTTGATGGCTTACAACCTCTATTCAAGCGTTCTTTATGACTATGATATGCGATATTACTTGTGTAATTATATGCTTGATTTATTATGTGATTGTTGTTTTTCTTGTTTTATCTCTCTATGACATGGTTTCTACCATGCATAATCTTGTAGGAACACGATCTCAACAATGGACACCTATAACAACCATCTATGTGATCCAAAACTAACTATCATATGCATCCAACATGGATACCCATAATTTGTTTTTTGTCAAGCATTCTATTTGCACATCTCACTCACCTCCAAAGAGTGGGGGTTCAATGGGTTTATTGAAAAAATATCTATGCATATCATGCACATAGAAAAAAATTAGACTTCATTTATAGAATGATATAGGGTATATATAATTAGGAACAAAATTAAATAAAAAATAGGAAAATATTAGATATAGGGATTAAATTATGAAAAAGTATGAAACCATAAGGCATTATAGTCTAGGGTGGAGGTTTTTGTCTTGGGTGCATATTTTAAGTAGATTAAAAATTATTAAATTATCACAAATAGTTATAAGTTTCTAATAAATATTTAGTAACATATTACATATTTTAGAGTAGGGTCTATTGTATTTTGGTATAGATGTGAGGATTTCTTGTTAGCACTACATAAGGCAAGAAATTTTTTATTATAATTTATGGAGGCATGAAAATTCTTCTCCTTTTACTATATTCAAGATTACATATTTTATAATCACAGGGACATCACATAGTGGGGATTGAGACACATCATTCTATTTCAAATTTTTGTTATATTTCAATGGGACCTATATTCATCGACAATGATGTGGTCCATGGGAAGAAGATTTTTGGCATGACTATAAATCCTTATGAGACCCTTCTTCTCACTCTTCTAAGGAGAATTTTTGAGTGTTTAAAATCCCTATGACACCCTTCCTTGTTCTAGAAATTTCTTGAGGAAACTAGAAAGTCATGAGACACCTCTCTTTTGGTGTTGGGTCAAGTGACACTTAAATACTCTACAACTCCAACATAGCCTTTAGTAAATTTAGGGATGATCACCTAAAATCCTCTAATAGCTTAGTTTTAATCCACATCTCTAATTATATTTTTTTGAGAGTTTGTCTTTCAAGAAAGCAAACAATTTTACTCATATTCTTATGCCTACTTTACTTTACTAGTTACAAGTTCAATTTTTAAGTTACAAATATATTTTCTAAGCTGAGTTAAATTTAAATTATTACGGGCATTAGCTACACTTAATGTCATAGATTTCATCATAGAGCATGCCAACACATAATTCAAATCAACAAAATCAAGAATAAATGAAGTTCAATTACACACCCAAGTGTCTTTTCCTTTCAAAGATGTAATTTTCATTTTATACTTTAAAGTGGGACAACTTTAGACACCTAAATTTGGAAATTTATCATTTGGAAATGAAAAATTTATATTTATTGCTAAATCATAGTTTGTGTGCATGTTACAAGACTAGGAGACATTGCCTTATCTCTCTTGCATGAGTCGATTCTCTATTCACACTTTGCTCAATCACTCACATAAGCAATTACATCATTTCACAACAATATATTCATCCCAATAATCATTCCTATTTTTTTGTAAAATCCCAACACATGCCTATATGGATCATCTCAGTATACTACTAAATAATCCAAAATTTGATCAAATTCACATCCACATACCAGTTAAATTTTTAATTTTTATATCTTCAATAGGTTTGTTCATATACTTTAGGTCAACATTATTGTGAAAATTTACCTATGAAATGTTATGAAATCAAGTCTAATTCACTTTGTTACCTCAAATGGAAATTTTAAGATCCTTGTTATAAATGTAGACACCAAAATTGGGTCATAATCTCCTTGGTCCCCTTTTGAATAGCCAACTTACACACATTCACCTAACCATGACCCTTATATCCCACATTAATATTAATTTAATTATTTAGAATTAAATTAATACTCATCCTCACTTCATTCATTATTTAATTACCTTAATTAAAACCAATTTCCACCCTACCCCACCACCTCACCTAGATAGCTCACCATAGACCTATTCATAACATGTTTCCATAATTAACCAAGACTTAGCCCTACTTACCTTAATGAACTAAGACTTAGTATAACCCTAAAAGAACATGCCTATTCTTCCTCTAACCACATTCCCGTGTATCTAAGCACAATGTTCCATTTAGACCCGGCAAAAATGAGAAAAATCTAGAAGAGGATAACCAAGATTTGTTATTTTAGGCAACCTAGGATATCCCACCTTAACCGATGCTACCAACTCAAACCGATGTTGGTAACCCTAAACCGTCATCGGTTACCATATAACCATTTTGGTAACCTTGTTTGAGAGGTTGGACACATTCTCAAGTTTTGGAGCAAAGGAGATCTGCATGCAAGAAAGAACCATATCCCTTTCACACATCCAGACAACCATAGCTAGCACAAATGATCGATCGGAAGATATTTGCATTCGCGGGAGCATTCCGGAAGCACTCGCTTGCTCAGAAGCCGATCACCATTTCACCAATCAACCATCACCACCAATCGTCCATTAAACTTGCATAGTAGTAAGTGTGTTTCTAACTCGCACCATTTCATTTCTATCCAGCTTTATAAGATTTCTTCACCTTTGTTCATCAACCACCATTTATATTTTTGCCTCACCACTATTACCTTCCTGTGAACCCAACCATTCCACCACCTGTAACAATTTAAATCACATATACCTAATCCTTGGATATCTCTAAGTATTCCCAACACCTCTACAGACCTAACCATTTCCCTTACCATCCCTGTGTAACCTTAGAAAAACCTCTAAAACTAGATTTTTATTGAGTTTCTATCATCCTACCCATAGTGACACTTCTGCTTACCCATGGCCGTCGTCAATTTCTTCTAAACCATCATCGGTCTATGTATTTGGAAATCCATATAATAACAGAGCCTAATAACCTTCATCCAAGTGACCCAAGTGACCCAGAACCTAACCCTGACCTATTCTAACACCTTGACTAACTACCCTACTTTCAAATCTGATCATAGCCTAGCCTGTTATGTTAGATTTGCTTATTGTATTTGGATGAGATACCTAAATCATATCAACTACAATAGAACCTTATTTATTTATGTCATTTCTTGCATTAAATTGTATTAAATAGTGAGTTGACTTCCACCGAGGAAGTATGACACTTCCTGGATCTAGCACATGCTAGGCAGCCCACTGATATATATTGTTAAAATCTTTCTTATGGTCTTGTGTATTTCAGGTAGTTCCTCCTAGAAAAAATGAAGCTCCCATAGTCATCATTGGATCAAGAAGTCAGAACGCGTGCAACGACCTTCAAACTGACCATCGCAACAAGTATTCCTCCTTGGCCCACACCCTTATCTATTTCATTTTAAAAACTTAAAGAAAATGGTGAAACATTTTAGCATGCTCTTTGGGGACCCATATGGGGTTCTTTGCATTTTATTCATTCTTAGGTAAAATTTGTGTGCTTGTTTCCTTTCAAAAGCTTACGCATTAATTTTCCTCTCTAAAATCTTCCTCTCTTTCTATTGTCTAAAAGAAATCATGTTTTTGGTGCTATAAAAAGAATACTTCTTTTCTTTCATTAGTATTGCATTAGTGAAAGAGCATTCCTCTTCCTATTCATTACTTGTTACATCGAATATCACACTTTGATTTGGGCTTAAAACATTTGCATAAAATTTTGATTCACTGCTTTTATCTCACATTAAAATGAGGGAAACCTATATGCTGGAAGTCATGCCCAACTGATGGTTGACATAACTGAATCGTAGAAAAGCACATTCTTTCTTCTCTCTCTTTGCCAAACTACACAAATTGGAATATATACATCTTCTTAAACAACATCCCACCGGAGGAAGTCATTAACGATCATACGATCAAAGGATTGATAAAGGCACCCAATTGGTTATCTCTATTCATTCATCACCTCGAGAGAATGGCCCACCTCCACCATACCATACCTCAAAACCTCACCTTTAGAATTTCCGTCTTCATAGGAAGCCTTCCCAACCAAAAATATACTCTAAATTCACGATTCAAGATTTTAAATATCATAATCTAAACAAACTAAATTCACTTTTTGGATTACGTATTTTCTTAGCTTTGTGCTTGACTTGCGTTTTGAGGTGTGATGATACGATTCTTCATTTTTATTTTTGCCTTTCACACTCCGCCATCATAGTTGGAGTATTCTGACTTTCTCATATTGTTTTAGGACCTCATCTTATCATCTCCAGACTTCTAGGTTGATTATTCATCTAATCTAAATTCACAAAAATTCATTTTTTCCTCATTCTTCGATTTCATAAGAATAAGCATCATTCTAAAGAACCGTCATTAGTTTACCTAACAGAATTGGTTCCTTGTTCTTTTGGTAAATTTACCCAAAAGAAACTTATCTCATCTTCTCTTCTATGTAGAGTCTCTGTGTATCATTTTACTCTTTGCACTCTGATAATAGTCATCAACTACACCTTTCCTATCTGACAATCATCAGTTTTTACCTCATTTTCTGAAATTGTTATTTTCACGATGAATCGTGACGCTCCTCAGTAATCGATATCGGTCACCCCTTAACCGTCATCAGGCCACTTCGACCACGTCACACTTTGTTTTGATTTTAATCAAAAAATTTACATACTTTCCCTCCCATAATTTTTTTTTTCCCATCTCTATTATTCCTGTGTCATTTACAGATTACAATTCACCTGATATACACTGATTCACATGGTGGTTACTCACAACCAAACTAACGCCCTTATATTTCACACCAGCATCATCACCACTCCCAACTAGTCCATCACCACTATTTATTTTGTCACCTATGGATCTGACTCAACTTATCCCCATTGCTACTAGCGACGAGGAGCTCATGAAACTCCTTGACTAGAATCCCACTGCCCTCTAGTACTACCTTGCTCATTCTTCCACCCGGGATTCCTCAGGACAGTTAATATACGGCATGCCCGTATCTATCCCTCCTACTCTAGCCCCCACTTCGTGTCATCTAGCACTAGTTTGGCACTACCATCATCCACTTTATCACTTGTGGTGTCTCAACTAAATCCCACAACCGCTATAACTACAACATCTACATCATCGATCACACCCGCGACATCGATTGTCCCTCCGACAACCACTATGAGTATAGCTTCATCTACACCCGCCACTTCACATATACCCATTGCATCATAACCACCTCCAGTGTCGGTAACTTACACCCCTTTCCAAAACCTCATCCTTTCTATCCCACAATCCTTACCCCAATCGCCACTAGAGTTGTTATGACTACCCCACCCGCTTACACATACTACCAAAACCCTCAACCTCATCTATCGCTTATGCTAGGTATGTTTCACCTACATCCATTCCTCATGCACACTTATCACACTCAGGTGCCACTATACACCAAAGATACCACCCACCTCATACATTCAACATCAGCCCCTTTTTCTCATAGGGGCACCCATTCATTCCAACCTACTAATGACCTCATTAAAATGATGATGGAGAAGATGCAAACCTTATAAGCATTTTTTTTTGATCCCATAATTCTTTAACATATGATGAAATATGTAACGATCCTATCTATCTATCTATTCCCATTTTTCCTTACCCATCAGTGCATTGTGAAATTCCTAAATTCAATCACTTTAATAGTAAATAATACCCGTAACAACACTTGTGGTCATTCAAACATGGGTGTTACCTAATCACCCACGATGATGATTTGCTCCTACAAACTTTCCCAATGTCCTTGATAGGACCAGCATTGGATTGGAACAGTGGACTACCTCAAAATTCTATTTATTCCTTTAATCAGTAGCCCAAGATTTCCTAGATCATTTTTCAATCAATGTTACCAAGAAAGTCACCATGACCGATCTCTATTCAACTCGACAGTATGAAGATGAATCTATCATGATTTTGTTGCCAAATTTCCAGCTTTATTAACTAATTGATGTTCTAACTACCTTAGACTGAACTTATTGAGTTGCTAAATCTTGTGCTAGACACATCTCACTACCATCAAGCAAGTCCAAAACTTCAACCTTTGATGAAGCATTCACCATGGCCTGAAAATTGGAAATTTGTGCCATCAAGAAAAGAAAATCCAATTACTGGAACAAGTACACCCCATTCAAATCAAGTGATTCTTCTTCATCTTCAAAACCCCTAAATAACTATTCAAATACCAAAGGATCTACCAACCCGGTAGTCCTCAAGGCAGTCCACCTCATCCTTCTAATCAGCCCAATCTTCTTCCAATCTTTCTCCCCGTCCAGCCTTTCACTTTGGCAGAACAATAAAAGTACACTTCGATCAGAGAGCCCTATTCTTCGCTTGATAAGTTCTTAAAGATGAAGCCATTACACTTCCTCCCATAAAATCTCGTACATGTTTTGATCCCATTCATCTTATGCCCGCATGGTATAAAGAACATGACTACTTTGTAATTATCATCGCATTAAAGGACATAGTGATGGTAATCGCATAACTTTTAAAAACATTGTTCAAGAGATGATAGAAAAAAATACCTTGTCATAGACAACCCGAACATGTCAAAGAAATCATAATTTTCGCATCTTCAAAAATTCTTTCCCTAATCATAAACCATCATCTCGATAAAAATAGAGAACCTTCATCCAAAGACAACAATGTCCGTGAAGTTCACCCAGCTTTTGATATCTTGCTAAATGTTCCTCAAAACCTACCTACTTCTTCTATTGAGGAAATATTGGCACGAGTTCCTACACCCATAAAGGAACATACCTCTTATAATCCTCCACCCACAAAGGAGTCCCCCTTATCTTCCCTTGCTCTTGTGGAGGAACCCACATTTTTATGGATGTCATTTCATCATCTGCCTTCTGGCCTACTAAACTATTAGCACTTGTTATTCTCCCATCCACAGGAGAATCATCATCACCTTCTCCTCCACCAAGGGAGGAGTCTACCTCACCCCACCTATTATCTCTCCTACCCATGGAATATTCTTTAGACATGTCACTACATGTTAGGGACAGTTTTCCCCTAGCATCCCAGGACCCTATTGACATGATCTTGTCTCTTTTACCTACAGAATATGAGGCTAGCCAATTCCTTGTCTCAGAGACATATTTTACAGGGATTTTCACCTAACCCATTCATCCTCTTCTTTAGTAGTCATGTTTTCATGGATGGTCGATCATTTCGATTACGTTGATCATCCCATGGTTTGGGGACGTCTTCGGCTCCCCATTTTAACCCAAATGCAAATATTTCCTGAAGATACTTCCACGATCTACCCAAAGGTATTTTTGAAAACCAAAACTACACTGACCATGCCAATTGAAATGAATTCATCTTCATCTTCCCTACCTCCATCCAAACTTCTACCCATCACTACAACTATTCCCAAACCTAAAAACTACTCACACTTATCCCATCACCCATATCTAGACCCATCACTACTTTGGGTGTCATGCCAACATCAATCCTTTCTCACCCACCGCCGATTGGATTTAGCTATATCTTCCCAATTCTGCAGCAACATTATTCTCCTGCCTAAAAGTAAGACCCAACCTTCTAGGCCATGTACACCGGTCTCTCCTACCACACCTTTATCACCTTCCCCCCTTCCGTCCATCCTGGGCCCCATCCATCAACCTTGACCAAATAGTCTCTTACCCAAGGCCAGTCAAAGGATAAGCAGCCTATTGCTTCATCACGAGCCTTTGTTACGCCTCATTCACCCAAAAACCAAGCACCCTCACCTTCACCTGTAAACTTCTTACCACCTATACCTCCACTAACTACTATAACCCCAACCTTGCCTATACGACTTCAACCCCTACCGTCTACCCTACCTATACCAACCAACACCACTACAACCTGGTTGTCCCCATGGGTAACCCGTCCTCTTCCACCATCTTATTTTCCTTCTACATCTCATACCCCAATGTCACCTTTACCCAAGAAGGTGCAACGCAAAGATAAGAACCCACTACCCTCCATTAAAGCATTCAAACAAATAAAACCTTCCAATGCTAGCTCTTCTACCCCACCTTTCCCCAAGAAGATGCCGAAAAATATAAAACCACACCACTTATCAAACCATTGAAACAATCCATTCCCCCTCCTATTAATCCTCTTCCTCATGATTATCCACACTGTACCCAAAACCACACTCACTTCCCATTGTGATCCATTAGCTAGGTCCTACGCCAACATTTTAACAAATCTCTTACAGACTTCCATCATCACATTACCACCACTTCAACCTTACGATCCTCTCAAACCCAAACCAAAAGGGTTTGATGAAACCAAGATTTTTTCCTATCATCATGTGTTAGGACATGATGTAGAAAATTGTAAGGCTCTAAAGACCATTCTTCTCCAACTTTGTCCTCCTGAACAAAATTTTGACGATGATGACCTTCTTGATGAGGACCATGTTCCACCTTCACCTGTCACCACACATCATCGTCCTTTACCCATTTAGCGATCAATATCTCCACCCCCACAACCATTTTTCCCACCTCCAAAATTTGAGATCAACATGGTCCATATTAGAGAGTTAGCCAAATCACCACCTAAATGTCATTGCACCCAACTCACTTCACAAGGATTTTCTCCTCGATAGGTTTTTTCCCATCATGCCATTACACCACTCATCCTACACCTTCTCCATTCACCCCCTCCTCAAATTAACATGGTTCATGTTGCTACCCGTGACTAGAAAGACAAAGGAAAAGAAAAAAGTAACTAGCCCATCAACCAACCCTGTACCCAATATACCATCTGTACCCACTCCCAAAATCACCATCCATAGACCTACATACCCTATCTCTGATGGGGTCACCCATCACGCAATGATAAAATAATTACATCAATCTCCTCTAAAGATGTATTTGTATGATTTCGTCCAGACTTTTGAATCCCACATACAAGCCCTTATCTAGGTTTAACAATCCATTGAATTTCTACCCAATGAGCCCACACCAGTGGCCTCAATTATCACCCCTCACCATGTGGCCTTACTAACCAAATCAGCTCCTCCTTCTACCCCCATGACCACTCCTCAAGTCACCACCCTCGGCCTTCTCAAGAGGAGATTCTACCCTCCAAATCGATGACCCTGATCCTGCCCTATTCATTTCTATTTATATCAATAACATATGCATACAACATGTCATGATTGATGGTGGTGCTAGCATTAACATCATCTCCTCCCATGCATACAATCAAATACGTATTCCTTCTAATCAGTATGCATAATAACCTAGTTATGTTGTGCTCCTTCAATGATGCCATCACCTCCACCCTTGGCACTATTATCCTTCATGTTCACGTAGGCCTTCACACTATCCCAAAACTATTCTACATATTAGAGGGGGATTTCCAAGATAATCTATTACTTGGCAAACCTTGGATTTGTGTCATGGTTTGTGTCCTTCATCTTTGCACCGTTGTGTAAAACTCAATCATGAAGAACATAACTACACCATCCCAACCGAATTCGTCACCATTTAAAACTTGTAACATGTTGTACCAACCCAATGATGTAATTATACCAGTCAAGACATCTGTCACTACCCCCACTTCTCCTTCACCCATGTCCCTACCCACCAATTCTATCGCCACTTCTCCCATATATAATCCTGCTATTCCTACTCCTACCATAGCCTCTGCACCGGCTCATCTACTTCCCAATAATCTAGTGATTCGTCTATCCCTGCTACCCACATATTGACTACTGAACCCTTAGAAGGTGTTTTTAATGCCTCACTCTGGGGGAGTACCACCTATACAACATCAACACATTCCTCACTCCGCAAGAGTATGGGAACCCGTACTAGACCCTAGTTATGAATACTGCTTAGGAAATGTTTTTCCTTATGATCCTCCTCACCTTCGTACCAATCTAATGTATGGGGGAATTGATATTTCCACTTATTCACCCAAACCTCCATCCTAAACATGACCATTTTCATCTAACCCAAAATCCATTACTAACCATCACTTCGCCTAAAATTTCCTCACCATTGTGCATGGAAAGGCTTTGGCTTTGGTTTTTATGAACAGGGCCACCATACTGTCATTTCCTACACTACTCATAAACACAATGATTGTAGTGGCATTGGCTTTTCCACACCACCTCCCAAGAAGGCCCATGTCGACCTCATTGAGGAAGAAAAACCTTCTCCACCTCATTCACCCACGTCACCATCTTCACCCACAGAGTCCATAGATCCCGAATCTATTCCTCCTAACTTTTTTTGTAAACACAATTTCCCGAGACCTCTAACCTATCAATGTGATGGCGAGGCTCCCTCTTCTCTCCCCTTCCTATATCCTAACATGATCGATGATGATACACCTTCTATTAATGTTGTTCAATGTCAGGATGATGAGTCCATCCTCACCTACCTTGGTGTGGAAGACTCTTATATTCACCAGTCGTTACCCTCTGAGACACAAACTATGTTGAATGAATCAACTATCAAAATAAACATTAATGCTCAGGACGACCTGCATATACTAAAGATAGGGCAGTTTTTAGATGTTGCTAAACATGAATCTTTTACCTCTTTCCTTCGGGACCATAGTAACACTTTTTCTTGGTCCTATGCTGATATGCCCGGATAACTCCAAAAATTGTGGTCCACAATATCGTAACCATTCCTAATGCCAAACCCATCAAAAAATCTACGGAAAATGCATCCTCACATTGCTCTTCTTGTTAAAGAAGAACTTCAGTGCCTTCTCTCGGTTTCCTTCATCCTACCCATTGAATATCCTCAATGGATTTCTAACATCATTCCTATCACAAAGGCAACAGGGGAACTCCGCATTTGTATGGACTTCGTGACCTCAACCTAGTTTGTCCCAAAGATGATTTTCCCCTACCAAGCATTGACCAACTATTTGATCTCACCGCTAGCCATGAAATGCTATCACTCATGGACGGTTTCTCAGGTTATAATCAAACATTTTTTTCTCTAAAGATCAACACAAAACTTCCTTCATAACCCCTTAGGGGACCTTCTACTTTTGAGTCATGCCTTTTGGCCTCAAAAACACTCGGTGCTTGTACGTACTCCAAAATCAAGGGTACTGCATCGCTAGAACAATGTTACGCATGCCCCAATGATGATACAGTCACCTTATAAGGTGTTTGATCCGAGAAATCTCACGAAGTATATGTTAGCATCCCAAATGCTTTATCCAAGTTCCTCGTGCCTTGTTTTATCCCTCACCCCCCTTTTTAACAACGATTTTGACCTTTAGTGATGAAACCACCGCCTTTTACAAGGCAGCGGTCCTGTAACCGCCGCCCTACTAAGGGCAATGGTCCTTCACGCATTTTCCAAAGACGTTCTTTTGATCACAACTTGCGTAATTTTTCAACTTTCACCAAATTTTCTCAACCGCCTTAGCTTGTATTAATGTTTTATGTCCCCTGGAATAGTGTTTCTTCATTGTTTAATGGTAAAAGAGTTCTAATAGGAATTACCTTTGGGTGAATATGAAATCTATAAATAGCCACTTGTTTTCAAGCAAAATTCCCTTCAACTTCTCATTTCCATTGTTTACTCTTTCAATTCTTACTTAGAATTCATTTTGTTCTCATATTTGCATCCATGCTAGTTTTTATTTTGCTTGTTAGAAGCCATTCGATCTTCTTGCTTCAGTTTGTTCATTACTGTTCATACAAATTAGTTTAGAGTATAGTAGTGTCATTTTTAGATGCATCCATTAGAGTTGCAGTTGTTTTCTTCACATAACGTAGATTCTAGAATCTCTCGGTACACTTGCGTTGAATTCCTAAAATAAATCCCGCTAGGAATTGTATATGCCAAGCTCTCTCACTTGTGCTATCCTTCTCCTACTCGCATTGTATTCGGTCTATATCCAAAGCTGTCATTGTTCAAGATACCTTCTTCTATTGATGCTAGCATATACATGCTCTTCTGGATTCACGTGGACATAAAGGAATGAGGAGATCATTATGAGGGGAAAAAATCATACACTATTGGATTCGCCACTATTCTACAAATTCTAGGTTTTATCTGTCAAAGTTCTAGATAAAATATATCAAATAGAGTAGTGAAATATTTCATTTCAATTAAATTTCATTTTTGATATTGCCAGAGAAGCTATGGGGATTGATAGTTTTTGAGAAACTATGATTCATTCCTCACTTCTGAGGTAGGATCAAGAATCTTTCAATTAAGTTAATTAGCTATCTAGTTATTCAGGATAAACTCAAAATTGCACAGGAAAGTAGCTACACCGGCTACCTTTCTTGTTTTAATTTTGTTATTAGATTAGTTGTCATTTTCTGAATATATTAGATTAGTTGCTCTTTCGATTCTTTTAAAATTCTATCAAAAATACAAAACAAGAGGAATATACATATGTTGTAGATATATCTTGCATAATTAGTTTATTTGGTTTCGCTTAAGTTTATATTGATCTTGTTTGACAATCATGGGACCTAGGGAGCCCAAGGAATACGTTTTTGAGCCAATCGTGCCTCAACCAAATCTTATTGCAGCATTAACTGACATAGACCAAAATCTTAGAATTCAGGTCTTCCAAACAACAATAGACCTACAAGAAATCAGCACACAAACTAAGAGGATTAAACATAGAAGACGACAAAGCACACACGTTCTGGTCAAATCAGCCAAATTATAGACTACCTTGATAGATATTTGTATGACTGTAGAAGGACCTAAAAGAGAGAAAACATTTGGTTGTGATCCACTAGTCCCACAGCTAGACATAGGAGACCTCCTCATTGATATAGACACTAGCTTACGTATCCAAGTTTCCAGAACACCTGTTAGGTACTCTGAGAAAATCATGTAACTTCTAGTTCTAAACGTAGAGGCTGAAAAGGCATACGATTACTGGATACTTGGAAGAAGGAATTGATTCTTCACATGACCATAGGAGGTCCACAACAACCACGAACTTACGGTTGTGATCCATAGGTCCCACAACCCAACGGGCCTACAAATCAATCAAATATTGACTCCAGCTTACGAACGTTGGTGTTTAGGTCCTCTCCACTTCCACCAGAAATTATCACACAACTATCATTATTAAACGTAGCAGCCAATCAAGCTAAAGATTTATGGACTAGACTAGAGAATCATCCATAAAACACCAAAATATCCACTACACATTTTGGCCATTCCATTTTCATGACCTTGTCGGGAGATATATACGAAGCACCCATAGGTTATCTTCCACGTATTCCACAACCCATAGATCGGATAATGGCAGAGCTCAATATTGATTGGAGCCTTCGAGCAGCTATCCTCACCAAACGATCTATCACACCGGTTTAGGTTAGGAGGGCCTTCTTTGCCTTAGATTCACAAATCCCGCTATTGCGTGTTGAAGACATAAGATTACCTAATTAGCTTACCTACATCACACGTGTATTACATCCCCACCGGCTGTCTTGGCATGACCTTAGGAGGTTAGGTGCAAGGAAGAGTTACTTGTAGATTCTCATGCTCGCATGTCACTTTTCCATCGTACAAAATTGGTGAACCCGACGTGAAACTTCCTACCTTCTCTGTTCGAGTCGATTTATACATGTTCTCGCAATTAGTATACTTTTTTGTCTTTTCCACCTCATTAGCCTTCACATCAGCTTCACCAACAAAATTGGTGAAACTTACGTGAAAGGAACAATTGCTTCACTTTCACACTCTTCTTTTAGTTTTATCCACCTTCGCTTCTTCCCATTATTTTGTAGGTATTTATATACCCTCCGAATATGTCGGGATACGATGCATATGGCAGACCTCTCCTAGGTCTTGAAGCATACTACGATCAACTAAATAGACAACCATCACCCTCACTCTCAAAGATGGGGTGATAACTATTCAACTAACCAATTATCAACACAAAATCCACCTCAAAATACTAGATACAGTTCTTCTTTCCAAATAGAGAAGTTGGATTAGCTCACTCAAATGCAACAAACAGAGCCTTCAGGCTTAAACAACATGATGCTCACTGGAGAATCTGGTTCATCTCCTCAGATGTTGCTTAGACCACAAATTAGTAGACAATCCGATCCATATCTCCTTTTAGATGACGAATACTTAGTGCATTATGCTAGGAGTGAACAACACTCTCAAAGTATGTACCCACCTATAGGAGGTTTGCAAACACAACCTGAGGTCTCGTTCCAAGAAAATACCCCCATTCCTCTACCTATAGGAAATGCCCTTAGTGAAACTTGGCAGGGCATTGATCAATTCATAGCAGGGTACCATATGCCTATACAACCTTAAGATATACAACAAATGCCACTAAGGAAAAATACCATGTCTTCACCAAACGAAGTCATCTCAGCCTTAGTTGAGAAGGTTAGAGGGTTGGAACTTGCTCAAGTGAATCAAAATTCATAGTTCATGCAAGAAATAACTTCCAATCCTCCACATCATCCTAGCCAAGTAGACCTCCTCACAAGAATAGGAACGTTGGGTATGCCTCCTCAGTATTTACAAAAACACCAACTAGAACCACATTTTCAAATGCCGCTCCAGTTGAGAATATGATACCTCCCGACTTAGCACAAAATAACCCATTCCTGAGCAATACTCCTCCATACTTAAACATGTATTCCAAGTCACCATAGGGAGATATGTTCTCTTCTCCCGGCATGTTCACTCAACCACAAGGATTCCCTTATGCCCCTGCAAATACATATGCTATGCCATATCAACAACCCATTCCACCTCCACCCCCTCAGCAAGCACCATCAATGGTTGAAACCTATGCAATAGGGACTTATTTAGAATATTTGAAAGAACCTTTGGACTTCACTATACGAAGCATCATGCTTCCAAGACCTCTTCCCAATCTACCCAAGTACAAAGGAGAGCCATTCGAGAACCGATCCCTTGGGATGGAGTTGTTGCTAAAATATTCCCAAAACTTTAGAGGGTATCGCCTTAATTGGGTATTACTGTAATACCCGAAGCCTCAATACATTCATTTAAACAACTCGCTTCGCAGTTCATCAAGGCGTTCGACATGAAAAATTGTTGAGAATAGGAATCAAGGAATTCTTGCATATTAAACAAGAACATAATGAATCTATTGCTCATTTAATCCAAAGATGGTGTAGAGTCCTTTATTCTTCAAAGCAAGCGCTCCAAACATGGATCAGATGGAACTATGTGATTTATTCCTTCATTATCTCAAGCAGAGAGATAAAGGAAGAAGTCCAGAAGTTCCCACTAAGAACTTATGATGAGGTGCTCGAGAGTGCTCTCTGAATAGATCAAGCTACAATAGATAGCGGTCGTAAGACATATGGAACAAATGGGAGGTTAATCATCCCCAACCAAAACAGTATGACTTATCCTACTACCACAAACGCCAATCAAGGACCTAAAATCCTTAACAAAAACCATGAAGTGACAACAAATGGAGTGATTGACCAAACTAAAAGAGAAAATATTGTAAATGTTCCACCACCAGTTAACAATCAACGAAACAACAATTTTACCCCAACAATCAACGCGATGGATTTTAATCATCCACAACAACAACAACAACAGCAAGAGCAAAAATCTAGACATAGGGTCCAAGTTAGAACTTGACTAGATATCAAAATCAAAGGCAACAAACACAAAACTTTAATCCTAATAGTCAATGGTTTAATCAGAGTTTTGGACCACAACACATGCCAAACCAACAACCTAGGAATTATAATCCCAACTCGTATTGTGGTTTCCACAAAATTCGAGGCCATGACACTAGGACTTGCCACGATTACAATAAGTTCATGCAACATTTGCCAGAGGAACAAAGACAACTCTTCATAGATATGTTCTTAACAGATTCTGTGATACCTATGCCAAATACCTTCACAAGGGTAGTTTCCCCTCAAAACACACCTCTTAAGATCTTCAATGATCCACTTCCAAATCACAATAACAATAATAAATTAAATCCAAATGGGACGAACAAAGGTATAATGATAGGAAATAACGATCACGAAGCCTCAACTTCACTAAATCCACCTGTCGCACCTCAATTAGGAAGTCAACCACGAACCAAGATAGTTGGTCTAGTGGAGTTAGATACTGAGCTGCATGTAGAAGCCATAACAAGAACACGAGAATATTCTTCTCAACCAAATCCAATCTATCCACTAGAACCAGATAACATTCAACAAATGTTGGTAAAACCTGTGGGTGCTTATGATTTAATTAATGACTTAACAAAGACCTTCTCTCACATCTCCTTTTTGGATTTGGTGAAGAACTCTCTTGCCCATAGGGCTGCTCTTTTAGAAGCACTAGGTCTAGGTCATTTAATTAACATCACTCCACCTCCTGAAACATATGTAAACCATACAGACTTCGATATCCACCCTCCAAGGCAGCTAGATAGGGATACCAAGTTTATATTCAACATAAAAAAAATGCCAACAGACGCTGAAATTACACGTAGAGGTAATCCGCCTTACATTTATAGGTGTGGGTTTACAATAATTATGTTAAATGTGCAATGGTTGATGATGGGGCAGCAGTTAACATTGTTCCCTTCTCTTTCCTTCAAAAGCTAGGATATGGAGAAACAAACTGTTCCACAACAAGAAATACACTAAGAGGTTATGATAGCCTTAAAGCTACTTCAATTGGGACTATAATACTACCAGTCACCTTAGGACCCAAGATAATCCTCACTGAGTTTTATATCATAGATCGAAGACCAACTATAATATGATCCTCGCCGACCATGGATACATTGCATGAAATCAATCCCTTCTACGTTATTCCAGGAAATAAGATTCTTACACCTAGGAAAGATATTCGTAGCAAAAAGTGACCCAAAACCATTTGACATACACCTAGTAGACCAAGAAAAGACCAAGCATTCACTCGAGTTTGAACTCCCAATAAACCAAATTAAACAAACCAATCAACTCAAAACCGTAAGAGAAATTAATACCTACAATAGAACTAGAAATTACGAACCTATCAAGGGCATCCTAGCCCTCAAGGATGAAGCTAATGTTGTAGAAATAGTGTCGTTAGGGACTACTTTAAAATTGTCGAATTATCGAACAAGATCTACCAATTTTCCTACCATTTGATCCCACAACTATGGGATGTACCCTAGGCATTGGCTCTCTTCCAAAGAAAGGAAATTTTCATGGTAGAAGTAATCAAACAGGAAGAAACAGACACAAAGAATGTCCCAAAGATCCATTTTTCCTAGTAAATAGTGGACTCTCCACTTTGATGGAGCTAGATGTCAGTTATGGAGCCGCGGTAGGTGTAATCTTCACTTCCCCGAGGGAAGGATCCTACCTTTTGCCATTAAGTTAAACTTTGAATGTACAAACAATGGCACTAAATATGAAGCCCTCCTCCTTAGCCTCATCATAGCCAAAAGGATCGGTGTCAATAACATCAGAGTATTAGGAGACTCGCAATTAGTCAGCAAACCAAGTCTCCGAAGTATATGAGACTAGAGCTGAGCACTTACAGCTCTGTAAAACAATGGTATTAGATCTAAGAAAAATATTTGACTTCATATCCATTGAGGCAATCCCACGAGAACAGTAACGTTCTCACAGATTCAATAAGCAACCTCAGCTTCGTGCTTTACCCCAAGTAATGAGTTAAGATACAAGTTTCAAGGTATCACTGCATCTCGACCATTGGTGAAGAAAATATCAACGAACCCTCTTCTAACACATACAAATTGAGAATGAGTATCCTATCTTACATCATGTTGACAGTGATAAAGTCACTCTCGAATATCTAAATGCCTATGCGTAGCTACACCTTGCTCACCGTATAGTTGATCTTCCCTAATACCACACTCCTCTTCCTACTTTGGAAATCCCATGGTAGAGTCTTCTCCACAGAAGGATCTTGATATCTATGAGATAGAAAATAGAGAAAGCTTGGAACTACCTCTAGCCCCACCTGAATTTGAAGAAGGTAACGGATCTTTGATAGAAGAAACAATTGACATAAACATTGGAATGGAGGAAGAACCAAGAATCTTGAAGTTGGGATCCTCGTTAACTCTAGAGGAGATAGAAATACACACCCAAATCCTTAAAGAACATCAAAATGCTTTTGCATTTAACTATAAGAAATGACGGGAATTGCACCACAAGTCGCGCGGTACATAATCTCATCACTAAACCAGATGTGAAGCCAATTAAATGAAGTCAAGACCAATGAAGCCAAAAGTGGCTCTCATTATAAAAGAGGAAGTAATAAAACTTCTCCAAGTAGAATTCATCAAACTCATTGACTATTCACAATGGGTGTCTAATATCGCTCCTATCCTAAAAAGAATGGGAAAATATGCATTTGTATAGACTTTTGGGATATTAACAAAGGTTGTCCAAGGATTATTTCCCATTACCATCCATCGACGTTATCATTGATGCAACAATGGATTTGAACCGATGTCCCACATGGATGGGTTCTCAAGGTACAATCGATTAAAATATCTCGAACAAGATCAAGCCAAAACCACATTTATAAATCCCTAGGGAACTTATTGTTATGTTGTTATGTTGTTATGTTGTTATTGTTATTGTTATGTTGTTATGTTGTTATGTTGTTATGTTGTGATGCGGTGCTACGTATCGCTGGGCAATGACTTATATATTCCACAATCTTATCCATAAAATTGTGGAATTATATGTAGATGACTTGTTAGCTAAGGCCAAGAAACATTATGATCATCCGGAGGTGCTCCGTATCATCCTCTCATGACTAATTGAATATGGTGTCACATTAAACCTAGAGAAGTGCATTTTTGGTGTAACAGGAGGCAAAATTTTAGGATACATCATATCTTCACGAGGGATTGATGTTGATCCGGCCAAAATATGGGTTGTTCTCAAAATGATCCCACCTTCAGATGAGTCTGGAATCAGGTCATTTCCTGGGAAACTTGGTGCAATCAAGGTTCATCCCAGATTTAAGCTTTTTCATTCATCCAATCAACAATCTACTTAAGAAATATTATAGTGTCGATTGGATTGAAGATTGCAATGAGGCCTTCAAAGTAGTTAAGCGCTTCTTGTTGTCACCACCCACGCTAATGCCTCCCAAGCTAGACCGCCCTTTGATCCTATACTCACGAGCCACTCATGTCTCGCTGGCCTACATGCTGGCTCAAGAAGACGATGACAAATGAGAATGCGTGATCTATTTCATTAGCCGAACATTGCTTGATTATGAAACACGTTACACATAGGTAGAGAGAGAATGCCTTGCCATAATTTTTGCAACAAAACATTTGAGACATTACATGTTAAACCAGGAAACAAGGGTCATTGTAAAGACAGACCATTTACGAACATTTCTCACACAAGGATCTTTATCTAAAAATCCAGCCATTTCATAACCCTAATGGGAGAATTTGAGTTAACATTCGTAAACCAAAAATCTGTTAAAGGACAAATCATTGTAGATTGGTTAGCTGACAATCCACTAGATGGAGGTGAGCTGGTAGATCTAGACTTTCCGATGAATGTGTATACTTTGTCGAAACCAGACCCCCCATTTCTACATGTCCTTGGTATACTGATATCATCAATTTTATCATGGACCATACATACCCGGAAAGTGCCATGTCACAACAAAGAAGGTGGTTACGCATTATTACCACTAAATATGTTGTTTTAGACCAAGTACTCTATCATAGAGCCTTTGATGGCATGCTTCTAAGATGCGTCAACATAGAAGAATCCAAGAAGATTCTTCATGAATCCCATAGTGGGATATGTGGGGGCCACTTCGGTGGTCATGCCACCGCTCGTAAAATACATCGGATGGGCTATTTTTGGCCCACTCTCGAGCATGACACAGTGGAATTTGTATGTAATTGCCACAAATGCCAAGAATTCTCTCACAAGATTCACATGCCAGCACAATCCCTATAACCAATAGTGACTTCATGGCCCTTCTCCACGTGGGGCTTAGATTTGATAGGGAAATTCTCTCCCTCATCAACCGATGGCCATAATTTTATAATCACAACCACGAAATATTTTACCAAATGGGTGGAGGCCATGCCTCTCACCACTGTACCAAGTTTGGCGATCGCCAAATTCATTTTGAACCAAATTATCTGTAGGTATGGTGTCCCACAAGTCATTATCTCAGATAATGGCATGTCCTTTAAGAACGACGAGGTTCGTGAGCTATGTAGCAAGTTCAAAATAAACCATCACACGGCCTCTCTTTACTACCCTCAAGCCAATGGGCAGGCTGAAGTGACAAACAAAACATTGAAAGCTATTCTCCTCAAAATAGTAAAGGAAAACAAATGAGATTGGCATTTAAAATTATATCCAGCCTTGTGGGCCCACTAAACCTCAATAAGAACACCAATAGGAGTAACTCCTTTCTCGCTGGTATTCGGAGTAGAAGCAGTTCTCCCACTTGAGGTTGAGATACCCAGTCTTCGCATCTCATTACAAGGGATTCTGGACAAAGAAGCTTATAGGGAGGCATGCCTCTCCCAACTAGAAATCCTAGACAAGGCCAAGTTAAATGTTGAACAACGGAATAGAGCCTATGCTAACCGAATGTTCCTAAGTATAACAAAAAGGTCTATGAGCGAAATATATGAAGGAGATCTAGTTCTAAGATTAGACAACCGGATCGGTAAGAAAACTTGCGAAGGAAGAAAGTTCTAGCCTAAATGGTTGGGCCCATATCGAGTCATGAAAGACTACGAAATGGTGCATATCTCTTGTGCACACTAGAGGGTGAGGAATTCAATGAATTAGTCAATTCCTTGCATCTTAAATGGTTTTATGCATGAAGCATCAGCACTATTTGTATAATTATATCTACATTACATATTCATTTAGTTAGGTTCATTTTGTTCACTCACTTCATAAAAATTGGTGATCAAGGGACTTATTCTTAAGAAATTCATTACAAACTTCTGATGGTATTGATAGGAGCATTCAAATCATACTTCTTCATTTTCATAACATCATCAACTGTTTCAAAATCATTTCATCAATTAAGGCTAGATATGACAAAGTCTTAATGGTAGCCTTTCCAAGGCCTGCATGCTTGTTCTCACTTTTGGTTTCTTCCTAGGATAGGTGTCTTGCCTATGGTCTATTCTAGAAGCTTCATGGTGTCACATCTATGCCATATATATATCTCTTTGGAAATAAGAACATCTTGAAATTTTTCTCAAATCAGTAAATCAAATAGAAAATTTTACTTTTACACATTTCCTTGCCCTACCAATCTTTAGTGTTGAGCTTACGTCTCTTACTAGTGACGTAGGGTTAGGAAAGGATGGGAATGCCTTTACTCACCCGTGCCTTATCCTTGGTGATAAGCCCATGCTTCCTACTAGTAGCATGAGGCAAGGTGTAGGGGGTTCTCTTGACAAAACATTGAAGGTCATAAGCCAATAGTTCAAACAAACCTTTGAAATCTTGAGTCAAAAACAAATGAATTATATGTCCAAAATTCCAAGACAGCTTCAAAACCTTGAAAGCTAGATTTTGTCAACCAGTGGCCATCTACATGATCTAAGTCTCGATAAACTACAAAGCAAGTTACATTCTAAACTATGGAGTCACTTGAGTAGGATAGGTTTGTAGCATCCTAATTTGGTGCCACCAACTCTTTGTCTATCTCCCATCATTACCATTTCAAACACACCTCATAGCTTGTGCCGTTTCTAGCTCTTGGTGGTGAGCCCTTTCATCTTACTAGTTGTGTGGAGTTAGGAGTGGGGCAAGTTCATCCGCTCATCATACCAGCCATCATCACATTTTTTCAAAACAATATAAAGTACCAAAAAATTGCTTATGAAAACTAAAGTTCAAGATCACAAGTTCATTTGCGTCATCATACATCAGCATCACAAAATACAAAAAGAAAACATTTGTGATATTTGTTCTCCATTGCATACATTCTAAAATCATATAAAAACAAAATTTTTAATAAACATCTAGTATACGTGTGAAAATGAATCACAAAACTCTAGGTACAAAGAGATCTAGATCCAAAAGAGATGTATATATATATAATCAGGTTTTATGTACAATGCCATCATGCACTAGGCATGGTCAAAATGCTCAATGAGCCTAGAAAATACAAAATGGTCATATAAACAATCTAGCAAGAGTCACTACAAAAGGAGCCAAGTGGCCTCTCAATCCCTATGAGATCCCTCAGAAGGCACACGATCACGTCTAGGACTCCGGCTACGCCGGCGCTCTAAGCGCATTGAGGGTTCACAATCCTGAATGGTAGCTGTAGCCTCGCTATGAGAGCAGATCCTCCTCATCAAGCACTCTGCAGCCCTATACCCGGCTACCTCGCACGACAGAGGGAAGTCACCATCTTGGCCACATGCCAGATGGGGAAAAAAATCGCATGCCTACTGGCCAAGGCTCTCCCTACATCCGCAGATAGCTTGGCATGAGTCTTCTCCATGGGGAGCATCAGGGTATCAGTACATACCCAGCGAATCAAGTCTCGCCACTCATCAACGGTCTCTGCAAGCAAAGGAGAAAATAAATTAGAAAATGATCAAAAGGTGAAACCAAAGATGAACAAAAAGAGAGGTAGTAACTAAGGCAATCCTAGCTAAAAACAAATATCAAAAGAAGAGTGACAACTCACTCGGATCTCCGGCCTCCAAGAAGGATCTCTAGGATCTGTGCCCACCACAGATACACTTCCGCCGATCCGATGTCCTCCTCCTATGTTTGGGGACAACATGGCATCCTACCACAGACTCGTCCTCTCCGCCTAGGTCCTAAGAAAGCAACTCCTTTGAGACTAGAGTCACCCTCTCTATGCTCTACTCTGCCCTCTCATCCTGTAAAATCTCTTGAGTGTCATGCCACTCGGATCGCTATCCTCTTCCCCACCCGACTCGCTGATCTCCATGTCCTCGGTCTCCTCCTCCGTCTCTCCCCCTGTGAACTCCTCAGACTCAGAGTCTATATCAATGGGGTCATCACTGCTATGGGCAGGACCGGTGGCAATCTGAAGTAAAGGTGCTTGAGGAGCACCGACTCTCTCTCAAGTGTGTACCACCCTCCTGGCTGTAATAGGGATGCCAGGAGTAACAACAGTCCAACCCCGGCCTCTAGGACCTCCCCTAGCCTCCCGAACTGATCTGAACACTGGCACCACTAGGGGAAGCATGTCAATGTAAGTAAGGCTAAACTGCTGAGGCACTTGATCAAAGGGGTGTGTCTCTACCTTCCCCATCCTATCCACAAGCTACCCTGTAGTAGAGCAGAAATCAAAGTGAAGGTCTCCTCACCCCACAACCCTACCATGGCCTAATAAGGTGTGGCCTCCATATCCTTAGTAGTCAGGGAAGCAACTGGCTAGCGGGGTGATCTAAGCACTATCATATCTTTCCATCTATCTACCCTCATGGCCCCGGGATCCTCCACCTTTATGCCTCTCCCACAAGGGATGATGCACTCATAGACCCAACTCATAACTAAGGGTGGATGGCTTAACAACTGTCCGTAAACGAACCACCCCAGCATAAGTTGTGATAGGTAGTCCTAAGTATATCGACTCCCTGCATAAATCTGACCATGTGCCTCAATCAGTATGATGATGGGGGCCCAACAAAGAGAGTAAAGTATCCCCTCCTTGTCCCTAATCAATATCAAAGCAAGGATGCCCATAATGGCCTCGACAGATCAAAGGGATGGGCAAGCCAAGAATAGAACGGACCTTCACCCCCTTCTTCGAACCAGTGGAGACAACTGCATCTCCCATATAGGTGGCCCAATGAGTCACCTCCGAGCTGATATCTGCTGTATCAAATGAAAGTCTCCTACTAATAATCGGGACTCCCAAAATGTGGTAGACATCCTCGAGGGTGATAGTCTACTTACCCCTAACACCTGGAAATCGGAAAGTGTTCTGATCCACATCCCAAGAAGAAAATGTGTCACATAGTATGTGACTGGTAGGTGTAACATGGGGGACCTGTGCGATCATCAATATACATGCCCTCTGAAGAGTATCCTGCTCAGCCTGACATAGAGCATCTAACACTGTTGGAATCCAATCACTCTTCCTCTCTCGACTCCATCTAATGTACTCTTCCTTATTCTGCAAAACACCCAAAAACATGCAAAAAGGAGCAAGTTAGCGTCAAGGTTGCATTAGAAAAATCATTAAAGAAAGTAAGAATGCTAAAAATGTAAAAATGATTTCAAACTAGTGTTGTTTTAGCATTCTCGAGGGAACCGCCGCCCTGAGCAGGGTGGCGGTTCCATAACTGCCACCTTGGAAGGCGATGGTCCTGTAACCACTGCCCTGATCAGGGTGGCAGTCCTGTCCCATAATTAAAAATGGGTCGCATGCCCTAAAATGCTTAAAAATACAAAAATTTGACAATTTTAGCTAAAATAAAAGCCTACCCATTAGTTGCCCCCTAAGAGACACATTTAAAATTGACATTTCTAAAAATGACCCCCCAAGACAAAGTTTTCATCATTTTTATATTTTGGGTGCAAAAACATTAAATCAAGAAGAACTAACCTGAGATCTCATGGGTCGAGGTTCTGCTCACAGAGGCATGATCGCTATCTTGATATGAACGTTTTGACTATACTCTCGTTGAAAACCGTCACCGTGGGTCCCAGAGCTCAAAAACTATCAAATCAACACACACAAATGAATAGGAAAATGGTCCCATTATATATATAGTGTTTTGACTCATTTCGAATGCCCCTTTCATAGGTTTAGAGTGCCGACGGAGGTAAGTTCTCATCCTTGCACTAATGGTAAGTCCTCATTTCATACTAATTTAGTATTTATTTTTGATTTATTTTATCTATCTGCACTTGAGTCCTCTTTCCATTTTACAGGTGTAGCGGAACTTAGATGGCGACATTTCAACACACAAAGCGTGTTAGGTATAATTTCTAACTTCCTGTTTGGGACCGCCATACTCGGACCCACCATTTTATGCCTCTTCATGGCTAAAACGCTTCTCCGAGGGGGCAATATGTACGTACCCAAAATTGAAGGGTATTGTACCACCGAACAATGTTACACATGCCCCAATGATGATATAGGTCACCTCGTAAGGTGTTCGGATCCAGAGAAGCTCACAAAGTATATGTTAGCATCCCAAATGCTTTATCCAAGTTCCTTGTGCCTTGTTTTATCCCTCGCCCCCCTTTTTAATAGCATTTTGACCTTTAGTGATGAAACTACCACCCTGGTAGGGTGGCGGCGGTCCTTCACGCATTTTCTAGCACATTCTTTTGATTATGACTTGCGTAATTTTTCAACTTTCACCAGCTTTTCTCAACCACCTTAGCTTGTATTAATGTTTTATGTCCCTTGGAATAGTGTTTCTTCATTGTTTAATGGTAAAAGAGTTCTAATGGGAATTACCTTTGGGTGAATATGAAATCTATAAATAGCCAGCTTGTTTTCAAGCAAAAGGCCCCTCAACTTCTCATTTCCATTGTTCAAGATTTCAATTCTTGCTTATTATTCATTTTGTTCTCATATTTGTATCCATGCTAGTTATTATTTTTCTATTAGAAGCCATTCGATCTTCTTGCTTCAATCTTGTTCATTTTTGTTCATACAAATTAGTTTAGAGTAGAGTAGTGTCATTTGTAGATTACATCCATTAGAGTCAGCAGTTGTGTTCTTCACATAACGTAGATTCTATAATCTCTCGGTACACTTGCGTTGTATTCCCGCAATAAATCCCACTAGGAATTGCATATGCCAAGCTCTCTCACTTGCGCTATCCCTCTCCTACTCACATTGTATTTGGTCTATATCCAAAGCTACCATTGTTCAAAATACCTTCTTCTGTTGATGCTAGCATATACACACTCTTCTAGATTCATGTGGACATGAAGGAATGAGGAGATCATTCTGAGGGGACAAAATCATACACTATTGGATTCACCACTGTTCTGCAAATTCTAGGTTTTATCTGTCAAAGTTCTAGATAAAATATATCAAATAGAGTAGTGAAATATTTCATTTCAATTAAATTTCATTTTCGATATTACCAGAAAGTCAGGGGATTGATAGTTTCTGAGAAACTATGATTCATTCCTCACTTCTGAGGTAGGATCGAGAATCTTTCAATTAAGTTAATCAGCTATCTAGTTATTTAGGATAAACTCACAACTGCACAAGAAAATAGCTACACCGGGCTACCTTTCTTGTTTTAATTTTGTTATTAGATTAGTTTTCATTTTCTGAATATATTAGATTAGTTTCTCTTTCGATTCTTTTAAAATTCTATCAAAAATACAAAAAAGGAATATACATATGTTGTAGATATATCTTGCATAATTAGTTTATTTGGTTTCAATTAAGTTTATATTGATCTTGTATGATAATCACGAGACCTAGGGAGCCCAGGGAATACGTTTTTGAACCAATCGTGCCTCAACCAAATCTTATTGCAGCATTAACTGACATAGACCAAAATATTAGAATTCAGGTCTTCCAAACAACAACAGACCTACAAGAAATCAGCACATAGCTAAGAGGATTAAACATAGAAGATGATAAAGCACACACATTCTGGTCAAATCATCCAAATTATAGATCGCTTTGATAGATATCTCGTATGACCGTAGAAGGACTCAAAGAGAGAAAACATTCAACAGTGATCCATTAGTCCCACAAATGCACAAGGAGACCTCCGCGTTGATATAGACACTAGCTTACGTATCCAAGTTACCAGAACACCTATTAGGTACTATGAGAAAATCATGCAACTTCTAGTTCTAAATGAAGAATTTGAAGAGGCATACGATTATCGGACACTTGGAAGAAGGAATTGATTCTTCACATGACCATAGGAGGTCCACAACAACCATAAAATTACAGTTGTGATCCACAGGTCCCACAACCCAACGGGCCTACAAATCAATCAAATATTGACTCTAGATTACAAACACTGGTATTTAGGTCCTCTCCACTTCCACCAGACATTATCACACAACTATCATTATTAAACGTAGCAGCTAATCAAGCTAAATATTTCTGGACTAGACCAGAGAATCATCCATAAAACACCAAAATATCCACTACACATTTGGCCATTCCATTTTCATGACCTTGTCGGGAGATATATACGAAGCACCCACAAGTTATCTTCCACGTATTCCACAACCCATAGATCGGATAACGGCAGAGCTTGATATTGATTGGAGCCTTCGAGCATCTATCTTCACTGAACGATCTATCAAACCTGTTTAGATTAGGAGGGCCTTCTTTGCCTTAGATTCGGAGATCCCGCTATTGCGTGTTGAAGACATAAGATTACCTAATTAGCTTACTCCGTGCATCACGCATGTATTCCATCCCCACCAGCTTGTCTGGGCATGACCTTGAGAGTTCGGGTAAGAGGAAGAGTTACTTGTAGATTCTCATGCTCACATGTCACTTTTCCATCGCATGCTGCTACATATCGCTGACCCATGACTTACATCTTCCATGACATCATGCATTACATATTGGAAGATTACGTAGATGATCTTCTTGTTAAATCCAAACATCGAGCTAAACACATGACTGTCATTAAGGTCATCTTTGACCACCTCATCAAGTATTGTGTTCGTCTTCAACTAAAGAAGTGTGTCTTTGCATGTACTTTCAGAAAACTCCTTGGTTTAATTGTTTCTTTGCATGGCATAGAATTCAATCCTACTAAAGTAAAGGCTATTCTAGAAATGCCTTCGCCTACTAATCTCCATCAACTTCGAATCCTGCAAGGTAAGTTGCAATCCATTTGTCATTTTATCTCATAGCTTTCTAACCACTGTCAATCATTTCATCATCTTCTCAAGAAGGATGTTTCATTAAAATGGGATGATGAATGCCATAAAGCCTTTGATGCCTTAAAACAATACCTTCTTCAATCACCAGTGCTCATTCCTCCTAAGGATGACCAACCCTTTTACCTATATATTTATGCCACTGACCATTCTTTAGGTGCCATGCTCACTCATCGTGATGAGCAACACAGAGAGCAAGTGGTTTATTACATAAGCATACCCTTCTAGACTACAAAACTAGATACACCCATCCCGAAAAATATACTTAGCCTTATTTTTTTCACCACCAAACTCCGCCATTACCTACTTAACCACAAAACCTTCGTTTTTACTAATACTGACTCCTACACTATATGTACGCCAAACCTTATCAACATCAATGTGCTGCACATTGGCTTATGCTTCTTACCGACCTTGACCTTGAATTCACTCATCAAAATCCATCAAGGGCCAAACCATCACTGACCAACTAGCAGACGCACCTCTTTCCAAGAATCAATCCTCTAACTTCAATTTCCCAGATGAATCCATAGCTACCCTCTCCTTAGATGAAACCTCTTACCAAATGACACTCATCTTCGATGGCTCCAAGTGTCGGATGGGGCTAGTGTTATCCTCATTCCTATCGATGGTGAACGTATGCCTTTATCTCTCAAACTAGATTTTGATTGTAAAAATAATATTTTTGAATATGAAGCACTCGTATTGGGTCTCCAAGCTGCTTATGCCTTAGATGTTAAGTCAATCAATATCTTTGGTGATTCCTAACTGTCATAAACCAATTCAATGGTATATACTAGTGTCGTAATGAAATACTTCAAAAGTATAAACATCATGTCAACATACTTTTGACTACCTTTGACCGTTATGAACTTCAAACCACCCCACATTTTACTAATAAATTTTTGATACCATTTTCTCGCTGATTCTTAGATACCCGTCACTGCTGACTCTAAAATCTTTTTCACAATAAAAAGGTTACAATCACCCTCTTATTTAACTCATGAGGTCTACTCCATCGAACTATTGCACCTGACCCATGTGACCTTTGGTATAAGTAGTTTGCAAACTATCTTTCCCTTTCCATTCTACCTCCCGATCTCACTCGTAATGGACAATGTGCCTTTCTTAAAAGTGTCTCTCGCTATGTCATCATGGGTGGTCTCCTTTATAAGCGTGGCTTTGATGGTATTCTCTTATGATGCCTTACAAGTTTTGAAATTCCCTACACCATCAAGGAAGTTCATGATGGAATTTGTGGAGGCCACTTTAGTGGTTTAGTTGTCACAAAACACATTCTTCACCTTGGCTATTATTAGCCAACCCTAAATCATGTGACTATGTCAAATGTTGTGTAAAATTCCAGAAACATGCTAATCTTCATTATAAACCTAGTCATGCCTTACAGGTAAAACAAGACCTTTGGCCTTTCTCTCAATGGGGCTTGGATCTTGTTGGAGAGATCAATCCCCATTCTTCCCAACACCGTTATTGCATTAGAACCGCTACTGAATATTACACTAAATGGGTAGAAGCCATCCCCCTCATTTCTAAAAAAGCTGAGAAAATATGTGAATTCATCAACCATCACATCATTTGTCACTTTAGTGTTCCTCACCACCTCATCACTAATAATGACAAGCAATTCAAAAACAAAACCCTACATAAGTTGTGTGATGCTTTTGGCATCTAACTAAGTTTCTCATCACCTTATTACCCACAAACCATGGCAAAGCGTAGAATCAACAAATAAAACCGTGAATAAAATTCTTATGAAAGTAGTTAACGATACTGGAAAGGATTGGAATACGCACATTCCTTTCGCCTTATGGGCTTATCACACTAGTATTCACACTTCAACTGCTGCCACACATTTTTCTCTGGTCTATGGTACTAAGGTTGTCTTACCTTTCAAAGTCTAGATTCCATCTCTCTGCATCTCACTACAAGACATGCTCAACGATGATGATTTTTTCTAGGACCGTTTAACACAACTTGAGTTATAAGATGAATGCCATCTCAATGCTCTTGATTACCTCCAAATTTACCAAAAATGTATCAAACGTGCTTATGAAAAATGTTTCCATGAATGAACCTTTCAGGTCAACGACCTTGTCCTGAAGGAAAATCAACATGTAACTAAAGAAGAGAAAAGTAAATGGGGAAAATTTTCTCCTAATTGATTGGACCCTATATCGTTACCCATGCCTATGGATCAGGTGCTTATCATTTGTCTTCACTCAAAGGTAAACCCGAACCTAAGCCCCTCAATGCATTACATCTTTGACCATTTTATTGTTGACATTAAGTCCTATATCACCTTTTGTCTATTGACCACTCATCCCTTGAGCATCGTTCACCTTCCATGTTACCCATTTTTTAGGATCAACGACTAAACAAGAATCATGTGATTACCCGTCACCTTTTCAGCCTTATCTTCAATATGAGTACCACAACTCTACTCATAGCATGATTCTCATGGATACTTTTCATATTTTTAAATATGGAATCCCATGGTCATTCATCACTCGAAACCACCTCTTTCATAGTTAACCTTTGTGTGTTATGGTTTTGTCTTCTAAACAAGAACCTAATCTTCCTCTATAGTCTTGTCCATGACTTAAAACGTCCCAACAAAATGGGATTCAACTCCTTGAGTCAAAATTCTAACAAAAATATGAATCCCTCAAAAGGGACATCTCTTCTCTCTATCTCGCCACTATAAATAGACTGCTCCCTTGAAGGACAACTATATAAAGTCATTGCAAAAATACAATAAAATGTTTAGAAGCTTCCCACATCAATTAGCTTCACGAAGACCTCAAGGAGATAATATACTCATCCCATATAGACTTCCTACATTGATTAATATATTTAAGAAAATGATTAATTTGTCGTCATGGACTTGCCTATTTTTGATCTTGGGTTTCTTGCTAGGTAAACATGTTGTCATACACTAAGTTATGCTAAACCATCCACTTTCACCTCATTGCCTTTTACACCCTAGTTTTCTCTCTACTCAAGGGACTTTCCACAACTGCGACAGTTCATGACCATGTGAATTTCTTCACCCTTAGAATAGTCCATTATGCAACGCCTTTAGGGTATTACGTTCATAAGCCCATCTTGGGTATGGTAGACTCATTAGGGTTCTTATCAATTAAGTGGCTCTTTTACCACCTCTTACCATTCACCTTCCTCATTACTTATTGATTATCCTATACAAGACTAGACCATCGACACCTACATTTTCACCTCTCAATCATACCTAAAGCCTACCAACCCATTCCTCTACCTCATCACATTCTTCCCTAGCTTATGGGAGAACTACATCGGCCTGAGGCCCCTTTTCGTTGGGGCTATGTAGGAAACACTTCGAGGGCATGGGGCCCTTGAAGGTTAGCTCGGCCATTCTTTACCCTAACCTATTTTCCCTTCATTTTCCTATTCACATCCTACCTTAGTTTCCATTTTATATCAACAATTGGAAATTAAACCAAACAAGCATCAATTAACAAACATTTTTTACACAACATCACATTGTTCATTTATCATTTTCACATTTTCACTATAGAAAATATTTGGAAACTTAAACCATAACATGCATATAAATCATCATTTATTTCCCATGTTACCAATGACTTGGACATTAAAACAAAATTATAACCTAACTCCATCATACCTATAACCTGACTCCATCATGCCTATGACCTAACTCCATCATGCTTATAACCTGACTCCATCATGCCTACAACCTGACTCCATCATGCCTATGACCTAACTCCATCATGCCTATGACCTGACTCCATTATGCCTATCACCTGACCCCATCACGCCTACACCAACCTGTCTCCACCATGCCTAATACACCTAGTTTCCATCTCTTTACAATTAACAATCAAATTCTACTAACACAGTACATCGTGCACAATCATCGAGCTCATCATAAAAATGTGTGTCCATCCAATATACATTGATATAGATAATATAAATATCTCAAAACTCTCATATATAAATGTCTCAAAATCTTCTTGGCATGCAGTGGTAGAATATACAAAAATCAAAATCTCTCATATACATCCTCACCTCTACAACACATAGGCTGGTATATATATCAAAAAAAAAAAATTAGGGTGCACGGGGCTCACCATCTCCCCATCTAATGTCCATCCCCGTATCATTTGTATCCTCCTCATCCGCTCTCGTGCGGTGCCCTATCATCATCTCTCTCCCTCGTATAGGTCTCGGATTGACCTTTTCCTAGCCTCGCAGCTAGGTCGCCTCCGTAAGGTAGTAGCCTCTCCCCGATCATGTCTATGGGCTCGCCGGCCCCCGTACTCTCTGTACTTATGTGTGTGATATCTCTTCCTATCACTCGAGGTCTGTTGAACCTCAGATATGCATAGGAATGGACATCCATCCCAATAGTAGTCAAATGATCCTAATAATATCTCGGCCTCACCTAGGGCATCCCTAAACTCGGCCATTGGTACTATCTCGCAAAGTGGTGCCATCGATTTGACCTTATACCTATACCATGGGACCCTGTCCCACCCTTGCTCTTAAAATGAGACCTTGTCCCTGATCTTGTGTGGGTGCCTGTGCCTATACCTTGGCCTGAAGGGCCACAATCTGTGCTATGAAGTGGATAGATAGCCCTGCAAACCTACAACATGTGCTTATAGGTGGCCACCTATACCCCATCTCCATCTCCACCTGTGTGGGTTCTTGTCCCTATGCAACTTGGGCCTGAAGGAATACTACCTGTGCCTATAGAGTAACTACATGTGCCTTTGACCTGTCAACTGCCCCTGCACTATCCCCAATTATGTCACTAGGGTAGTCACCTACCCTTGTAGGGTGTCCCTTTGAACTGTGATAGTGGCTAAGTCAGGTTGCCCTGGCCTTGGTGGTACTACCTGTAGCTGTGATGCCCACCATTGTCTATATTTAGCTGTCACTCTGGCATCATCAATCCACTGGTCTACTACCTGTTCCTCTTACTCTGCTGCACTGCCGGCTGTGGTAGAGGCATAGGCCTTTCCATGTCATCCCTCTTATACTGTGGGAAGAGTGGAGGCACATCTTGTGGCAACCCAAACTCGCCGCTCCGACCTCGTCTATAGGTATCATCTCGTGCTCCCGCATAACATCCTCTATCCATTTGAGCAACTGTAGCTCCTGTAGCTCCATGGCCATCTACCTATATGATGGGAAGCCCACATACGACCTCCAAATGATGTCCATGCTAGAAAACCCTCTAGTACACACTGTAATATGCTACATCATGTGTAGCCTTGCATCCCGATGCTCTCCAATAGTAGGTACCCATCGCCTGTAGCCTACTCGGACCAAGCCCACCTCAAATGCATCTGGAAGAGGCATACTAATTGGACACACACACACACAATGTGCTCATATTCCTAGTAGTTTAGTAGAAACGTGTAAGCATATAGGTCAATCTCCTTAACCTCCCATAGGCCCACAACTCTTTGTATAACTACACCAAGATTGTTGGTGCCCATGAAAAATGGCTCCTATCCTATATCATGTCATGAAGAACCCCCATTAATGCCCATGGAAATCTCCCACCCTCTGCATCTGGGAGTGAAAAATAAAAAAATACCTCCATAATCAGAACCACTAACATCATCTCCTCAGGATGGGCCCTATACATGTCTCCATAACTCAAGCTAGCACTATGGAACCACAACTCTACCAACCCCTCACCGAACACTGTCAACATCAACTCCTCAGATGCCTCTAAGGTAATGGAATACACCTACGTCCCTACTATCGGTAGTCGTAGGATCCTATAAACATCCTCCAAGGTGATGGTGATCTCACCTATCGGCAGATGAAAGGTGTTGGTCATCGAATCCCATCTGTCAATGAGTGTGACCATCAAAATTGGCTCCCCAGGACTACGTGTTGATAGCATGTGACCCTAATTAGGCTGACTTATACAACATTACACCACTCCTTGGCTATCACACTCCCTCGTGACGATACTAATAGGGCGACCTATCTCACATCTCAGAATCGGTCCCTTACCTACATCCAACAAACCATAACATGATTAAACCTTGACCATACCCACATTCACCCTGGACCTCCCCACCTATTCCCAAGATCCTTCCTACTCATGACCTATCTCCCTCACCCCACCCTTGAATCATCCCTATGTATACCTATTACCCAAGCTATTTTCCTTCGAAAATATCTTCCTATCTCATGACCTATCTCCCCCACCCACCCCCTCTCATTTGTTGGCCCATTTTTCTCTAAATGTCAACCGACATCGATTCTTATTGACTGAAAATGGTCTCCCAAAACCAGAATTGGTCATCTCATCCTCAACGATGTTGGCTAACTACCACCAATGTCACCAACCCTTAACCGATATTAGTCACTGCAACGTCAAATCTAGAAAAACCTACCCCCTTTTCTCTCAACATTCCATATTCTACCCTACTAACCTACCCTTCCCTACCCAAATCTCACCTCAACCCATCCCCACCCCTCTTTAACCTACATACCACTTCCTATAAGTCCTATTTCATCAATCCTCCTTCCAAATTCAAATTTTATTCCCCCCAAACCCATTTTTACCCAAACCCAATCTATACAAACAAATTCATCTAACAAACATAGAATGGGACCGAATCCTACCTTGTCGTGATGCCGTCTCTATGGGGGCGCGCATCGGGCCACCGCACTGGGTCCACCCGACCCCTCTCCTACCTCTGCCATCACCGAATGCCCTCCTCACCTCCAACCAACCGAATCACTCACACCGATCTCGTGGACCCACCTATTGAATGACCAATCACCCGCTCCAAGGCTCACCAACTCAACTCTCCATCACTTTCCACTTTTCCACCACTCCTCTATCATTTTCTACTATTGAAAATGACAAATGATTCCACAAAAAGTAGAATTTTCCTTTTTAATCCCAATCTGCTATGACTGATGTCGGTCATATTTGTGCCCTAGTGAACCGGTGTCGATCAACATGTAACCGACGTTGGTCACACTTCAAACTAGTTTCCCTTACCCCGCTCCCTTTTCACCTATCACCACTCGTGCTCACCCACTTTTATCATTCCATACACCCATTAAAACATACCTACAAGCCCAACCTACCCCTACATTTCCTTTTTTGTGTCTTAGGAGTTGTTATTTTACCTATACCTTGGCCTTACCCATGTCATGACTTGTTTTCCGAACTTGACCTACTTGGTGTGACCATTGACCTTATGTACTCACTATACCTTGTGATGTTGTTACCTATGTTGTTTTATCCTAACAACCATACCTTGCCTATTACCGTGTCGTTTATCCCGACCAAACCTTTGGTGTACTAGAGCATACCTAAATGTTCCTACACCTAACCTACATTGTGTTTCTCAACCATATCCTATACCTTGGATACCTAAATCACTTCACCCTTGTTTGATAAACCTATTGACCTTAGACGATGTAGAGTTTGTAAGCTCTTTAACTTGGTACCGTGTTGCAATCTATATGTGTGCATGTGTTTGATTTCCATTACCCATGACTTGATTTTTACCATGGCCTACTACCCATTACCCAAGTTGACTGTCACCCTTTCCCTCAATACTCAAACCCTTCCCCACCTATCTTCCCCACTTACACATTTATCAAACCACTCACCAATTCCATATTTCACCTCATCGCAAGCCCGGTTTGAGGGGGATCACCTTCACCCACACATGGGGCAATCACTTCCTATTTTTGTCAATCACTTACTAATACAAGCTACACAAAAAAAGGGGCAAAATGTAGACACTAAAATTGGGTCATAGTTCCTCGGTCCCCTTTCGAATAGCCAACTTAAACACATTCACCTAACCATGACCCTTATACCCCACATTAATATTAATTTAATTATTTACAATTAAATTAATACTCATCCTCACTTCATTCATTATTTAATTACCTTAATTAAAACCAATTTCCACCTCACCCCACCACCTCACCTAGACACCTCACCATAGACCTATTCATAGCATGTTTCCATAACTAACTAAGACTTATCCCTACTTACCTTAATGAACTAAGACTTAGTATAACCCTAAAAGCACATGCCTATTCTTCCTCTAACCACATTCCCACGTATCTAAGTGCAACGTTCCATTTAGACCTGGCACAAATGAGAAAAATTTGGAAGAGGATAGCCAAGATCTCGTTATTTTAGGCAACCTAGGATATCCCACTTTAACCGACATTGGTCAACCCAAAACCGACGGCGGTAACCATAAACCGTCATCGTTACCATATAACCATTTTGGTAACCTTGTTGGAGAGGTTGAAACATTCTCTATTTTTGGAGCAAAGGATATCTGCATGTAAGCAAGAACCAGATACCTTTCACACATCTAGACAACCATAGCCATCACAACCATTGATCATAAGATATTTGCATTCATGAGAGCATTTTGAGAAGCAATGTCATGGCATTGATCACTATTTCACTGATCAACCATCACCACTAACACCACCTAGCCATTTAATCTAATGTATAAGTGTGTTTCTAACCTACACCATTTCATTTTTATTCAGTTTATAATATTTCTTCACTTTTGTTTATCAACCACCATTTATATTTTTACCCCACCACTATTACCTTCTTGTGAACCCAACCATTCCACCACCCACAACCCTTTAAATCACCTATACCCAATCCTTGGATATCTCTAACTATTCCTAACACCTCTATAGACCTAACCATTTCCCTTACCATCCCCGTAACCTCGTATAAACCTCTAAAACAAAAATTTATTGATTTTATATCATTCTTCCAACACCGATGTCGGTTACCCATGATCATCAGCTTCTTCTAAACCGTCATCATCATTAATCCATAGGGATCCAAAATAACTCTACTTCATCAAAATAAGTCAGCACAAAGAAAGAAAATAATGAAATGGAGGTTCTATCTTTTACATAACAGGTCACCATCCCGTGTAGGGCGGTGGTTACGTAACTGCCGCCTAGCTAAGGCGGTTGTCCCAGATCACGGCTCTATAGGGTGGCGCCTTGGCCATTATGGACAGAAAACTAAAATTGAAACGAACAACCTCTGAATTTGAAAGGATGTTCATTTCTCTTCTCCTTCATGACCTTTCCCATTCTCTAGTGCACGGAGGACATGAGAAAGGCTATAAATACATGATTGAGGAAGTGTAGAAGGGCATCAAAGCATGGGAGCAAGTGAGCAAGAAGTCTTGGTGCTGGAAATTGTATTTTTGTAGAAGAAAGGAGTGTTGACAGAGCAAACAAGTAACTGAAAGGAAGTGTTGAGATATTATCTACTTCTCTTTCTTACTTATTGTAAATTTTGTACCTGTTGATTTGAATTCGCCAATAGAAGTGGGAAGAAAGAGCAATTTCCTTTCCCGACTAGTTTTTCCTCCATTGGAGGTTTTCCAGGTTAAAATTGTAGGTGTTATGAGCTTATATTATTTCCTTTACTACAATTGTTGATTCTAAGCACAATAGTAATTCATTCACTAGCTATCTCTGTTATTTTCTAATAGAAAGTAAACACCAATGATTAATTTTGTGATTTGTGAATAATTCCAAAGATGAAGAGTTTGATCACTTTGGTATCGAGCTAACAAGTGTCCAGAACTATGGTATTTCATTCTTGAATTTGTATGATAGTGACAAGATCTAAAGGTGAAGAAGCTTTACCTTGCGATCTAGAGATTTCTACAAAGAAGTGGAAATAGAGAATTGGGGAGAAATGGAGGAAGAGAACTTGGTCCATAGAATCAAGATGCTAGAGACCATGATGGATAGGATGTTTAGAAGGCAAGAGGAACTTGTAGATTTGTAGAAGACAACTTTCGTCAAGCAAGACTCCATGGACTCGGTGGTTCGAGGCTTAGCCGAAAATTTTGGTATAGGCAAGAGTCACCATGAGGAAGATTATGGGGAAGAGCATGAAGAAGAGACTTCTAACACAAGAGAAAAGGTAAAATCTGAACATACTCCTTTTAAAGTTGAGACTAAAGTTGAAATCAAAAGCTTTGAAGGAAAAGTAGATGCAGAATTACTAGATAAATGGTTTAAACAGTTAGAAGTCTATTTTAGTGTCCATAATGTCACTGAGGCACAAAGGATCACCTTTACACATCTCAAAATGGAGGGACATGCTCTAGTTTGGTGGGAAACTCATCTAACTACTTGTGAAAAGAAGAAACGTCCTATTGTGAAATCTTGGCAAGAATTTAAGGAATTACTTAGAGCTAACTTCTATCCTATTGGCCATAAAACTGACCAAATGATTAAATGATAGTATTTTAGACAAGGCAGTAGTCAAAGTGTGCAGGATCTGCATTTCACGGAGTTTCGGAGGCAAGCCATGTTGCTAAACATGGATTTGGAGGATGAGGATATTTTGACTAAATACTTGGGAGGACTTCACACTCACCTTTAAAGAAAATTCATCTCCACAAAGCCCAAGGATCTCAATGAAGCATGTGTATAGGCATACTACATAGATGATGAGAAAAATAAAGGAGAAGTAGAGCCGAGGGTAAAGCAGTCAACAAATCAGCAGAAAAAGGATTATGGGAAAACAAGTAACAAGAGTAAGTGGAAAGGGAAAGGTAAACAATCTGCCACTACTTTAAATACTTGTAAAGATCCCAAGAATTTTTGTAAGAATTGTGATATCAATGGTCATACTGACGCTACATGTTGGAAGTTACATCCGGAGTTACATCCAAAGAACCAACCAAGGACTCCAAGAAGTCCATGATAGCTGTAAAGATAGAAGGGGAGGTAGAAATCAAAGATGACTCTGATGTAGATGAAAGGCTTGGATGCATGGCCACCAACATGGACAACGAAGAGGAGATGAGTAGACTATTCCAGATCAAAATCTAGATCAAGAGGACTAAGGTAAATGCTTTGGTTGATACCGGTTCTCAATCTAACTTGATTTCTAAGGTAGTTGTAAAGAAGCTTGGTCTTGAGACTTACGAGCATCCGCACCCATATCCTTTGGGTTGGGTGAAGAAGGGTGTTGAAATTTAGGTAACAAGAAGATGTAAGGTCAAGTTTGGGATAAATTCCCAATATATAGATGTTTTTGAAGTTGACATTATTCCACTTGATGCTTTTGATGTGGTATTCAGGAGTCCTTACTTGTATGTTAGGGATGCTATCTTTATGAGAAGGGAAAACCGGTACAGATGGGTCAAGGATGGGATCAGCTACAACATCTAGGCACACCAATGTAAGACACGGTTACTATGGTAAGTGCTAACCAAGCAAAATGGCTTATTCAAATCATAATTAGTTTTGTTTACTTTTGTTAAAGGATAAACAAGATGGGGTAGAAGTTTCAGAGATTTCTAACCAAGGAAAACAAGATTTGGATAGTATTATTCAATATTTTTAGGAATTATTTTAGGCTCCTAGTGGATTACCACCAAAACGGGAAGTAGAGCATGAGATTCAGCTATTGCTAGAGTCACCTCTACCAAACATCGGGTTGTATAGGCAATCCTTGCTGAGAGTACTGAGGTAAAGAAACAACTCCAAGAACTAATAGACCAAGGGGTGATATGTCCGAGCACCTCACCATGTGGTTCACCTATTTTGATGGTGCCAAATAAGGATGATTCTTCAAGAATGTGCATCGACTACCATGCTTTGAACAAGATCACCATAAAGAACCGATATCCACTTCCCATATAGATGATCTCTTGACCAGCTTTCAAAGATGCCAAATTTTTCACGAAGTTGGATCTCAAGTCGGGATGAAGGAGGAGGATATATGGAAGACTACCTTCAAAACAAAATAGGTTTTGTATGAATGGTTAGTACTTCCTTTTGGATTATACAATGCACCCGCTACATTTATGAGATTGATGAATGATGTATCATGCGGGATTTCATGATTCATGTGTCATTGTATATCTAGATGATATCTTGATTTTTAGTGCCACATGGAAAGAACATCTAACACATTTGCAGTAAGTCTTGCAAGTTCTCGGGAGAAACATCTACTTTTAATATGAAGAAATGTGAATTTTCCAAACAGTCACTTGTTTATCTTGGGCACGTGGTTGGAGGAGGAGAGCTATAAGTGGATCCAAAGAAGGTGGAAGCCATCAAAAATTGGCCAACACCAACAAGAGCCACAAAGACTAGAAGCTTTGTGGGAGCAAAGATAAAGACATGTAAAAGTTCATTACAAGTTTCTCGTAATTGCAGCACCTCTACACATAGTGGCCGTAAAGAGTAAGGGTTTTGACTGGGGTAAGGAACAAGACAAATCCTTTGAGTTATTGAAATACAAGATTAGTCATGCTCTAGTACTTGCTCTTCCTAGTTTGTAGCAACCTTTTGAAGTAGAGACAGATGCCAGTGATTATGCTATGGCGCAGTTGTTGCTTCAAGGAGGTAAACCCATATGTTATCATTCTGAAAACCTTCACTTCAACAGTTAAAGGATATTTAGTATATGATAAAGAAATGTATGCACTAGTTCAAGAAATTAAAAAATGGAAACATTATTTGTTGGGTAAAGAAACTATTGTGCACACTGACCAAAAACCTCTCTAGTATTTACAAGCACAATCTAAATTACAGTAGGGCAAGGCACTACAAATGGATGGGGTTTCTTCAGCAGTTCCATCTAGTGATCAAATACAAGAAAGGTAGTACAAATTTGGTGGTAAACATGTTGTCTAGGCCACCCACACAGGAAAAGTTCTCCTGTTTGGCCACTATCTCTCAGATCAAGCCCTTCACAAAGGAAGCTTACGGAGAAGCATATGCCCAAGACAAAGACTTTGGGGTAACATTTCAGAAGTTGCAGTCCCAAGGGGCTGAAAAGATGGGGATTGAAGATTATTATCTCAAGGACGGGCTGCTCTACCAATGATGGAAATTCTGTACCCTAAAGAAGAAAGACTTCTATTGATGAGGGAAGCACATACCTCAAAGGTAGCAGGACATTTCGGTGTTGTTAAGACCCTTGCCCACTTGCAAAGGTATGTATATTGGCCATACATGCAAGAAGAAGTATCAAAATTTATTTGTGGATGTAAACTTTGTTGTACTAACAAGCCTAAAAAAAGGAAGGAAGGTTTGTATATGCCTTTACCAGTACCTACTCATCCATGGGAGGACATTTCTATGGATTTTTAGGAGGATTACCTATGTCTAAACATGGCCATGACTATCTCTATGTTTTTGTGGATAGATTCAATAAAATGTGTATTCTTATGGCATGTAAAAAGACAATAAAAGCACATGAGGCAACAGATCTTTTCTTTGCTAATGTATGGGTGCATTTTGGTTTACCAAAGTCTATTGTCTTTGACAGGATTCTAGGTTCTTGGGGAAGTTTTGGACTACTTTTTGGGACAAGATGGATACCAAGTTACAGAGGAGCACAACTTTCCATCCACAGATAGATGGAAAAATAGAGGTGGTAAACAGGACTTTGGTACAATTGATCAGAGGGTATAACAGTAAGTACCCAAGGACTTGGGACGAGTCCTTAGCCTACATTCAACATTCCTATAACTAGGTAGTACACACATCCACTATGAAGTCACCATTTGAAGCATGTTTGGGATATCTACCTACAAATCCGTTGGACATAGCAGTTAGACAACAGGATGAGGAGGATACATGAGACACAAAGGTGACTAGAGCCAACAAGTTCATTGAGAGGATCCAACAAATCCATCTCAAGGTCAAAGAACAACTAGAAAAATCTCAAGAAAAGTACAAAGCTAGGCACGATCAGCATAGGAGGGAACACAAGCTTCATGTTGGAGACAAATTTTGGCTTTACTTGAGCAAGGAGAGACTACAAGGTCAAGCACGGAAGCTCAAGCCACTATGATATGGACCCTTCACCATATTGGAGCAGGTTGGGGAAAATGCTTTTCAACTTGATTTACCATCATTCATGAGGATGTACTTTGTAGTAAATTGTGAGAACTTGCACCTATATGAGCCATCCATGCTGGATGAAGATGAAGAAATACAGTTGCTACCTTCCATTGAGGATTGTGTCTTGGACTCACAAGGTGAATTGGAGGGGGATGTAGTGCTACAGTAGAAGGTTAGAGAGACTAGAAGAGGTTCACAGGAGTCTTGGTAGATTGGATTGAAATTAAAGACATCAAGGTAGGCCCGATGGTACTCGAAGGAGCAAGCGAGGGAATTATTCCCTCATCTACTCCCCCACTAAGCTTTTATGGGACCAAAATCCTCCTAAGAAGGGGAGGTGTGATCCATAGGGATCCAAAATAACTCTACTTCATCGAAACATCAACACAAAGAAGGAAAACAATGAAATGGAGGTTATATCTTTTAAGTAACAAGACCATTACCACCCGCACAGGTGGCATTCTGGAACCACCGCCAAGCCGGGGTGGTGGTCCCAGGACCGCTGGTCCCGCCATTACGGACAAAAAACTAAAATCAAAATGAATAGCCTCTAAATTTGAAAGGATGTTCATTTCTCTTCTCCTTCATGACCTTTCCCATTCTCCAATGGCACAAGAGGACATGAGAAAGGCTATAAATACATGATTGAGGAAGTGTAGAAGGTCATTGAAGCATGGGAGTAAGTGAGCAAGAATTCTTGGTGCTGGAAATGGTATTTTTGTAGAAGAAAGGAGTGTTGTGTAGTGCCCCACACAAATTTTAAAATAAAATAATAAATTATTTAGTGCTACATGTGATCAGATTTCGAGATGTCATGTTGGAGTGTGGCAGGGGTCTGCAGGACATGGTGGTTCTTCCCTTGTCATGCATCCTCACAACCTTTTCCAGTATTTGTCTTTCCTGCCTTTGACCGGTTATTTCTGAAAGATTTGTCTCTTCCACTCTCCGCTACGCGTTTCCTTTTTACAACACTCTCCCAGCCGTGCCAGATAGGGAACTTTGAAATAGGGTAAGGAAGTCCATCAAAGCATAATGGAAGTTTGATCTATTTTTTGGCCATATTCCTCCCAGTTTGCGCACAAAAAAAAAAAAACATGAGCTCAGGAACATGGTTTAGACGTCCAACAAGTATTTTAGCAGATTTTTGGTTGCAAATGATCTGTAGACATGTTTGTAAATTGTGGGAGCATTCACGAGATAGGTGGAATGTTGATCAGTGATAACAAGATTTGTACAAATGGATTTGTTGGAAAGGATCAGAAACTTTTGAGCAAATGCTATTGGCAGGTGTAGATCCAACCTCCACGACCCTTGTCTACCTTTCCTATCCTATGCCAAGATACGAGCTCTGGCAGAGCTGTCTGTTTACAATGGTGGAATCTCACGGTGCCTTTTGTTTTTTTTCAAAGAAATGCCTTACCAGATGTCATCTCATGAAATGCCATGGTTGCATGCCTATGTCAAAGATCCTCTCATCATGTATAAAAAATGGGGAAAAACCTAGAACATGCGTGGCACCTCACATAACATGGGCGTTGTTACAGTGTTTGACCAAATGAAAGAATGAGACAGCTTCGCATGGAGTATGATTGTGGCAAAGTGTTGAAGCCGTGGATTTCCTTAGAGACACTACACTGCTTCTTCCATGTGTACTCTTGACTCGTGCCAAAATACAAGGTCTAGGACAGGGTATGGAAATCCATCAAAACATATTGGAAATATATTTTTTTCACTTTGCTAGCTCCTCCCAATCTGCGCCAAAAATGGGGATTTTCTTACTAGTTTTTGTAGTTGCCATGATGTGAGTTTGACTCACCACAAAGGAGAAGAGATGGGAGATCTTGTGGAGGGTGGTTCTTCATTTGATGATAACAGTCTATACTCTGAAGCTGTAAAGTCAGATCTCTGCTGATAATTCCTTGTGGAGTGGTGGTTAGTTGGTCATGGTGTATCTGGGTCATTTTTGTTTGGTTGCTTTGGTCTTGTTGTGCTCATCCCTCATGACATCTACTTGGACCACATCTCCTTGAGGCACTTTGTTTAGGCAGTTCACCTTCCTCCTGTTTTACTCTCCCACGTGTTGCATGCAATCCAAGGTGCTACAGCTGAAAGGTGGGCTGAGCAGGTTGGACACCGATCTGCTGGTCATTTGGAATATACCCAAACATTCATGCCAACTATCTTGAGGGAGCTGCAAACTGTATTGGCCAACACCATTTAAACATGTTATTTTATTGTTGGTTCAGTGCAAAATGGGTTCATTGGGAAAGCTTGAGGATTTCGAGCAAAGGTGAAATGGTAAAAATTGTGGACGCTCATGATCTATTCGATAAAATGCTTAAGGGAGATGCTGAACCGAATTCCACGGTTTCAACTCGGCTTCATCCTAGGCATGGTTCACCTCCCCTCATCTTTCATAACTCTCGTATTTTAGTTTTTCATTTGCAACTTAATATAATTTTAAAATATTAGGATTATAATATAGTTAATTGTTTATTTCAACTCGTTGCAAAACAATGAAATGTCATGTCGTAACTCACGAAGTCAAAATAACTCATTTGCATTAAAACATGAACTTCCACCCTCATTCTGAGGTGATTTAGAAAACTTCCTACCCAACTAGATCACTACAATATTGGTTTATCGACAAGACGAAATTGACTTCCCAATAATAATGTTGACCTTCTCCTGTTTAAATAGTTAATTTTTGCATTTTTCGGAGACTCATTAAGTACCCTTCGTAACTCTGAAAACGAGATGTTAAGCTTCATTCATGTACCTTGGTATGCGAGGAGTCACCTTGACCTTTGGATTGACCCGAACAAACATATGAGATCTTTTTGACGCTCTTATAAGAGCCCTGTTACACTATTTTATAGTAGTAGAAAGTTGTTAAATCTAGAAAGTTGGCTTTCGTTTTGAACCGCCATTTGAAACCTGGATAGAGAAATTAATATCCGTCTTCGTAAACCTCTAGTGTTTTTACTAGAAAATTGCTTGGAACATTCAGTTTGGGGAAAAACACTTTTCTGTATAGTTTGGAAAATCCATTTTGTAGGCCTCCGGTCACAGTTTGATGGGGTCAAATTGGACCAATTATACTAGTCACTCCCAAAACCGGTCACTTTGTTCAAAATAGGCTTCTAGTTCTCGCCACCGACTCGATGAATTCTCCTTATATATGGGAACTTGTAGGAAGTTTCTTTTGGTGCGTTCATCCGTCAAACATTAATTTTGGATGTGGTTTTTTGAGCCCTCAAGCTAACTTTTGTTCATTTGCAAATCAAGTCAACTACGACCAGTGGCCCCAGAAAACTAGCCGCCAAATGTAAACCGTTCACTATTTCCAAATTTCGTTAATTGCTATGAACTCCTGGTATATAGGTGGACACGTATAAATTTAATCGTGGTGTGTTCTCATCGAAAGACAACTTTTGGAAGCAGTTTCTTAGCCTCTCGAGCCCGTTTTGAATGTTTTTGTAGCTAGTAAGAAAATGTAAAAATAGGAAGCTGCGGGACCCTCGTCGGGTTGCCAAACCACCGTAGATACTTTTGACACATGTAAATAACTGTTTAAAACTCTATAGTGTAACTTATTGTGTGAATTAGAAATTTTGACAAAATGGTGTTTTCTCTCTCTTCCCTTCTCTTTCTCTCTCCTAGGTTACAAAATGAAGTAAAATGAAATGTAATGAATACATGTCTCTAAACCTTTTATTTCGATTACAAATTGTAATTATTATCATATGTAAATGGGAAACTGAAAAAGATAACTATGTTAGATTAGGTTGATGCCATGCCAACGAATTATCGCTGATATCATGCCCACGTGGTTTTGCAGGATGAAACAATGATGATGAAAAAGGTGATGTGTAATTCATTAATTACAATTGTAATTTATATAGTTCATTGTTAAATGAATAAATGTATAATGTAGTCTCATGTTATAGAAGGTTATATTTGATAATTTGTTGATATGTATGAGATGCTAGTTTCAAGGACATCTAGGAAATGTGCATTTAATCATAGGTCAATTTGATTTATAGTACACCTGGTAAAAAGGTTTGATATTTATATAAGGTAAATGAATTTGAAGTAATATCTTGTAGTGCATATTTAGTGTTCAATAAATGATTAATGAGTCATCTTGTGCATTCATACTTTGTAAATGTAATAAAGAGAATTAAATCAAAACACTCTACCCTTGTTCAATATCAGAGCATAACTTGTTTTCATGTGTGTTACTTTTTACCCTAGAAGACATTGAAAACCGTAGAATGAAATTAAACTCTGCACTCGATGGAACCTCCTAGTTTGAGTAAACAAGAACCCGAGAATGGGCTTATCATCTTAGTCAGTATGTTTAGTGACATTGTCTTAAACCTGTCTGATAGGAGTGACACAGTCAAACTTTTTTTGGAGTATGTAGAGCTAACTCCTCCTTCGTATCCTAGTGGACTACCTTGTCTTCTGAAGATAGATTTAGCATTAAATTTCTTCATCGAATGAAATCCCAGTGGATCCAGATGACATAGATGGAGGTTGTGACTTAGTTGTTCTAAGTCTTAAACTCTTGTTAATGAACTCCTTAGCTCCACTTAGCTAAATGTGTTACCTTGGTTTCTCTCAACATAACACCTTGGTCCTTTCTTGAAGGTGGTTTAGCATAAATTTGTCCTCTCACTTAAAACTCTTATATATTTGAGGGGTAGACCCTTAGATGAAGTTGGAATTAATCTAAACCTCAGTTGATTTAGATGTTAACGTAGGGTTCGTGTGTAGCTTCAAGTATTCTAATCATTTATGTCTTCAAGAGGTTAGACAAACATTTTGTAACTCTTTTTCAAGACAATGCTAATAATAAGACCATAATGTGACGTGGAAACTAAAGCATATAAGAGTAAAAAAATGAGATTTGAGGTTCGGAATAATGCCACTTTTGGGAGACCTTATAACTCAATTAAATATATTCTTTTGCATCAAATAATATGAATTGCCTTGGTGTGATCAACCTTTGAGAAAAAAAAACATATATAAATCAAAGTGGGATTCCTCAAGTCATTGAATTAGAATAACTATGGTAGGGAAATAACTATACCGTGATCGAAGAATGTTTTGTGGTAAAAATCTATCTTGTATTTAAATCTCCGTTAAATCCTAATATCGCTATATGGACACCAAGTCACATTCACTTGAGTTGTAAGAGTAAAAAGGTAGACATTGAATATATGTTCGAGAAGAAGATTCTTAACATAAGAACAAGATAATTAAGTATTTTATATGCATTCAAATTATGCCAAATAAGTATGCAAGTTATGGAAAATTTTGTAAAGAATAAGAAGCCAACTTAAAATGGTCAAACTGCAAATTAAATGTGGAATGAACTTAAAGTTTTTGTAGATGGAAAAAGGAGAAAGTTATCCTTGCACAATAATGTTCTTAGAATGTTAATCGTAACTAAAATACAATTAAAGAAATGATGTGTTGTGGGTTCACCATTCCTGAAGTCATTTTTCTTGTGGTTGGGTCATTACTAGTAACCATTCATTGGGAAAAGTGTGGCATCGACATGCCTATGTTGTTTTCATGTGTCTATGTGAGTCGATGACTTATGTAATTGTCATATGTGAGTCGAGTTTCTGTTCTTAGAGCCCTTGTTGTGTTGTGTGTAGTGAGCAATGTAAGTCAAAAAAATTATCCTGGTATTTTACTATTGTAATTGTGTGTGTAAAATGTGGGCACTACATGTTAGATAGAGAAAGCAAGTAACTGAAAGGAAGTGTTGAGATATTATCAAATTCTCTTTCTTACTTAGTATAAATTATGTACCTGTTGATTTGAATTAGCCAATAAAAGTGGGAAGAAAGAGCAATTTCCCTTCCCAATTGGTTTTTCCTCCATTGGAGGTTTTCCAGGATAAAATTGTTGGTGTTATGAGCTTATATTCTTTCCTTTACTACAATTGTTGATTCTAAGCACAATAATAATTCATTCACTAGCTATCTCTGTTATTTTCTAATAGAAAGTAAACAACAACGATTAATTGTGATTTGTGAATAATTCCAAAGTTGAAGAGTTTACATATCACCATACTGATCGATATCACTCTCTATATTGGAAATCCTGTTAATAACAAAGCCTAATAACCTTCTTCCAAGTGACCTAGAGCCCGACCCCGACCTATTCCAACACCTTGACCAACTACCCTACTTTCGATCTGATCATAGTCTAGCCTGTCATGTTAGATTCACTTATTATATTTGGATGAGATACCTAAATCATATCAACTACAATATAACCTTCTTTATTTATGTCATTTTTACATTAAATTGTATTAAACAAAGGGGTTAATTACCACCGAGGAAGTATCACACTTCTTGGATCTAGCACACACTAGGCAGCCCACTGACATATATTGTTTAACTCTTTCTTGTGGTCTTGTTGTGTATTTCAAGTAGTTCCTCCTAGGCAAAAGGAAGCTCCCACAATCAGCATTGGATCAAGAAGTCGAACGCGTGCAACAACCTTCAAACCGACCATCGCAACAAGTATTCCTCCTTGGCCCACATCCTTATCTGTTTCATCTAAAAACTTAAAGAAAATGGTGAAAGAATAAATATCATTCTAATATCACTTCAAGATATCCTAAATCCATTCAAAGAAACGAAAATAATAGGATCAACCCCTAAATAGGTTTGAAGCACACTTAATTAGTAGGTTATAGAGTCATGTTTCCCAAGTTACAAACCTCACAAGCTAAGTCAAAATAAACACACTAAGCCATGGTTTTTTTCTATCAAGTGATAAATTTTCCAAATTATTTACATACATATATAAATCACATGATAGGTGGAGACATATGTGTGGTTTGAGGCCTCTTCATATTAGTTCTAATGTAGGTGGTGTATAGATTGCACTTAAACCTAACCACTAACCTTTTTACAGGGTCTCCTACCCGTGGTTAGGGTCTTGAAGTTGTTTCACATCATAAAAATGGTTTATCAAATGTGTGACACCTAGAGTTTTAGTTTGAAGTTCATCACATTCAGTCACAAAAATATAAAAAAAATATAGATTGATAACACATCCCCATACAAAATCAACTGAAAGGTACAAAACTATCAGGTGTTTCCATACATATTGGATGGTTCCACCTTTTTAGTTTTCACTCCAGCCTCCGAAACAAAGAAATTACTGATTATTACTATCATACAAATTCATTCCACAATCCTAGTTAACCTCTTTTCCTCCATAATCAGCTACGTGTATCCACTTCTTTGTGTTTTCAAAAGCATTTCCATGTTTGATCTTGTGAACTGTGCTTCACCCTTAGTCCTAGGTCATATATCATGATATGTTTATGAAATTTGGTGGATAACATAATATATTAACATGTCATATAGAATTTATTTATGGTTTCATATGCTTATTAGGTTGGCCTAGATGCTTGACACAAAATAAGTAGAGTATATAAATGAGGTAGTAACTCATAGTTGATCATCATATCGATCATTTAAGTTTTATCGAAGATGTAGAGGTTTCCCCTTGAAGTGGCTATGTCATTTCGAACTAATTTTATGATATTATCTATCTATTTTGGTGTTATATTTTTATATTATTATGATCTATTTAAGTAATTTCCTTACAAGTGGTATTGAAGCTTTGATTTGGGCCAAAATTAGGTCAAAATCCTACTTTTGTAGATTCATATATATCTCACATGCAGATGCTAATTGCTCTTCAATTGTTTTACTAGAGTTGTAATGTAATTAGAGGAGGTTACCTTTCAAATTTTAGCTTATTTTGATTTTTGTGTGGAATTTATCACCATTTTAAGGTTTTTCAAAGATTTATCAGATAGGCCACAAATTATGGGTTTTTCCTAACTTTTTAACATTTTTGAAAATATATTTGATTTTTAAGGGGGTTTTATTCTTTTTGTTTTGTCAAGTTTGAAAAAATTATCCAAAAACCTAAACCCTAATCAACAATGGAGGGATATCAACTCGAGGACAATGAAAAGTGTTGGCCATTGTGTGCTTTTGTTGTCATTGATGTCAATTCCATTGATGGAAAAGTGTGTCATGAGGTCACACATTGTCCATATGATGTTTCGTGAGTGTACATGGGTCTGTATGAGATCAAAAAGGTCAGTTCATGGGTTGTTAGTGTTGAGTCAAGTCATTCCAGGCTTGTTTCTAGCCTTGGAGCATGTAGAGTGGTAAGGAGGTATGAGATTTAGACCAAATCAGTCTTGATTGAGCATGGTAATAACATGGTGGTAGTGTACCTAAGGTGTATGGTGAGTTTTAGGTTAGAACTTAGAGGTTTGGTGGTGTTTTAGGGTCCTTGGGAAACAAGCGGTGTGAGAAACATGCAAGATAACACAAGTAAGTCTTAATGACTGGAGAGTTTCGATGTTTTTGGGATATGTGGTGAGTTTTATAGCTTAGAGGATGTTGTCATGATTATTTATGACAAGTTTCGGACAATGTGCTAAAGATATGCAATTTTTAACATAACCGGGTAAATTACAATGTTTGTTTCAACAAAAGTGTACCTTTTGATGCTCATTGTGAATTGTATGCATTACATGGGGACTTAAGATATTTGGAATAGATACTAAGGTAACTTATTAAGGTTTCACAAAAATAATGAGGTGGTTTTATCATCACTTTTTTATGAACGATCACTAACAAGGTAAAGTGGTTTGAAATCCTAGCTAAACCCTAGATAAGAGTAGCTTAGAGAAAAGTGAGAATTCGAGCTGTTTTGATTGGTTATGAAAAAGTGAATATTGGATGTTGTAGAGGAATATTTCTAGAAAGGTAAATTAGAGCATGTGTTGATATGTGAGCCCCACCTGAATTTACTTATTTATGAAGATTTCCATGTTGACGAGAAGTTTCCCAAAGAAGGTAAAGACTACATTTCCATCTATGTTAACCCTGGATTTTTATAGATGTACATGATATTTTTAGGTCATGGTTGAAGTGAAAAAGTGCAAAGTGTGCCCTATTTATGAAGACTAGTTTTTGGGGCAGTTTGGAGTAGCTTGTAGTAAAATTGACATTACAGGAGCTACATGATGAGTTAGGAATCCATTAAAGTTTTGTTTTGATCTTGGTTCAGAGATATTTCCATTTTAATATCAAACTTATGTTTATGACATGGTATACAAAAGTTATGAGCTATTTTTTGAGGGTCAAGTTTGAAAGATGTTTGTTCCAAAGAGGGTGCTAAGTGACTATAAGAGGTAAAGTGATGATTCTGAGTTGTTCTTGTTTTTGAAGGTTTATAAGTGCTTAGAAATTATGTGTAAGTTTTATACATGCTTGTTTTAAGCTTGGAGATTTTTTTGGTGATGGATCAAGCTAGGCTCATACTCGGTTCTTGAGTCCAAGAAGACATAAAAAGTGGTTTGTAGAGATTGGCTTGGTTGGAGGCCTTCTACTTGGATTGGAAGGATTTATAATATGTTATAGAAATTTTATTCAGATATATTTGTATTGGTGTATGTATTTTCTCATGATGAAGTTTTTTATTTGGTCATTCAGTCATTTGTAAGCAAGAAGGTAGCTTCATTTTCAAGACAAGTTTGTTCATGTTGAAATATTGAGTTGGTTGAGGAATGAAATGGTTGAGTTGATTATTTATATAACCTAGAGAGTGAAGAGGGATTAATTTTTTTCTTAGTGAAGGAATTTTTAGGTCTTAAAAGTGACAGAAAGGGTGATAATCAACTAAGTTTGAAAACTCATATTTGGGCAACTTGTATTGGTGAAGAGTAAAGTTGTTTTGGTTTGATCATATGGATGTTTCATGATTTCTACCTCCTGTGGATGTGTTATAAAAGTTTTAATGTTTTTATATAGTTTTCACATGCCATATATGATTTGTTTTGAGGTGGTGTTGAGGCCCAAAGGTAAAGATAGGGTGCTGGAAATAATTGTTTTGAGAAGGATATGAGCCAGTGGGCCCATTTAATGAAATATTGGATTGTTTCAAGAAAATGTGTGACCATATATGATTTTGTTATGATATATTACACATGTGTGTTGAATTTTCTATCTTTAATAATCATGGTTTTTTTATCAAAGTGGATTTTCCTCATCCTAGTTATGGTGAATTTGGGAGCTTGACTAATCATGGTTATGATATGAGCCATTTTGGTGCGTGATGAATGGTTTTGGGAATGAACAACCTATATGGGTCATATTTTACCATTAAAATGAGTTTATTTGAATGGAATGTAGTTTTATTGGTCATGAAAAATGTTTAGAACTGACCGATCTTGAGTTAGAAGGAAGAAAAGCATATAAAAGTGAAGTTTGAGCTCATTTTGTGAGCTAGTCTTGCATGGGTAAAACGTGACCTAGGAGAGAGTGAATTATAGGTATGATGACATGTTTTTAAGGATAATAATATGTGTTATAGTCTGAGGAAGGTTTTATATCATGTGTGAATGATTTTAGAACTAAGACAAGGCAAAGAGGAAGAAGATAGAGCGAGCTAGAGGAATGAGGGTTTGAAGAATATTGTGTGAGATGAATTAGAGATCTCCATCAATTATGGCAGAAACAAATTTCAGATATCATTGTCATCGGGTGGCTTAGTTGGTGCTTAGTAATCTTATGGGGTTGTATCCTCCTTGTGGAGTGGGTTCTTCACTAAATTAGGGGTCGGTGCTCTTTGTAGGGTTGGTGCTCATTATGAAGTTGGTGCTTCACTAAATTTCTTTTCTTTGTGTAATATAATTAAAGTTTCAGTGGTTTTTCTTCCCCTTGAGGTTTTCCCACTTATATTTGGTGTTCTTGTGTACTCTCTTGCTCTTTCTCTTGTGAATGGTTGTTTCTATGTTTAAGTAATCACACATATGGTTCATGGTTGATTGAATGGATGTATAAATGATAATGAATGATAAATGGTAAATGAAATAAGTTTTTTAGGACTGATTCACCTCCCCTTAGTCCATTTTTCTTCCAACAAAAAGGATTAGCCATCCCAAGGAAAAATCCTAACAAAGAGGAGGTCGAATTGGAGTTTGAATGGGGTAAATTTTTGATGTTATGAATTATTTTGTGGATGAAAAAATATGACCCTTAGAAGAGAGTGTAAAAACTATGCATCTTAATTAAGAGAGTTAGTTCCACAACATAAGTGGAGATGTGGAAATGATGTGTTATAAAATGCATAGAATGTGGGTGAAATGAAGGAGATATGGCTAAGATGTCCAAAAAAATTATTTTTGTTATCCTATCTACAAGATCAAGGTGGATCTAATGGATATATCAATTGTGATTGCAATAGTGCATCACATTCTTCCAATTTCAGTATTAATTCTAGGCCATGGAACCTAGTCCCAAGGTGGATATGTGTAAGTTTGATGGTAACAATCTGGTCACCTCAATCAACCAAATGTAGATTTGTTTTTAATGTGCATCAAATTCCAAGTGGAAAAATGTGGTAATGAAATCCTTGTTTATAGATCTAGAATAGTTAATTGAGTAAATTTGGATCTGTGAGAAGAAAAAAGGAAGGGCCTTCATGTTACTTTTTTAATATTTAAAGATAATCTCTAGACAAACTATAATAATAGTGTTATAGAGAATTATTTTAGCTAGATGGACAAACATGGAAAGTCAAGGATTATATATAAACATTCCAAAACCTATCCTTACGGGTAGATGACATCTCATATGATCACTTAAATGATAAATTATTGGGTGATATTAAGGATAGAATACAACTTGATGTTAACTTACTCAATCCAGGTTTTGTATCCAAATCCATGGTAGTTTCTAATCAATTATAGGAAAGAGATATTGTCAAATAGATGACTTTCACTAATAACAAAGAGAGTATGGTTCCATCACAATCATTCCCTCGGTCTACTAGTTTGAATCTTGAAAAATTGAAGGAAAAAAAGAAAAGGATTATGTTTCAATTGTGATAACAAATACGGAAAGGACATTTATTTATAAATAAGATGTTGTTATACATTGAGGTTATTAATGATGAAGTCAAAGATAAAGAAACATAAGTAGAGGTTGTGGATGGAATAGGTTTTGAATATTTCTTAACATGTAATGTTATTTGTTATATCATCACAAACCATCAAGGTAAGGGGTATTCTATAGGAATATAAGTTAACAATATTGATTAATTCAAGGAGTAAACATAATTTTATCAATAATAAGTTAGTGGCACATTTGAAGTTCTTTATTCACCCATATCCAATATTTTAGGTCATTATTGTAAATGGTGACACAATATTTATTTAGCTAAATTCCATAGTATCAAACCTGAGATGGGAAACTAAAAGTTATATTACAATATAACTATTATTACCATGGGTGGAGAAATTATTTTGAGACCAATGGCTCACAATCTTGGGAATGATTGAAATGAACTTTTAGGAATTATTCATACATTTTTATTTAAAAGGAAAGATGTTTGAGATGTAAGGGTTGCGTATAAAGTCACCTCAAAGGGAAATCTCACATCAAATGAAAATAATCAAGAGGATCACAACAAAAATATTTTCAATGGAAGAAAAAGAGTATCTTGGCCACAAACCACCATATTTTTAGGTAATTGTGGAAAAGTATCTAGTTATTGTCAAGGATATTCCATTAGCCATGCCACCTATGAGAGACAATTTTTATAAAAGGTATTTTTATTTTCAGGCACTAACCACCATCTCAACCTAAAATATACAAAAAAATGTTCAAGAAGTCAAAGAACATAGTGAGAACCAATAAGATATACTCTCTAGTCTCAAAGAGAGTTTTCCACTTTCACATAATAGTCAACTTTTTGGCTTGGATAATGTCATTACACAAAATGTTTGAACCCATAAAAATTTATTTGAGATGGATAAATAATTCCAAGTCACTTTGGAACTTGAGAAAATTATTCGGATGTACACTAAGAGGGTGAATTAAAGAGTAATTAATGAGTATATAGTTATGTAGAAGAATCAACATAATGTAATTCTAATATAGGAGGAAGAAGATGTCTTGTACCACATCCAAATATCATCAACATGGATAACTATGTTTTTGAAGTAACAAACTAAGGTTTTTCAACATTAGGGATGATATTGATTTGAAGGGGAGGGGCATGCTACACCCTTAATCCTAGGTCATATATTGGGATATGTATAGCTGACCAAAGGGATAACATAATATCTTAACATATCATATCATAGTTATTTATACTTTATAGGCTTAATTGGTTGTCGTAGGTGGCTCTCATAAAATGAGTAGGGTATATATTATAGGTATTAAGCAAGAATTGATCATCATATCAAACATTTGAGACTTATTGTAAGTTTTTAAGGTTTCCCCCTCGAAGTGGCTATGTCATTTATTTATACTTGAATATATTGATCCTATATCTCTATTTTGGTGTTATTTGGCGTTATATCGCTACTATTATAATGATCTATCTAAGTAATTTCCTTAAAAATTCGATGAAAGTATATTATGATTTATGAATGAATGTTTATTAATTAATCTGAATATACTACCTTTTGCTAACTCTTTACCCATTTGAGAAATAAGAACACATAACCCTACCGCATCTTATTTATTCAAATCATGGCTAAATCACCATGCAAACAATGTTATTTTTTACAAGGGATCTAAAATCCACCAGTATATGGCCACATGGGGATTGTGGCTTAAAAATTATATAAATAGAGATTTATGGGTATTGATATGAAGACTACCCTTATAACATATTCCTTAAAATCAATTCTTAAACTATTATTGAATACATAAAAATGTTATAGTTCCAAGAAATATCTTTTTAATTATATTTAAAGAATTAAAAGGAAAGGTGTTAGGTGGGGATGCAAGCCCATAATTAATGGAAACCTAATGCCTTACCAAGGATCTTTACCGTTATCTCGTGTTTTGGAAATGTATATGAGTAAAAATATTTTTCTCAGAAAGAATTGCATAGTTTGAAGACTTATAAGTGAAGTGGTGGTGATGATGCTTTCTTCCATAATGGGGTAGTGGAAAAAATGGGTGACACCACTTAGAAAACCATTGAAATAGTGCATAAATTAAACTTCAATTACAAATTTCAAATACATGTTATGGGAACATAAAGTGTCGATGTTTGAAAGTAGGGAATTTTCAAAAATATCTTAGAGAGTGGAATGTGAAAATGTCATATTTAAGCCTTCATCATGCGCTTTTTAGAAATTCATGTCAGACAACCCGATCCTCAAGTTACTTTTCCCGAAATATTTAAACTTCAAAAATCCATAGAAAAACATGTTAGGTGAAAAATAATATCATTTTTAAAAATGTAGATTGCAATAAAAATATCGGGAAGATCCAAATTAATCTTGATTTTCTATAAATTATAAAAATACATTAAAAATGTAGTTTTTGTCAAATAAAAATCTAGGTGTTTTTTTAGAAGACTAGAATGTTGGTTGGCCTAAAAAAGTAGAAGATGGCTGGAGAAGCATGTGGAAGTGTAGAAAAAATGATTTTTTTCGAAAATCCATAATAAACACTTTTAGAGAAAGTCTCTAATACCACGTAAGAATTGTGAATGCCCATGAAAATCCTCAATGTGGATTCTCACCATATATGAATAAACCTTATGAATTAACAAATAAATACAATTATCATCAATAAGCTCAAAAATACAAGTACAGTTGGTCAATATATAGAAAAATCAAGATTTGGTTTCTAACTTTGCTTTTAACCAAGTAAAAACAAGAGTTGTGATCCAACTTTATTTTTGACCATTTGAATGACACATGCTTATGAAGTGATAGATACATAATGGAATATGTAAAAAGTGGTGGAAAGTGATTATCAATGGCAATTATCCTATTCTAATCCAATTAGGTGTCCATTAAACACTTATAATACAATGAAGCTATTCTAAGTCAACTTAATATTATCAAATAAAATATATATTTTTTTGATATGAGAGAAATTGGTAAATGAGTCCCCATTAAGCCTCTTCATTGAGGTCATGGGTTTGAATTGGCTGACCAATATAAACCCAACATTACTATAGATGCACCATTCCCCAAACACATTTAAATCGTAGTCTCAAACGTAAGACCTCTTAGCCAAAGTGCTTTAATACACACCTTCCCAACTAGTCGAGATAGCTCCTAGAAGAGTGTGAATAGAATATTGCACCAAAAATTAGCTCATTGATTCATGATTCCTTTAGACACTTATCTACATGAAATTGTTTTTTTCATGTTTTTAGGGTCATAAGTTTATATATCCTCGGATACGTAAGAATGAATGTAATTTTAGGATCTTTGTAGCCCTAAATCGGGTATTTTTTTCTCTCCTTTGAATTTTAGTAAACTATTTTTCTAGTGTTGAATTCATGAAATATTTTAGGATAATTGAAAATCCAAATAGATTATATATATTCACACATATATTTTACCTTGATATGTATACACCCCATCCCTTTTGTCCCCTCGTCTCGCACACACACATCAAAATGAGGAATTATGTGGACACTTGGTTTTGGTATAAGATCAATTATTAGTTGTAAAATTACATTATTCTATGGATATTGGGTATTTGTTAATTATTTGTCTAGATTAAGCTCTTATTTTTGTGTTTATGTTTGTTCTAGTCAATTTTTATTATGTTTCCTATGTTTCTATCTTATCTTCTCTATCTCTTTCCTCCCCCTATTTTTTTTTTTTTTTCTTGGGCCTTTATTTGTGTGGACCCTTTCAACCCATATTTGGGTTCCTTGGGGTTCAAGGGCCTTATTTATCACTTTTCATGTTATTTTTGTGTCATATTTTATGCTAATAGATTCCTAATTTGAATTCAATAAGTCTATAAATACAACATATAAATGAATGGTAGAAGAATATCCCCTTTCCAAATCAGCTACAATACTTTAGAATAAAAATTTGCACATTCAAAGAAATCTTTAGAGAAACTATCATTTTACTAGGTGTTACATTGAGAATTTACTAGAGCATTAAAAGTGATAAGAGTTCGGTACTTATATGACATTGGATTACATATGAAACACTACACTATATCTAGTGTGTCGATTTAAAATAATTACATAACTTTTGGGACTAATAGTAATGAAGGGATAATGTACACCCATAAAATTATCTCTAATTTTTATTTATGGTATTACAAGTGCTCCATTAAGGTTTTAAAGAAAATACTAGTTTCCCAAATATATGTGCAAAATTATGGAAAAGTAAGGGAGATTTTCAAATCCTTGAAGTTGATTCTCTCAATCATTAGATTAAAATTTAATTAGTTGAAAAATTTTAGGATTGCAAAATAAAAATATTGGGGAGTAATATAATAGTAAAGGAAAACTTATTTTTTTGTAATTTTTATGTCTTCTTTGACTTGTTGTATAGACCTACATTACACTCTCTATTTTTGATGGCTATATTTGAATTTGTAATGAATCATATATTCTTCTAAATTTGGGGATTTTGTGAAAATATGAACACAATAAACTAAACTAGAATATGCAGAAATAAGTAGATTTGAAATAAACTAGAACATACCAAGAATATTGACATAGTGTTTATCCTAGGAAAACCCTTTTGGGTAAAAAATAACCCAGCAAAACTTTAATCTTGTATTAACTTGAAAAATATTGCAAATAAAATAACCAAAATCTAGAGTTCGACCTCTAAAAATTATTTCTTTTTAACATACCTCTCACAATGAGAGCATGTAATTTTATAACCAAAGCACATCCTATAATTAACCTTGCTTGGAAAACAAGCTAAAGTATTAAAAAAATCATACTAGAGCCACTTCTTTTACGTTGAAATCAAGTTTTAAAAATAATTTAGCTTTAGCTATTATTAGCATAACCATTATTTAAAGAAAAGTTCCTAAAATAGACCAACACGCTTGCATGGGAATTGAATGGGTAGGTGACTACAACAAATATCCCCCTTTTTTGGCATGTGGTCCTATTAGGTAATTTATTTGATGAAAAACCACATTAATGAAAAAGTGAATGTTGGATTAGGGTCATTTGATGATGTATATGGTGCTAACATGATGATTCAGATGTTTTTATGATGGTACAATGATATTCAATGAGAATTACTTTCTCTTGCAAGCCTATTCATGTGCCTATGTGATGTAGCATAAAATTATGAGATTCTTGGATGCTTGAGAATCATGTTTACATGATGGATAATAGGTTTTTAGGGTGCTTGGGCACTCACAATAGTGGCATGATCTAGATACAGTATTTGGCTATGTTACAGTGCTCATCCTGGAGCAGGTATAGTTGTTAGGAGGTGTGAGATTGAGTTTTGGAGATACATGAACTCATGGATTCATATTTTTATGATTATAATGGTATACTAGGAATGTTTGGGTCATTTCTAATGATTTTATGATGTATTATAGCATTCTTTTAGTTGACTAGCTTCTACAAAGGTGTGATTCCTTAAAGTGAAGCTATGAAAATGAGATAGTATGGAGAGTTTGAGGTATGAAATTTACATTATAAAGATTAGGGATGTTAGTGTGATGTGTCATCGTGCTTTGAAAAAAATTCAAGTTTCCATGATGAGAATTTTGCAAGTTATGATAGTTTATGTGAGACAAGGTCAAGAACAAGTGAAAATCCAACTTGAATTTGAAATTGATGCTCGCTGAATTTTATGATTTTCATGAGACCTTGTGGCTTTAATGTATGATTCTATGGTGAGTTTATAAGGTTTTAAAAAATAATCAGGTCATTTTATCTTTAGGTTTTTATAAATGAATGTTAAGAAGATAAAGCAGTCTAACACCCTAGTTAAACCCTAACTAGAGCAGTCTGCAAAAGAAGAGGTATAGAGAGCTAGCTTTGATTGATTCATAAAAAGTGATGATTTTATGATGTAGAGAACTCTCTTATATTTCCATAAATGTATGGTAGTGGTCACGGTGATGAGTGGGCCCCACTCAAACATGTTAGTTTCTAAATAAGAAGGTTTTGGGACAAGGTTGTCGAAAAGAGGTATGTGTTAAATTAATGGTATGGAATGTATATGAGATGATATTAATTTCCATGGATTTTTTAGGACATGTTCATGCGGTTACATGGTCATTTAAGGTCCATTAAAGTTGACTAGTCATAGGGCAATTTTGAGGCCTTAAAAAGTAGGGTTCAGAGAAATGCTTATATCTCGCAACTAAAGGTGGAATTTTGAGGTGATTCAAAATGTTTTGGAAAGAGGATTCATATATATTTCCATTTATATAAGTATTGTATCATGATGAGGTGTTTTTATAAGGTTTTTGGGTCATTATTTGGGCATGAATATTTTTTCTAGTGAATGACATGATGCGTTAAAGGATGAGGTAAAGAGTATCATGGATTCTGATTAGCAATAAGTCGTAGGAAACTTATTTCTACACTTATAACTTTGAGAACTCAATTTAAGGATGAGGTAATGAGTATCATGGATTCTTATTTTTATTTTTAGCAGGTAAAAACAACACTTGTTGCAAATCCTAATGATGCAAGATACAAAGGTTTAAACTTTGATAATGAAGGAATTTTAAGATATGAAAAGCGAGTGTATGTACCTTTAGGAAATGAGTTAAAGACAAATTTATTGATGTAATTCCATAATTCACCTTACTCAGGACTTCCCAGTGTTACAAAAATACTTGTTGATGTAAAACAACAATATTTTTGGAAAGGGATGAAGAGAGACATAACTGATTTTGTTTCACATTGCTTGGAATGTCAATGTTAAGGCTGAGCATATGCACTAGCTGGTTTACTATATCCCCATAGCATACCGTAATATAAGTGACAAGTAATTAGTATGGATTTTGTTCAGGGACTACCTATGTCTAGAAATAAACATGATGTTATTTTAGTTGTGGTTGAAAAATTAACAAAAGTAGCACATTTTATTGTTGGTAATCTTAAAGATGATTCACTTGTTTTAGCAAAAATATTTGTGCATGAAATTTTCAGATTACATGGAGTACCTAAATTGATTATATTTGATAAAGACCTTAGAATGACATCTCATTTCTAGAAAATGCTAAATGCAACCTTAGGAACAAAACTAAATTTTAGTTCCGCATACCATCCGGAAATAGATGGTCAAACAAAAAGAGTAAATTAGGTTTTGGAAGATATGTTACGAATGTACTATATGGATCAACAAAGATAAATGGGAAGAATATCTTCCTTTAGTTGAATTTTCTTACAACAATACTTATCATTCCTCTTTTAAAATGGCACCTTTTGAAGCATTGTATGGAAGGAAATGTAGAACTCAGGTTAGTTGGGATAACATTGAAGATAAAGAGGTAATTGGACCTGAAATTATTATTGAAATGGAACAAGTGAAAATGATTTGTGAATGATTAAAAGAAGTTATGGATAGGCAAAAAAGTTATGCAGATCTGAAAAGGATCGATAAGAAATTTGAACTTGGTGAAAAAGTATTTTTATGGGTCAAGCCTAAAAAGAGCTCTATAACCTTTGGCAAGGCAACCAAATTATCACCTCATTTTGTGGGACCTTTTAAGATTGTTGAAGTGATTATCCTTGTAGCTTATCACTTAACATTACCTCCCACTTTGTCACAAATGCATGATGTTTTCCATATTTATTTGCTTAAGAAATACATTTTAGATTTATCACATGTATTAAATTGGGATTATTTGCAAGTCCAAGACCCAAGAATAATCATGGTTGAACCCATAAGAGTGTTGAAACTCACCAATTGCACTTGCAAAATTGTGAAATCACCAATGCAAGGTCCAATGGGACTAGTTTAATGAAGAAAGTGCAACATGGGAAAACCTTGAGGATATGAAAACTGCTTTTCCTCATTTGTTTGAATAGAATTAGTCTATTTTTAGGCAATTAAATACTTTGTTTGAAATTTATCTTTAATTTCTGCCATTTTTGGGAAAGTACTATATTTTTTAGTATAAGGACAACTATTTGATGTTGTAATAATTTTTGAAAAACTTGAATTCTGTAAATCTGGTTTCTGTTTGAAAATTTTATGGATAAAAGAACTATAATTATGATTATTTTCTTGTTTAAATAATGTGGAATAAGTTAATCATCGGGATGATGATGCTTTTTAGAGGGGAGGTATGTAATTCCTCTATCATGGTTGATATCCTTGACCCCTTTTGTAATAGAAGTTACAAACGTTGATAGGTGATTCTTGTTTGAAGATGGTGTACTCTTCTAAACTAAGTAATTATGTTTGTTGTAGATGATATGTTTATCTTATAAAAATGGATACAATCATCCCATGACAATTCTGAATTTAAAATGAAGTATTTCATTCATTCTTAATGTTGAATGTGCACTTTGCATGTGGATGGAGGAAATAAATTCAATCTAATTCATTCATTTCCTATTTTTTCAATATTGAACTTGTGCTTTAGTCTATTTGATTTCTGATGTAGGAATAGCCATACCTTGGATCAATTTCAGTGATCCAAGGCATGCTTTTGATTTTACAATGTTTAGGTCATTTGACCAAGTGGGAAGTATGGTTGATTCCATAACCTAGGATGTTGTGGGATCACCAGGGGGCATCTTGTGGTATCTTTAGCATACACCCTTTATAAGTGATCTAAAAACATCAATTTTATTCTTCATAGGGTAATGTTGTTGAATAGTTTTGGGACCTAATTTAATCTAAGTTCCTATGATTTTTATCTTATCTTAAGTTTGAGTTAAGATGATTTTATTAATGGTGATGATTAATTGGAAGGGGTTAATCCTAAGTCTTTGACACTAATTTATTCTAAGCTAAATTGAATTACTCCTAAGGTCCTAAGCTTGGTTTATAAGCTAATACTAAATAAACCTAACCTAAGGGCATTGGGCTAGCCTAAAGGGAAATTGGGATGGCATGGATGGAAAGTTGATAGGTATCAATGGCACCAACTTGAAAGAAATTTATAAGGTTTAAATTTATCATTAAATACTTTGATTATCACCAATTTTGCCAATGCATGAAATAGGGGGAATTGTTGAGTTGTCAAACTCTGGTTAATTAATTCGAATGAAGTTTTAATTTATAGTTCTAACAAACAAAGAGTTGGTAATGGTAGAAATTCGGGGGTAGGACATTGCAATCCTATTGGTAATTAATGTTCTCGACTGAGTGTAAACCAAATGGTGAATAGAAGAAGGTTGGAGGAAATTGACGGTTTCTGGTTTTATTGTTCATTTGGTATTTTTGGGAGCTTTGAAGCTCTGTATGTGGTTTACCATTCTTTCGATCCTTCAATTTGAATCTGTTGCATGCATAAACTCGCCTTGTATGGTGGTAATAATAGCTGAATCTAAGCATGGAAGCTATAAGAAGAAAATGAGAAAAGTTTTAGAGGATTGGTTTTGAAGTTTTTGTGGAAATCTTCCAGTAGAATTTTTGCATGAAGGATTGAGGCAAGGAAAGGAAGACATGAACACTACCAGGCATGATAGGCCCTATCTCATTAAATTTTTTCTTTTATTTAAATGTTTTCATTAAGAGAACTCTGCTCTTCATGAAAATGTCTCTGAGATTACTTTGTTGGATGGTTGCATTGTTCTTTTGCTTATGTTTGTGTATTCTTTAAAAATGGTTTCATGGATATGAATGGTTTTGTGTGATAATGTATTTTTAATGAATGTGGGTTTTGAATGGAACTGGAAAACCAATGTTTTTTTCTCTTAGGAAATTGGGAATGAATTTCTATGGTATTCTGTATTTTTATACCTATGTCTTCTCGTGTCGTATCCTTGTTGTGTTTAAAATGTTTTGCAGGTCTTCTATGGAGATCTCTTAAATCTAAGAAGCACTTAGTTGTTAGTAAATTAGGTTATGGTTTAATGATATGGATTTGACTATGTTTGCCATATAAGGAAGGGTTTGTAATTGAGCTTTAGTTTCAATTGTTGGACTTTCGTTTTGGAAGTATTATCTTTTGTTGATGGTCGTTTAGTGATTGAATGCATGTTGGATGTTCTTGTTTCATTTCTTCATTCATCATTGGGCTTAATTATCTAACCAACCTTGGATATGTAGTTATCTTTATTGAGATCTTGTTCAAACCATACTAGGAATTCACAAATTTGTTTTTGAGCACCGTAAGTGCGTTTAAGGAGGGAGTCTATTGGAGTTTTTTCTCTCTATCTTTTCTATACGTTTGTTGTATTTAACCCATCATAGGTGGACCTGTTTTGTGTCAGAGACTAGTAAATCTCTTTCTTTATCTCTAGTTAGAGGAGTTCACTTTGAATGTTTACGCATTTGGGTTTTCTTAAGAATCGAATAACATCGTAGTTTGGTATCGTTCCTGGACCATAGTATAACATCAAAATGGTCTTGTATGGGAATATGTACTAGCAAAACTCAGTTTCTCTTTTTTTTGGGTTTGTTCTTCATTTTGTGAATACTCCTCTTGAATCGGTTCTTGATTGAACTTTTGAGGGAACTTGATTGTACTGGAATCTTAAGTTGTATTAAGAGCTGAATGTTGTTCTTTCTCTTATTAAAGTTCATTTATGTAGTTTTGTTGATGTGATGTCTGCATTGATAATTGTAAGGAAGTTTCACTTCTTTATTCTTGGATTTGGTCTTTTGGGTAAGACATAAATTTGCATTTTGTTAGTAAAACCGTTTTTATTCCTTCTCCATTAGTTGTATTTGGGAAACATAGAACATTCAAATGTTGATTGTTTTGAGATACATGGTTAAAATTTGACTCTTTTCCCTTCATGGTTCAGTTGTTATGATACGAACAAATGGGTTCAAGAAAACTTTTTCATCTTGTTAAGACAAGATTTTTCTGAGTTCTTAACTTGTGTTGGTTCTTCCTTTTCCCTTGATTGGAGTATCCTCTTATAGGAATGTTCAATGAGTAATTTTGGTTCTGTAATGTGATCTCTATTTTGATGGATTCCTTTTATGGATGGGATCAGGAATTGGGTTGGAGGTGCTATGGTGGTGACAACCTGTTCATGTCAATTTGTAATTGTTCCTAGTTACCTTTTAGATTGAATGATAAGGAACTGGTTGTGTTTTTGTAGAACTTTGGTTTGGGAATTAAATTGAAAAGAATGAGAATATAATATGAATTTTAATTAATTCTTTTTTTTAATTGGTTATAGTTGGATGATTATCAATTTGAAATGATTTTTAAAAAAAAATTAAGATAGAATTAATTTGTGATGGTTTAATTAGTCCTTTTCATGAACATTATTACTTACTAGATGAGGTGACTTTTCTCTTTATCTAATATGTAATTTTAGGGGAAGTCTTTCTTATTGTCCTTATTCTTGTACATGGAACCTTTTTATTAACAGTAGGTATCTTTTTATGAAACAATTAGATAAAAACATATTGTTTTAATGTTATAGTGTTTATCATGCTCATTTCTTGTGAACTAACAATTTTGCAGATGGACTTCGTAAAAGATGAAAGGAAAAATACTTATAGAAAGTTGCATTTGTTTTACTAATGAAATCATTTCTCTTCATTCAGATGCTTATGAATTGACATTTTCTTGAAATGTACTTCTTGTTGGAAAAGAAATTATGAAGATGTATTAAAATTAGTTTTGTAATGGTGGAAGGATGTTTTGTATAAACCTATGGAATACTTATTGAGTTTGGAGAGTAGTGAACTCTCTTTTTGATAAATGAATTGATGTGGAAATGCTATTGATTTATGATTTATAAGGTCTTACTTGACTTAGGTATGTGTAATATTCCTAAATAATATCATGCATGATGGGACTTTATGGATATATTTAAATATTGATATACATAACTTAGTAGATTTTAAGGTATAAAATGCTACTAGGAATAAGGATCTATACTTATAGTTTGATTCTTTTCATTTTGGAAAGAGCATAACTAAGTTGATTATTATTGGTAGAACCTTACTCAAAAAAGTGAATATGTATAGTTCTATACAAAAGAATGTGGCTTCTTATTATGAAACTAAATCATATGTTTTCTGATTTCACTAATAGGAAAATAGTCCTTAATAAAGAAAGAAAATGATACTTTCCTTTGTAATTAAATAAAGAGCTATGTATGATATCTTGTTAAGTAATTATGTTTAAATGATAAGCATGATTGGTTGTATGCTCCTTATCTAGCTATCAATAAATGGAAACAGAAAGCTTAAAAGAGTAATAGAAATATTTAGACTTTATGATATCCTGAAGTCTAATGTATAAGATTTCAATCAAGTTTTATTACAATGTTAAACTGTACCAAGAAAACTTAATGATCTTACTTTCTTAATATCGAATTCAGACATAAAGATAAATGAAAATAATGGGTTAAGAATAAGATGATCATATGCATGAATGCAGATTTTATCTTGCATACCTTCAACTAGTGTTAAAGTACACTTTGTACCCTTCTTTGGGATAATCATGCATAGTGGACCCTTAGGTGCATTGTTTAATGATAAATTAAACAAGATTATAAATTGTTGGGTTAATAATCTAATGATCTTAAGTATGTTAGTTAGTTAAGGAACTCAATTGGTTTTCATAACATAGGGATTGCAGCAGAGTACCCTCATAATGACAGGAGTCATTACGAGGATACTATGATGCAACCATCTATGCTTCAACACCCCACTTAGTTCAATTAACTCAATTGACATAAGTAGAAATTCGGTTCATGGTTCTACTCTAAATAGAGATAGAAACATGGACTAGTGTAGTGGTCAACTCATGTTGACTTAGGGTAACTAGACACACCCAATCGATGAAATTCGATTGAGTATGTCTATGTATCCTTAGTCACCACGAGTAGTCTTCCACACTAGTGCATGTAAGCTGCCCCTATTTAGTGTGAAAATTTGACTCAAGTTTGGGTTGATAGTAGTCAAGAATGACCAATCTAGATAATAGTACAAGTGTGGTGAAAGACATATTCCTTTCAATGAGTATGTCGTCTTGGAATGTAAACATGGTAGACATGTTTAAAAATTTGGCCAAAGTATCACAAGTTGTTGGTTACGTTGTCTTATGTCACCTATTCTAAGATGCAGGATTTTAGATAAATACCTATAAGATATTCAAATAGGCTTCTTAGAAAGAACACTTGAGTGACCCTAAAAGGGTAAAAGAACCAAGTATACTTAGTATACACTTGAACAAGTTAACATGAGAGATCGGTTTAATACCGAGTCATGGAATGAGAGATCGTGTTTCAACGAGTCATTACACTGCATATAGTTTTTGTTATGAGATGGATTAGCAATGGAATGTGTGTTCTAAATTATATTAATTTAGAATAGAGAAAATTATGTAAAAAAATTCCTTGTTTCTAAGTCTTAAAAAGTGGATGTTACATCTTGGTATCAGAGTTGAAGGTTGTAGCTCTTAGACCTATTGAGTCCATATCTAATAAAAAATTAATTTCTGTTAACATAAAATGGTTAGAACAAGGGGAGGTACTATAAATAATCCACCTCTAGGTGGAGAAGAAGCTACCACATAAAAAAGTAACAAGATTCTTGATGCCTTGTTTGGACACAAGAGATTGTCTTGATGTACTTGGACAAGAAGTAATGGGTAATGAAGAGGAGGAGGATGCTGCTAATAATAACAAACAACCATCTCTAGGGAACAATGCTAATGTTGAGAATTTGGGCATTGATAATAATAATACAACAAATAACAATGCTGTGAATGTCAATAATAATGTTGCAAATGCAAATGTAAATGTAAATGTACCTAATCCGCTTGAAAATAAGAAGGCAAGATTAACAGTTGAACTTACTAATGACATAAAGAGGATAATTCCACCAAATTTTTATGGCACTACTCTGGTGAATGGGGATGAGATTTGGCTCAGCAAAATGGATAAGTACTTTGTAATAAGTAACTTCTTGAAAGAAATAAAAGCAGTATGGGGAGCTTATCAACTTTCCCATGAGGCATCCTCCTGGTGGGACAACCGTAAGGCTGAATTGAACATTGATGAATCAAGAATCACATGGGATTAGTTTAAGAGCTAATTTAGGCAACGTTGGCTGCCATAGCTCTATTATGATAAAAATGACAGAATTTTAGAATTTAATTCAAGGAAAGTTAATCTGTAACTGAGTACTTGGGAGAGGTTTACAAAACTTCTTAAGTACGTTCCTCAATATCAAACTGACGAGAAGTTCAAGATACATAAGTTTATTATGGGATTGAATCTGTCATAGGGGAGAAGTAGATGTACACATCCCAACCACTATGGAAGGGGTTGTAGAAAAATCCATAACGAAAGAACATAAATTGAAGGTAATTTCTACTCATAAAGAAGAGAATCGAAAGAAAATTTATAATTCTTCTTCGTCACTTGCACCCAAAAAGGTGGCATGGAAAAATTTGAGATCGAAAAAGAAATTTATGACTGATAACAATAAGAAAACAAAATAAATAAACCTACTGTGAATACTAGAAATAATTTTGTGAAGAACTATAACAATGGGCATAAGTCCTATAGAGGAAAATATAGTAATTTCAGGATTGGAAATAAGTTTGAACCAAAAAGAGGACCTGTAGGGGGCTATTTCAACTGTGGTAAGGATCACTATGAAAATTAGTGCCCTCTAAAGAAATATGACAACAATCAACAACATAAGATACATGCTGCAGTAGCTAATAAACAAGTTGAAAAGCAAGTTACGCCCATAGAAGTGCCAAGTAAATTATTCGGTACACCTGTTACTATAATTTTTGATATTGGAGCTATAAAATGTTTTATTTCTAGTAAATTAGCTACAAAATTAAAAAGAAAAGCAGAAAATGGAAAAATCTTGGACTATACATTATGGTAATAATGTTGTCCATACTGTTAGTAAATGTCTTTTTGGAGCAGTCTTAGAGTTACCAAAAATTTCCATTGAAGTAGATCTTTATGTTGCTCCTTTGGGGTCATATGATTTCATAATTGGTTTTAACTGGATTGTTGATCATAAAGTAAATGTTGATTGTTTTGAAAAACACATTAGTTTCCTTGATGATATGCAGAAAATAACAGACATTCAAGGGGTAAAACGAGAAATTTAAATTAGGAAATTATTAGATATGTAATTTAAGAAGGCCAAAAATAAAGATTTCACTCTATATGTAGTAAAAATTTATGAAACAACAGAAAAGGATAGTTATTTCTTGGAAAATTTTCCACTATTAAGAGATTTCAATGATGTGTTTCCGAAGAACTACCCAATCTTCCACCTAAACGAGAATTTGACTTCACAATAGAAATCAAACCAGAACTGAGCCTATTTCCAAGGCACCTTATCGAATGACTACAATTGAATTAGTAGAACTTAAGGCATAGTTACAAGAACTATTGTCTAAAGGTTTGATAAGACCGAGTGTCTCACCTTGGGAGCACCGGTAATTTTTGTTAAAAAGAAAGACGAAACACTTAGACTTTGTATTGATTATAGGATGTTAAACAAAGAAACAATCAAAAATAGATATCCACTTCCTAGAATTGATTATTTGTTTGATCAGATGCATGGTGCATCAATATATTCAAAGATAGATCTTCGATTTGGATATCATCAATTGAGAATTAAGGATGAAGACATTCATAAAACAACTTTTAGGACAAGGTATGGACATTATGAATTCATGGTTTTACCTTTTGGTTTGACAAATGCACCTGCAACTTTTATGAATTTAATTAATAATATCTTTCAAGAATACCTGGACAAGTTTTTACTTGTATTCTTGGACAATATTCTTATTTATTCTAAAAGCATCGATGAGCACCATGAGCATTTGAAAATAGTACTTGAAATTTTGAGAAAGAGAAGATTGTATGGTAAGTTGTCCAAATGTTCTTTTTATGAAACAAAAGTGCACTATTTAGGACATGTCATAAGCAAATATGGAATAACAATTGATCCATCAAAGATTTTTGCCATAACTGAATGACTTGCACCTAAAAATGTACATGAAGTTAGAAGCTTCATGGGGCTTGTTGGTTATTATAGAAAGTTTGTTAAGGACTTTTCAAAATTCGTTTCCCTATTACTTCATTACAAAAGAAAGATAAAAGTTTGTGTGGAGTGATAAATGTGAAGCAACATTTAAAACTCTTAAAGAACAACTAACTTCTGCACCTATTTTGGCTGTACCGGATCTAAATGGAAGCTTTACGGTAGTTACAGATGCTTCCGGTGAAGGACTAGGAGGTATTTTGTTATACAATTATCACGTTATAGTATATGAGAGAAGAAAACTCAATTTACATGAGTTGAATTATGCTCCCCATGACCTAGATATTACTACCATAGTTCATGCACTTCAAGTATGGAGACATTATCTCTTAGGAAGACCTTTTGAGTTAAAAATTGACCACCTTGGGCTGAAGTATATTTTCACTTAGCCAAATCTAAATGTAAGACAATAGAAGATGGTTAGAGTTTTTGTCATAATATGATTTTGACATAAGTTACATTAAAGGTAAAGAAAATAGAGTGGCAGATGTACTAAGTCATAGGAAACATATTTATGCACTTATAACTTTGAGAACTTAGTTTAAGGATGAGGTAAAGAGTATCATGGATTCTGATTTTTATTTTCAATAGGTAAAAACAACACTTGCTACAGATCCTAATGATGCAAGATATAAATGTTTTAACTTTGATAATGAAGGAATTTAAATATATGAGTATGTACCATCGGGAAATGAGTTAAGAAAATGTTAATGATGGAATTTCATAATTCACCTTACTCAAGACATCCTAGTGTTACAAAAATGCTTGCTGATGTAAAACAACAATATTTTTGGAAAGGGATGAAGAGAGAAATAAATTATTTTGTTTCACATTGCTTGGAATGTCAATGTGTTAAGGCTAAGCATATGCACCTAGCTGGTTTACTATATCCTCATAACATACCACAATATAAGTGGAAAGTAATTAGTATGGATTTTGTTCAGGGGCTTCCTATGTCTAGAAATAAACATGATGTTATTTTAGTTGTGGTTGAAAAATTAACAAAAGTAGCACATTTTATTGTTGGTAATCTTAAAGATGATTCACTTGTTTTAGCAAAAATATTTGTGCATGAAATTTTCAAATTACATGGAGTACTTGAATTGATTATATCTGATAGAGACCCTAGAATGACATCTCATTTCTGGAAAACACTAAATGTAGCCTTAGGAACAAAACTAAATTTTAGTTCCGCATACCATCCGGAAATAGATGGTCAAACAGAAAGAGTAAATTAGGTTTTGAAAGATATATTACGAATGTACTGTATGGATCAACAATACAAATGGTAAGAATATATTCCTTTGGTTGAGTTTTCTTACAACAACACTTATCATTCCTCTTTAAAAATGGCACCTTTCAAAGCATTGTATGGAAGGAAATGCATAACTCTAGTTAGTTGGGATAACATTAAAGATAAAGAGGTAATTGGACCTAAAATTCTTACTGAAATGGAACAATAAGTGAAAATGATTCATGAACGATTAAAAGAAGCTACAGATAAGTAGAAAAGTTATGTAGATTTGAAAAGGATCGATAAGAAATTTGAACTTGGTGAAAAAGTCTTTTACAGGTCAAGCCTAAAAATATCTCTATAACCTTTGGCAAGGCAGCCAAATTGTCACCTCATTTTGTGGGACCTTTCGAGATTATTGAAGTGATTAGCCCTGTAGCTTATCACTTAGCATTACCTCCCAATTTTTCACAAATGCATGTTGTTTTCTATATTTCTTTCCTTAAGAAATACATTTATGATTTATCACATGTATTAAATTGGGTTTCTTTGCAGGTCCAAGACCCAGGAATAATTATTGTTGAACCCATAAGAGTGCTGGAAACTCACCAGTTGCAGTTGCGAAATCGTGAAATCAATCAATGCAAGGTCTAGTGGGACCAATTTAATGAAGAAAGTGCAACATGGGAAAACCTTGAGGATATGAAAACTACTTTTCCTCATTTGTTTGAACAAAATTAGTCTAATTTTTAGGCAATTAAAGACTTTGTTTGAAAGTTATCTTTAATTTCTGCCAGTTTTGGGCAAGTACTATATTTTTTGTACAAGGATAGCTATTTGATGCTATAATAATTTTTGAAAAAAATTGAATTCTGCAAATCTAGTTTATGTTTGAAAATTTTGTGGATAAAATAGCTATAATTATGATTATTTTCTTGTTTAAATAATGTGGACTAAGTTAATCATCGGGATGATGATGCTTTTTAGAGAGGAGGTATGTAATTCCTCTATCATGGTTGATATCCTTAACCCCTTCTCGTAATATAAGTTGCAAACGAAAATATTTTATTCTTGTTAGAAAATGGTGTACTCTTCTGAACTAAGTAATTATGTTTTTGTAGATGACATGTTTATCTTATAAAAATGGATACAATCATGCCATGGAAATTCTGAATTTAAAATGAAGTATTTCATTCATTCTTAATGTTGAATGTGCACTGCATGTGGATGGAGGAAATAAATTCAGTTTAATTTATTCATTTCCTATTTTTGCAATATTGAACTTGTGCTTCAGTCTATTTGATTTTTGATGCAGGAATAACCATACCTTGGATCAATTTCAATGATCCAAGGCATGCTTTTGATTTTACGATGTTTAGGTCATTTGACCAAGCCAGAAGAATGGTTGATTCCTAAACTTAGGCTATTGTGGGATCACAGGGGCATCTGGTGGCATCTTTAGCATGCACCCTTTTAAGTGATCTAAAAACGTCATTTTTATTCTTCATAGGGTAATGTTGTTGAATAATTTTGGGACTTAATTTAATATAAGTTCCTATGCTTTTTATATTATCTTAAGTTTGAGCTAAGATGATTTTATTAATGGTGACAATTAATTGGAAGGGGGTAATCCTAAGTCTTTGACACTAATTTATTCTAAGCTAAATTGAATTACTCCTAAGGTCCTAAGCTTGGTTTATAAGCTAATACTAAATAGACCTAACCTAAGGGCATTAGGCTAGCCTAAATGGAAATTGGGATGACATGGATGGAAAGTTGATAGGTGTCGGTGGCACTAATTTCAAAGGCATTTAGAAGGTTTAAATGTATCATTAAATACTTTGATTATCACCAATTTTGGCCAATGCATTAAATAGGGGAATTACTGAGTTGTCAAACTCTACTAAATTCATTTGAATGAAGTTTTAATTTATAGTTCTAACCAATAGAGAGTTGGCGATGGTGGAAATTTAGGGTAGGATACTGGTAGTCCTGTTGGCAATTAATGTTCTCAACAAGAGCGAAGACCACATGGGGAATAGAAGAAGGTTGGAGGAAATAGATAATTTTTGGTTTTATTGTTTCATTCGGTATTTTTGTGAGCTTTGAATCTCTGCATGTGGTTTACCATTCTTTTGAACCTTTAGTTCAAATCATTGCATGCATAATCTTGCCTTTCATGGCAGTAATAATAGCTGAATCTGAGCATGGAAGCTATAAGAAGAAAATGAGGAAAGTTGCAGAGGCTTGATTTTGACATTTTCGTGGAAATCTTGCAGTAGAATTTTTGCATGAAGGATTGAGGCAAGGAAAGGAATACAAGAGCACTACCAAGCATGATATGCCCTATCTCATTAAATATTTTTCTTTTATTTAAATGTTTTCATTAAGAGAACTCTGCTCTTCATGAAAACGTCTCTGAGATTACTTTGCTGGATGGTTGTATTGTTCTTTTGCTTTTGATTGTGTATTCTTTGAAAATGGTTTCATGGATATGAATGGTTTTATGTGATAGCATATTTTTTAATGAATGTGGGTTTTGAATGGAACTAGAAAACCAATGTGTTGTTCTCTTTAGAAATTGAGTATGAATTTCTATGGTATTTTGTATTTGTTATACCTATGTCTTCTCGTGTTGTATCTTTTCTATGTTTAAAAAAGTTTTTGCAGGTCTTCTGTGGAGATCTCTTGAATCTAATAAGAACTTAGTTGTTAGTAAACTAGGTTATGGTTTAATGATGTGGATTCGACTATGTTCGCCATATAAGGAAGGTTTTGTAATGGAGTGTAGTTTTTATTGTTGGAATTTCATTTTGGAAGTATTATCTTTTATTGATGGTCGTTTAGTGATTGAATGCATATTGGGGGTTCTTGTTTCTATTCTTAATTAGTCGTTGGCCTTAAGTTGGTAACCGACCTTGGATATGTAGTTGTCTTTATTGAGATCTTGTTCGATCCATACTGGGCATTCATGAAGTTTGTTTTTGAGAACCGCAAAGCACGTTTAAGGAGGGAGTCTTTTGGATTTTTTTGTCTCCATCTTTTATATACATTTGTTGTATTTAACCCATCATGGGTGGACCTGTTTCGTGTCAAAGACTAGTAAATCTCTCTCTCTCTAGTTGGTGGAGTTCACTTTGAATGTTTACCCATTTGGGTTGGCTTGAGAATCAGACAACGTAGTAGTTTGGGATCATTCCAAGCCATAGTATAACATCGAAATGGTCTTGTATGGTAATATGGACTAGCAAAACTTTATTTCTCTCTTTTGTGGGTTTGTTCTTTATTGCTTGAATACTCCTCTTGAGTCAGTTCCTGTTATGGAAATTGATTGAAATTTTGAGGGAATCTTGGGTTGTTATAGTTTTAATATGGGTTCGTTTTCTTTAAATATATGCTCCCATGTGGAACTTAAGGCTTCGTTAGTGTAGGTTGGTTTTGTATATGTTTGCATATCTTGCTATTCTTGGTGAGCCTTTTGTTAGATTGTTGTGTTTTCTTGATGATGGTTGTAGGTTTTATTGAGATTTTTAACTGTCTCTTTTAGACTATACTGGCATCTTAAGTTGTATTAAGATTTGAATGTTGTTATTTCTCTTATTAAATTTCATTTCTGTAGTTTTGATGATGTGATGTCTGCATTGATCATTATAAGGAAGTTTCACTTCTTTATTCTTGGATTTGGTCTTTTGGGTAAGACAGAACTCTGTGTTTTGTTAGTAAAACTGTTTTGATTCCTTCTCCATTAGTTGTATTTGGGAAACATAGAACATTCAAATGTTGATTGTTTTGAGATGCATGGTTAAGCTTTGACTTTTTCCCTTCCTAGTTTATTCGTTATGATATGAACAAATGGGTTTCGGAAACCTATTCATCTTGTTAAGACATGATTTTTTTGAGTTATTAATTTTTGTTGGTTCTTCCTTTTCCCTTGATTGGAGTATCCTCTAGTAGGAGTGTTCAATGAGTACTTTTGGTTCCTGTAATATGATCTTTGTTTTCATGGCTTCCTTTTATGGATGGGATTAGGAATTAGGTTGGAGGTGCTATGGTGGTGATAGCCTGTTCATGTCAATTTGTAATAGTTCGTAGATACCTTTTAGATTTAATGATAAAAACTAATTGTGTTTTTATGACTTTGGTTTGGGAATTAAATTGAAAAGAATGAGAATAGAATATGAATTTTAATTACTTCTTTTCTTATTTGGTTATAGTTGGATGATTATCAAGTTGAAATGATTTTCATAATTTTGTTTGAGATAGAATTAATTTATGATGGTTTAATTAGTTCTTTTCCTGAACATTATTACTTAGTAGATGATGTGACTCTTCTCTTTATTTGATTTGTAATTATTAGGGAAAGTATTTCTTATTGTCCTTATTCTTGTACATGGAACCTTTTCATTAACAACAGGTTCCTTTTGTGAAATAGTTAGATAAAATCATATTTTTTTAATGTTATAGCATTTATCATGCTCAGTTCTTGTGAACTGGCTCATGCTAACAATTTTGCAGATGGACTTCGTAAAAGATGAAAGGAGAAAGACTTATAGAAAGTTACATTTATTTTACTAATGAAATCATTTCTCTTCATTCAAATGCTTATGAATTGACATTTTTCTCAAATTTACTTCTTGTTGGAAAAGAAATTATGAGGATGTATTAAAAATAGTTTTTAATAGTGGAAGGATGTTTTGTATAAACCTATGGAATACTTATTGAGTTTGGAGAGTAGTGAACTCTCTTTTGATAAATGAATTGATGTGGAAAAGTTGTTGATTTCTTATTTATAAGGTTTTACTTGACTTAGGTTTGTGTAATATTCCTAAATAATATCATGCATGATCGAGACTTTATGGATATACTTAAATATTGATATACATAACTTAGTATATTTTAAGGTATAAAATGCTACTAGGAATAAGGATCTATACTTATAGTTTGATTCTTTTCATTTTGGAAAGAGCATAACTAAGTTGATTATTATTGGTAGAACCTTACTTGGAAAAAGTGAATATGTATAGTTTTATACAAAAGAATGTGACTTCTTATTATGAAATTTAATCAAATGTTTTTCTGGTTTCACTAATAGGACAATAGTCCTTAATAAAAAAAGAAAAGGATACTTTCCTTTGTAATTAAATAAAGAACTATGTATGATATCTTGTTAAGTGATTATGTTTAAATCATAAGGATGATTTTTTGTATGCTCCTTATATGTTATCAATAAATGGAAACAGAAAGCTTAAAAGAGTAATAGAAAGATTTAGACTTTATGATATCCCAAAGTCTAATGTATAAGCTTTCAATCAAGTTTGTTTACAATGTTAAACTATAGCAAGAAAACTTAATGATCTTACTTTCTTAATATCAAATTCTGCATACATAAAGATAACTGAAAATAATGGGTTAATAATAAGATGATCTTATATATGAATGCATATTTTATTTGCATACCTTCAACTAGTGTTAAAGTACACTTTGTACCCTTTGTTGGGATAATCATGCATAGTGGACCCTTAGGTGCGTTGTTTAACGATAAATTAAGCAAGATAATAAATTGTTTGGTTAATAATCTAATGATCATAAGTGTGTTAGTTAGTTAAAGGAACTCAATTGGTTGTCGTAACATAGGGATTGTAGTAGAGTACCCTCATAATGGTAGGAGTCATTACGAGGATACTATGATGCAACCAACTATGATTCAACACCCCACTTAGTTCAATTAACTCAATTGAAATAAGTGGAAATTTGGTTCTTGGTTTTACTCTAAACAAAGATAGATATAGGGACTAGTGTAGTGTTCAACTCATTTTGACTTAGGGTAACTAGACACGCCCAATTGATTAAAGTCGATTGAGTATGTCTATGTATCCTTAATCACCACGAATAGTTTTACATAATAGTGCATGTAAGTTTACCCTATTTATCATGAAAATTTGACTCAGCTTTTAGGTTGACAAGTAGTCAAGAATGATCAATCTATATAACAATACAAATGTGGTGAAGGACATATTAATTTCAACGAGTATTTCATCTTGGAATGTAAATTTGGTAGACATGTTTAAAACTTTAACCAAAGTATCACAAGTTGCTTGACTACGTTGTCTTATGTCACCTATTCTAAGATGTGGGATTTCAAATGAGTACCGGTAATAGATATTTAGATAGGATTCTTAGACAAAACACTTGAGTGACCCTAAAAGCGTAAAAGAACCAGTATAACTATTATACACTTGAACAAGTTGACATACGAGAGATCGGTTTAATATTGAGTCATGGAATGAGAGATCGGTGTTTCATAGAGTCATTATAAATGCATATGGTTTTTTGTTATGATATGGATTGGCAATGGAATGTGTGTTCGATTTATATTAATTTTTTTATTATTGGTAAATAGTTTTAAAGGGACTATACCCTATTACAAAAAGGGCTCAACAACCAAATATAGCTATAAAGGAATGACAAAAGAGGATCAAAATCTAGATAAAACACTAAGTCCAATAGTAACCAAAAGATAGTTACAAGCAAGAAACAAAACAAAACATAAACTACAATAATACAGCACAAAAACAACATGTACACAACAAAAAGACCAAAAAAGAGCAGCGACCAAAATGACTCCCTCTAGCCCGAGTGAGTTTACTTCTTGGAAGCTCTATCGATTCTGGACTAGATATTTTGCAACAAGGTGAACAACTCTAATGTGGTGATGTGCGTTTGGTCAGAAGCATTCAACTACGAGATGGTCCGGATCCTCTCTTTTAATTCCCCCAAATAGTGCCTAGGATCCCACTAAGCATGGTAATGCTTCGAAATTGCTGCTATAAGAAGTCACTGATGGCTATAAAGATAGCCATGTTGTGATCATGTCTGTCTTTTTCTCTCCCCAATCTACCATCTAGAGAATTCAACTTCTTATAAATGTCAACAATTTGATCCTTCCCAATATCATAATCATCATCAATTTTTCTTTTGCCTTTCTGCTTGTCCACGCACTGCAGGTCCTTCTTAAGTTACTTCATCTCTTTCTCCATAGACTCCAATCTATGAGGCGTGTTATTCCTCTTTTGATGTTGGGCAATATCTAGACCAGCATTGCTGATATGCAACAAATTTTTACAACTTCTAGCTCTTTGGTGCTTCTGAGAACCAGACAGAGTGAGGGGTGCCAGTTTTTGGAAGCTTGGGGTTCTTGGTCTTGGATTTGGAAGGGGTTTCCAGAATGGGAGTGGGAGTAGTGGAGGTAGTGATGTGCGGATCGTTGGGAGTGGTCGGGAAGCTAGGGAATTTGGAGACACAAAGCTTATGGAGCAGGAAGATGAGGCCCTGGTGGAGAGGGATAGCACGGGAGTGCTTCTGAAAGTCCAAAATGGAGCGCTGAAGGGAATTTAGCAAGTAGTGTGGGAAGTAAACCGCAAATTTCCTTCTAAAATGATTTAGAAAGACCAAGTGTTTAACAGGGATAATTTTGTATCGCCCTTCTAGAGAAATATACCTAACCATCATATTTTTCACTTCATCAAATGGCTTGGGAATAGAACTTACCCTAATGCCCGTAGAAACAAATTTGAGCTCCTCTCCCTCATCAGAGAATTTCTTAGCCTCGGTGACCCTGTCAATCCTTTTGCTGAAAAAATGATAACCCTCCAATTCAAGGCATGTAGCCTCAACAATCAACTCTTCATTAATAGTAACATGGTGGCCACCATATTTCACCTTTCTATCCTTCCAGTCCATTACGAAATGAACCAAAATATTCTAATTGTGGCCCTGAATGCGTTCTATAAAATTGGAAATGTCACCCTTGTGTAAGAGGTTCCATAGCTCCTCATTGTTTTTCTAGGCCGATCACTACAGGGCTCTAATTGGCATGTGTACCTCCCATTTTATTCTTCTCCTAGCTATTTCAACAAATTTTCTACTAAAACACTTCATTTGAATCATTATTCCTTATGTCTGTCCCGGTTTTTAAGAACCCATCCACTTGTGTGAGGTTCAATGGCGTTAATGTGGCCGTAATTAGGATGATAATTCTCACATGTGTGATCTTTCACCTCTGCTAAAGCCTGCTCCATACCATTATTATTTCTACTCCACATTTGAATGCCCATATTTATCCACATTAATGCTATTATGTACCTCCTTAGGGATGTAATTTTCATTATCCCATATGGTTAGATTATTATTGATGCCAACATTGGCCAAGGTATCCGCTACCTTATTCCCCTCCCTATAAGTATGCCTAATGATGATATTCTTGAAATTTTGACAAATACTTCTGGATTCCATAATAAAGTCCTTGATAGTCCAGCTAGGAGGAGAGATTTGATTTAAGTGATTGATGATATTTAGTGAATCCCCTTCTAATATTAAGTTCTGTATATCATAATCTTTGGGAACCCTTAGCCCCCATAGAGCAGTTAGGGCTTCTGCATAATGATTTGTCTGAATCCCCATTTTACTAGCATATGCAGCAACTAAAAAACCTTTATGATCCCGATTTACACCTCCACTAGCAACAAAACTAGGATTACCCTTGGAGGTGCCATCAAAGTTTATTTTATGATAGTTAATCTCAGGACGGATCTAATGAATCATAGACCTATCAATGTTTGAGGTATTCCTAATCTGCAAATTTGCAGCTCCTATCTTCCAATTGGAAAGAATATATTCTTCATTCTCAAGATATTTCTTATTTTTGGGAGGTTTGAATCTCCCAATATTATCTTTAATAGCATGACCAATCTTAACAAAGTTGAGCTTGCAAATTTGAGCTTGCAATGTTGTTTATTGTTTCTGAAAATGATATCATTCCTATCTTTCCAAATCCTCCAGATAATATGGGGCATGACCAGTTTCCAAAGTCTTCTCACAACACAATGCTTAAAAGGAGGATTCCATTGATGCAAACCGAATGAAATCTTAGGCACACCCAAAAACATTGAACTTGGAAAATGCATAACTCCAAATCATTGAAGCATACTCACAATGGACAAAAAGGTGCTTAATATCTTTAGAATATTTTTTGCAAAGGTGACACCTATTAGGCATAATGAATCCTTTCTTCATCAGGTTGTCATTAGTAAGAATTCTACCTCTGAGCACAAGCCAAAAGAAAAAGTTAATTTTAGGGGTTAGCTCAGTCATCCAAATCTTGCTCCAATTAAACTCACTCTGGATATTCTCAAAGTAAGAATTATATCTAGATTTAACCGTATAATCCCCATCTCTAGATTTGTGCCAGACAATTTCATCCTTGACTTCCAACTGATTCAAGGGGATGAGGTCTAGTTGCTCCTGAAGAGAGGACAACATGGAGTTCAATTCAATTCTATCCACTGAGAGTTGTTTCCATCTCTTCTTATTTCCATCAATTTCCATGTAATCAATGACCTTAGTACCATATTTATGTTCAAGACTATCCTTTGTTGCACCAAATCTATCATTAAGGCTAAAATTAGACCAATTATCTCCCCAAAAATTGATGTCTCTGCCATTTCCCACTTTCCATCTACAACCTTGCTTGATAAAATTCCTGACTAGAATCAAGTTGTTCTAGAAAATGGAACCATGGGGAAGTTGTTCATCATGAAGGAAAGAGAAAGTTGTTTGTTGTTCAAGATATTTGGCCTTAATGAGATCAATCCATGGTTGTTCCTCCGAGAGCATTCTCCAACCCATTTTTGCAATTAAGGCCATATTCATTTTTCTTATATCTTTTATGCCCAATCCCCCAATCCTTTTAGGAGTGCACACTTGATCCCAGGAAACCAGGTGATATTTGAATTTTTCCTCCATTCCCTACCATAAAAAGTGTTTCGGATCCTTTCAATTTTTTCTCTGAAGGCAGAAGGAATGTTATAGAGAGACATAATGTAGATAGGCATATTTTGAAGAGTGCTTTTGATAAGTAGACATTTACCAACACTGGAAAGAATGGATCCTTTCCATCCAACCATTTTCTTTTGGAATCTTTCTAGTAAATCATTCCAGACTTTGATTGAGACTTTTTTAGTACCAAGGGGAGCCCCAAATAAGTAGTGGGAAGTAAATTGATTTTACATCCCAATATTTTAGCAATTCTATTCTGTCTTTCCAAAGGAGTGTTGAAAAAGAAAATAGAACTTTTATCAAAGTTGATCTCTTGTCCAGAAGTAGCCTCATAAAATTTTAGAATGGACTTGATCGCCTTAGCTTCTAGGATAGATGCCACTAAAATCAGGATAGTTTCATCCACAAATTGCTGATGAGAATCCATTTGATTCGTAGAGGTAGGTTTAGTGCCTTTTAGAAGCCCATCTTTAATAGTTTTGGTAATAGTTCTGACTAAGGCTATCCGCCATAATAATGAAGAGTAGAGGGGATATAGGATCCCCCGTCTTAATCCCCTACTATTGGTAAAGTACCCCACTAGTTCACCATTAACCACCACAAAGAATCTAGCAGTAGAAATGCAAGCCTTGATAATTCTTCTGAATTTGTTGAGAAAACCAAATTTGGCGTAACCTTGTCAAGAAAAGACCAGAGACTTTATCAAAGGCTTTATTCATGTCAAGTTTAAGGACCATGCTTGATTTTTTATTATTATCCATAGAATGAATAATCTCATGCACCATGATCACACCATCTTGAATTATCCTTCCTCTGATGAACCCACTTTGTTGTTTTGAGATTAAATCATTCAAAATGAACTGCAGTCTGGTGGCAATAATCTTAGTAAAAATTCTATAGACAACATTAACCAAGCTAATGGGTCGAAATCTTTGAAATATTTAGCATCCATTTTTTTGGGAGCCAACACAATGTGAGTATTATTAAGCTCTTTCAAGTAAATCTCTAGTTCTAAAGAATTCATTTACAACCCTAAGGAGATCATCCGAGAAAATTTCCCAAAATTCTGAAAAAATTGACAGAGAAGCCGTTTGGTCCTAGAGCCTTATCTCCTTCAAGAGTAAAAACAAATTTCTGAAGCTCCTCCAAAGTAAAAACTTTGGTAATATCTTTAAATCTCTGCTCCTCAATTTTATCTTGTGGGATAGCTTCTAACATAAATGAGTCAGCCATATCATTAATAAAGGAGTCAAAGACATATCATTTATATTAATTTAGAATAGAGAACATTATGTAAAAAAATCAGTGTTTCTAAGTCTTAAAAAGTGAATGTTATAGTGGGACCAAGTGATAGGGGAACCAAGGGGTTTGACACCTATGGACATATGATCCATAATGGTAGGAGCCAAATGATGGGGACCAAAGGGTGTATGTCCCATTGACAAACGATGAATTTCGATATAGGTTTGTTTGTTTGTTTGTTTTAATATTTCAAGGACTAGGGTCCATTAAAAATGGGAGTTTTTTTATGGAAGATTGTGATTGCCATGATTTAGGGAAAAAATGGGCACATATGCCAACAAGATATGATGTATAATTGTTGATAGGGAAAATCGTCGGTGATTCCCTCAATGTAAAATTTGGGGCTATAAAAGCCAAATCACGGGTTCATTTCACCATACTGTGAAAATGACTTGTTAGAGCGATGAAAAACATCTTTTGAGGGTAAAAGGGTGATTTGCAGATGAAATGGAAATCTCGAGTAGGAAATGGAAGCCCATGATGGTCAAGGTGAGTGCCCTATCCTTGTTTTTGTCATTTTGTGTAGTTTTTGGTATTTTTTGTAGTTTAAGGGTAGTTTCTCCTTTTTTGGTGGTGACGCGAATGCCGTAGGGTAAAATCACAGAATCTCCGTAGAGATTTTTTCAACCACCAACATTTTTAGTGAATCACTAGTGTTTTTCCTACTATGTAAGAATTGTAAATTTTGGGAAACATATTTTGAGTTGTTTATAGTATTTAGGGTTTCATTTATGTGATTGTTTGTGAAATGTAATTGACGTAGGACTTTGTAGTTTTTCTTTGTGACAAAATTAATTTTGATTCAATCTATTATTTTTGAATTTTTGAATTTAGAAATTAAATTTTTTAAATAACAAAGTACTTAATTATTGTTTAAGATGTTGTTGGTATTAATGTTTTTATGTGATGATATTGACCTTAATAATTCATTTTGATATGTTGTGGATGATTTTAATTTTCACTCGCATATTTTTAATGATGATACTAATGTTAATTTATTTCTATCTTGTATGTGGATGTGAAATTCACCATTCAGGATCATGTTCCATTACTCTTAGATCAAGTTAGGGCTAATACGTCTGAGGATGATTGGGAGCACGTTGAGGCCATAGGTCTTGGTGGTATGAGATATTATCAGAGGTTGCACACATGCAGGGGTTTCATGTTGGATTTACTAGAGCATTTTAATCCTTCTATGAGCACTTTTTTGCTACCTACTAGAGAGATTACAGATTACTCTAGAGGATGTTCATCGAATTCTGAGGTTACCGATCCATGGTGAGGGTGTGTATCTCATCACAGAGGAGGAGTGAGATGATACTATGACTAGATTATATGGGGGAATACAACATATATCATACTGAGTCAAGATTTTTTTCTTATGCTAGATCATATTTAGCTGAGAGAGCGGGACGTACTCAGATGACCATGATGATGATGGCCATTCTTTGCTATGCATTTTCTTGATTTAGGAGGTGGCCATTTTCCCTGGATGATGACGAGAGTTGTGGCTAAGATGATGGAGGAGTGGACTATTTTTGAGTGGGGTCCTACCCTACTTGCTCAGACATATAGAGAGTTGTGGGCCTGGAAGGTCCACAAGAGATATGACATTGACATTGGGTTTCTACTATAGGCTTGGGCCTTTGAGCATATTGTTATTTCTCATATGGTGGGGTTGCTTAGGGTGATTAGTGATAAACATCATGGTTTCGTGAGATGGAGGGAGGATGTCGCTAGAGGCCGAAGAGGAGGAGATCGGGATATTTTAGAGAGATGTTTTCTGGACTACAGATTGGTGATGTGGTATGGAGGCCATACCTAGATTTCCTATTTGGCCCGAGTTTGATGGTGAGATGGTTAGTTTACAATAACCTATATGGGTATAGGGTCACCAATTAGGAGAGCACGAGTTACTCCTCTTTGATCATGTTATGAGACAGTTTGGGTTGACATAAAGAGTGTTAGTGGAGCCCGCATGTATATGACAAGAGGATTGAGATATAAATACGACTCCATAGGAATTTGTTACAAATCCCGAGGATATCATGGATTATCCAAGGCAACAAGTCCCAATGATGGGGGTCATATTGTTGTTATTGATGATGCAGGGGTTACCCTTGATTATATAACATGGTGGAATCATGTATTGAGGATATTTGATGGAGATTAGGTTTCCAAGAGAGCATCATGTAGAGTCGACAAGTGTGAGCTTGGGAAGCTAGAGGATCGGTGGTGTAGGAGATAGTGGAGAGCGTAGAGGGTGATAGGGAGGAGAATGGGGATGATGAGTTGGCTATAACCATAGCTGTGGTGATGGCCGAGAAGGATGTAGTTGAGGGTGAGAGAGATGTGGCTAGGAGGGAGAGGGATGACCTCATGGGTATCTAAGATACATTGATCACGAGCGGGATGGCTTGATCACCGATAGAGACAATGTGATTTTAGAGTGAGATGAGTATAGAGCTTGGTTGACCTTACTACCATATATAGAGATCTCAGCAAGGATTACGAGATGGGATGAGGAAGGCCACGGGACTATCGAGCCTTCTATTTCTAGCATGGAGTTAGCCGAGATGACACATACCTACAGAGAGAGGGTGCAAAGCTAGCGAAGGAAGATCTGGAGCTAGTGGAGCAAGGCTACAAGTGAGTAATTAGAGGCCACCTAAAAGATATGGCATAATCCTTAGAGCCCACTATGATGCTATACGAGTAGAGTGTGATTATTATGTTGATTTTATCATGGAGTATGATCCTAATGTAGTTATGTATGTTGCTCATGTGGGTGCTAAGGTAATAACATGCCCTAGTGCTAGTGCATCTAGTGTGGTTCCCCCACCTCGAGACGGGAGCAAGTTGATGATAGTGAGAGGGGATTTGGAGGAGATGCCAGTGGTAGAGGTTCTAAGGGAGGAGAGGGTAGTACAACTCCTTGTTGAGAGTTTTAGTTTAAAGACTCTTGATATGTAGTTGTATGGCTCATGGAAGCCAAATTTTCTTTGTATGATGTATTTTTTTGACATGGCTCTTACAATCTTGTGTGTGTGTGTGTGATTTGATAGATATATATGATGATGAGGCTTTATATATCGATCAAATCCACATATATTTTTAGTTGAGGGAAAATCCCTAATAGATCATTTCGAGGGGAAATGGTGCATATATGATCTACACATTCATATCCCTTATTATGTTCCTTTTATTGCTACAAGAAATGAACGTAATGATTATGAGGTTCCTCCTAAAGAGGAACTTATCCATAGAGAAATATGCGATGAACAGAGCCATGGTGTTCATCTTTAAGGTGTTTTAGGATAATGACAGATAACCACATGCTTTCAAATCACTACTGTGGTATGATGAATGGATTTAATGGAATGATAAGATATAACTACTGTTATGAAATTCAAAAATTTAACAATAGAAAGGTCACAAGTGCAAGGAATTCCAAGGTTCTTCTTCAATTTCACCATCAAGAGATTCGAGACGATACGCTCCTAATCTATACTTATGAGTAATGATGTATGGGCTGATCCAATTAGGGGAAAACTTTCCATGTTTACTCCATTCTAATTGAGTGAAAATTTGATTTTATTTAAGCACAAGATCACTGAATTTAAATTCACATTCTCCGACGTGTTTGTTAGATGCCTTTTTAATTCATTCTTGATAAAATTGATTATGTTCAAGGGCCATCAAACATATTTCATCTAACAGTTCAAGTTGTATTAAATGACCTTGTCAATATTCTTCATCAGGGATAAAGTCCTTGAGGGACACACAAAGTGAAGGGATTTATATTTCAAGGGGTACAATGGCTTCGGAACCATAGACAAGTGAATAAGGTGTGGTTGTTGTGGGTGTACATATGCTTGTTCGATAAGCCCAAAGAGAAAATGGGATTTGTAGATGCCAATTTCTTCCTGTGTCGTTGACTATTTTCATAAGGATCTTGTTGAGTGTTTTATTAGAGGCTTTAGCCTATCCATTTGCTTGAGGATAGTATGGTGATGAAAATCTAAGTTTAATATTGAAGGTATCACAGATATTTTTAACTTCCTTATTTTAAAAATATTTTCCATTATCTGTGATAAGTTTATGTGGGATGCCAAAATGACATATAATGTGTTGATATATGAAATTGATAATCATTCCTGACTTAGTTGATGTCAAGGGGATTGCTTCAACCCATTTGGTGAAATATTCAGTGGCTGTGATAATGGAATGATGTTGCTGAGATGACTTGGGGTTGATAGCCCCAATGAGGTCTAACCCCCATTGAGAGAAAGGCCATAAGTCCTGAGTAGGTTGTAATGCTTGACTAGGAACATGGATCAAATCTAAATGAATTTGACATTTCACACATTTCTTAATGTACTCACAAAAATCCTTGGTGATAGTGGGCCAATAATACCCTAGTCATATTACACGTTTAGTGATTGAATTTCCATTGAAATGACCTCCACAAACACCATCATGGACTTCTTCAATGGCTTTGATTGATTCGTGTGACTTAAGGCATCTCAATAAGATACCATCAAAACTATGTTTGTAAAGAATACCACCTATAATGACAAAGTGAGTAGTGTGTTAAAGAAATGACCATTTAACATTATGTGGTAAATCAGATGGAATTTTGGATTCAATGAGATAGTCATACATCTGAGTATACCATAAATTAGTTGGATTATCGTCAACAATATTGATAGAAGGAAGTTCATTTTGATGTGAGGGATGATCCAACCATTGAAAAAAATGATACTTTAGTGTTGTCTTTAAAAGTTTTATGTTTCTAATGGGATGGGGGATCTTAAAGAGGCCATTGTATCTGCAAACCTATTAGAAGACCGTGGGATGGATTGGATGGTGTAATGATCAAAAGTGTTGAGGAGAAAGTCTATGTTAGCTTTATATTTTTGTAAAATTTCATTTTTACATTGATATTATCCCTTAACTTAACTGATAACAAGTTGTGAATCTCCATAGATGTCTAATTCATGAACACCTAGAAGAATAGTAGTGGTGAGACCCATGATTAAAGATTCATATTCTTCCATATTATTAGTGCACTCAAAATTGAGTTTAAATGATAACGGAATAGGAATACCCCAAGAAGGGATAATGACAATACTGGTACCCCCCTTTCTGGAATTTATAGCCATCAAAGAAGAGATTCATCTTAACATGGATGAATTCATATTCATCAACATTATTAATGGATTCATCTAGAAAATACTCATGAGGAGGTTGATTATCTGGTAAGGGAGCATCGACGAGATGGTTTGCAATAACTTGGCCCTTAATGGATTTTTGACATGAATTCTAAATAAAAATCATTCATAAGCATAATCCATTGAGTGATATAATCACTATGATATGGTTTAGAATGTATAGCTTTGAGGGGATCAAAACTAGTGACAACATACGTTTTATGATTAAGAAGGTAATGACGTAACCTGAAAGTGGTGAAGCATAAAGCAAAAAATAGCTTCTCCATTTTAGTGTAGCAAGTTTCATATTCATGGAGTGTGTGACTGATATAATATATGGCTTTTTATCGACCTTGATTATCACAATGTGCAATCATGGCTCCAAGAGCATGTTCTAAAGTAGATATGTATAAGTAAAATGGCTCTCCTTCACGCGGTGGGGTAAGAACATGAGGTGATAAGAGATATTATTTAATTTCATCAAATTCCTTTTGAAAATTAGAATCCAAACAAAAACCTATGTCCTTGTGGAGGAGCTAGTGAAAAGGTTGAAAAAAATAAGAGAGTTGTGATATGAAACATCGTATGGATTGCAATTTTCCCTAAAGGTTGTGTAATTGTGTGAGATTAGATGGAGGAGGAATTTCAATGATAGCCTTAACCTTAGTTGGGTCAACTTTGATACCTCGAATTGATATGATAAATCCTAAAATTTTACCTGTGAGAACACCGAAAACACATTTTGAGGGATTGAGATGAAGACAATATTGGATGAGACGAGTGAAGATTGACTCAAGGATAGTAAGATGATCTTTGCATCGTTTGGAATTTCCTAAAAGTTCATCAATGTAATCTTCAATTGTTTTGTGAATGAGATCATGAAATATGTAGTCCATGGCTTTCTCGATAAGTGGCTCCCGCATTTTTGAGGCCAAATGGCATAAAATGGTAATGAAGGTTCCCAAGGGGTGATGAAAGTAGTTTTGTGTTGATCTTCGTGAGCAATACGAATTTGGTTATACCCTGAAAAACCATCCATGAGGGAGAGAATTTCATGGCTAGTTGTTAGGTCAATGAGATGATCTATGTTTGGAAGGGGAAAATCATCTTTTGGACAAGAAAGATTGAGATCTCTAAAATCAGTACAGATACGTAATTTTCCTAATGCCTTAGTTATAGGAATGATATTAGAAACCCATTGTGGATAATCGATAGGGATGATATAATTGGTGTCTAAATGTAGACATTTCAACTCTTCCTTAATAAGAATAACTATGCAAGGATGCATTTTACTGAGCTTTTATATGACTATCTTAATGTTTGGATATGTGACAATATTGTGTACCACAATATTAGGATCAATACCATGCATATCAACATATGACCACGAAAAGGATTGATAATATTTAGATAGAAATGTAGTAATTTCATCAAGCTCTTGTGGACTCAATGATTGGCCAACTTTAACTATACGAGGATCTTGAAAAGTTTCTAAGTTAACGTTGATGGTTGATTTTTTAAGGAGAGTTGATGTTTTAGGTGGTAAATGTTTATGAAGTAAGTGATCTTCAGCTCCCATATGCGAAAGGATATCTTGGTCATCATGACATTGGAGGATATTTATGACGAGAAGGTCTTCCTCAACCATTTATGGCCAAAGAAGATGTATTTGTTTAGTATCATGGTTAGATTGATAAGTAAGTGGTCCTAAGGATATGGTATTGACTAAAAAAAGTTCAAAGGTGGGATGGGTACAACGTCGTCTAGATCCATAAGATCTTCAGAGGATGTTGAAGATGACGAGTCTAATTCAGTGATGAGCATAAATGTAGCTAGTTTGGATGTAGTAACTTCAGATACTTCTGAACTGAATTTTTTATATCTTAAATCATATTTTTCTTAAGTTTAAAGGAACATTATATGACCACATCATGTATTCCCTATTCATAACACCCAAGAACAAAACCTTTCCATGCATAGTGGTGAAGGTACATACGGGTGAAATTTGGATTATCTAAAGATTTGAAATCTAATGCGAATGTCATGGCATGGTGTTGACTAACATCCCCAGATGAAGGATGATCATGTCCCTCATAGAAAAAAATTGGTTTTGAGATAAGATGGACCATAAGAGACAACATCTCCCACATTAGGTTCATATTCAAAGTTGTTTGTCGAGGTATCTATAAGTTTTAGGTGAAGTAATGTGATTAAGCATGAGGAGTCAATATCCATCCAATGTGAGGTGTTGTACAACATCACTAAGAGAAGAATCGTCCTGCAAATTTAGAAGAAGGAATAAATGTGCTAGTTCAAGCTTCATTGGATGACTTAGAAGTGTCTTTGGGAATAAGTACATCACTTAGATGATACATCATGTAGCAATTAGCAAAATGGTTTGGATATGTGGGAATAGTGAATGTTTGACCCTCATGTTCGTACTTGAGACAACGATGAAGAGTGGATGGAACACACCGCATAGTGCATATCCATGGGCATCCTAATAACATATTATATTGAAACTCTCCTTCTATAATGTAGAAGAGTTTAGGTAGAGTTTTTACACCAAATTTTAGTGGTAAGATGATGGTGCCTAACGTGGGTGCGATAGTATCATTAAAGGATCGTAATAAGACTAGTGTTTGGGAAACAACAATATTGAGTAGTTTAAGTTGATCAAAATCAAAGGAGGAGATAATATTAATAGCAACAACACTATCAATCATTACTCTTTTAATGCAGGTATCATTTATTTGAGCCATGATGAAGAGTGGTAAATCATGATCCTCTGGTTTGAGGGAAGGTATTTTGGATGGTTCAAATGATATGGTAGTAGATGCTTTAAGGGATCCTACAAAGTTTGTAAAGGATGATGGATCATCTGAAGGTATTGTTATTGATTGGAGAGATTCCATCATTTCTTTTTTGTGAAGTGGTGATGTTTGTATTAGTTCATATAATGACATTTTGATAGGAGCTTGATGTAGTTGTTTAACGACAACCTTTTGTATTGCAATGGATGTTGAAGGTGGTGCAATGAGGATGGAAACTTTGGCCTTAGGTGAGACTCGCTGACCAAATATTTCGGGATCCATAGGGATTGATAATTGTAGTTTATCTAAAGGGACAACTATTTCTGGTGGTGGAGGTATTGCTACGTATGTTTTTCCCTTTTTAGACTCAGATGGATCTGTGTCATAATTTTGTGAATGAGTAGTAATACGAACCACATCAATTTGATGGGAAGGAATTTAAAGCATAGGATTCTTAGATTTTGATGAAGATGATGGTGATGTTGATGTTAATATTGCATGTGGTTTGGGAGAATATGTCAATTTTGGTAAGGAAGTTGATGTGCCAATTTACTGCAATCATGCGAAAGCTTTACAATTTTCAATAAAATGACCTTGTCTTCTATGATATTTGCATGAGGTGTTAAAGTCATAACAAGAGGGTTTCCACCCCTGTGGGTCAAGTAATTTTAATGGTGGTAATGTTATGAGTGATTGTTGTAGGAAGTCTTCCAAAATAGATGCATAACTCCCTTTTGGTCTATATGTAAATGATGATGGAGCCTCAGATACCTTATCTTCCAATGGAGGTAAGAGTTTGGCCAGAGGTTGTCATTTTGTTGATTGTAAAGGACTTTTAGGTGTTGTGAGGGACATGGGGTGAGAGCCACTTGTTGTAGTTTGATAGATAGGTTTTGGACCTGAAATAATGGGGTGATTCCGAGGTATAAGGGATTTAGGACCACACATGGGATTCTCGATCCGGAGGAATATACTAGGGGTTGTTAAATTCTTGAATGGTGTCTTGTTTATGAATTCATGTTGTGGGAGTTTGGTAGGTAAGCCCAGGCCTTGGCATAACAAGAGGATTATTGAAATTGGGAATGGGTTTTCTAGGAGGAATTGGAAGAAAAGGAGGGCCACATAAATGGTATGTTTGATCATAATAAGGGCTTTTAAAGGCCTAGACTAAACCTTGTTTATTAGCCCCCTTGAGGTTTTGGATGAACATGATGTATTCATCGAAGTTGATGTTAATGAAGGAAGGGGAGTTTGAATTGTGCGTTTAATGTAATATAAATGGTTTGAGGGTTGTATCGGTCTTGGATTGTTGGTTTTCATAAGATGAGGGTGAGTATGGCCCAAAGTTGTTTTAGGTGAAGATGGTTGTGTTAAGAATGTTTGAAGAGGTATCATAGTTATGTTTGCAAATGAGGGCAGAGTTATGGGGGTATTTATACTAGAGAGTGGAATTAGTAAAGAGATTGGATTGATAATTACTTATGATGGTAATGGTAAGATAACATGCAAGGGTTCAGTAAATATAGGTTCAGGTTAAACAAGCATTGTTGTTGTCATCGTTGGTCATGTGGGTGTAGATATTTCTTCCATAGATGTATTTTTCGGTTCAATAGATGTGAATTTTGATTTATTAGGTATTATTTTTGATTCAAGAACAAGTGTTGCTTTTGTAATGGCATTAATGGTATGATAAGTACAAAAAACATTGGTTTGTGGTTGATCAGTAGATGGAGAATGATTTGGAAAGGGTTGTTTAAATATGTCCAGGTTTTGGTTTGGGGGTGCATTGGGATTATCCAAATGAAGTTCACCCTTATTAATCAAATCCTGAAGAACATTGCAGAACATCCGACACCTTTCTATGTCATGTCCTTTGACCCTATGGTATTTGCAATAGTCATTGTCCCGATACCATGAGGGTTTAGATATAGATGTGTTGATAGGTCAGATGGGAGGAAGAGATATCATATTGGCGGTGAGTAGTTTGTCAAAAACTATGCTATAAGTTTCCCAATTGGTGTGTAGTTATGTTGTGGATGGGAACGTTCAGCGGTAGGATTTTCTTTAGGAGCCGACTTGACTACTACGACATTAGCAGCTGATTTAGATTTTTCAGGACTAGAGGATGACTTAGAAGGAAACTCGGTTCATGGTTTCTTAGGTCAAAGTTTAACATGACCATCTTCTAAAGCACGCAGTTCTAATTTTTGGCCATAGTAAAGGATTCATCAAAAGTCTAAAATGATTGAATTTGTAATGTTGACGAAATGTGTTTTGCACATGATCGACATAAAACTTTGATCAACTTAGTTTGTGGTAATGTAAAGAATAATTGATTGATTTTTCCTCCAACGAAAAAAATCAGCAATTGATTCATATTTTAAAAATTTAATTGTGTAAAGGTCATTAATGGTGAATTTGCAAGATATGTTTATAGAGAAGTGTTCTAAAAAAAATTGTGTGAGTTGAGTAAAAGAAAAAAGGGAAAATTACAGGATACTATTGTAATAATCTAGAGCAGGACCGACGAGGGACATTGGAAAGGTTCACAGTATAAGGTCTTGATCATGGGATATTAAATAACAAGCGTGAAAAAATGCACAGATATATTATTGGGGATATTCTTTGTTGTAAAAATTAATGAACTTTGGAAGTTTTCAGTGAGGAGGATATGTTTTGTATGGAACTGATGGGTGGAAGGGTTCATTACAAATTTGGTCATAAGATAAAAAAAAATTTGTGTAGATGAGAAAACTTCCAGACTTGATATCTGATTCATAAGAGCTTGAAGAGGATCAGTTGGTGCAGATTGTTATGAAGATGGCCCAGGTTGAAATGTAAAATGACCAGGTTGTGAGTACATTTGATATTGTTGAGGAATGTTTTGCTGATAAGGGATGTTTTACTATGGAATGTTGTATTATGGGACATTTTGCTGCGCGAATGTTTTTGTTGTGGGATGTATTATTGAGGAATATATTGTTGAGAAGGGATGTTTTAATAGGGGATGTTCTGTTGCGGGATGTATTGTTGAGAGGGAATGTTCATTGTTGCGTATGGTTTGTTGAGGGATATATAGTTGAGAGGGGATACTTTGTTTTTGTTGTGGAAGAGCCCATTGAGGGATGTACCGTTGAGATGGAATGTTCTATTGTTGCATGGAGCGGCTTGTTGAGGGATGTATTGTTGAGAGGGGATACTTTGTTATTTTTGTGGAAGAGTTTGTTGAGGAATGTATTGTTGAGATGGAATACTTTGTTGTTGTTGTGAAAGAGTTTGTTCGAGAGATGTACTTTGTTGAGAAGAGAAATGTTGTGAAGATTGTATATACTGATAAGGAAAGGGTTGTGAATAAGGGGGTGGTTGTTGAAAGAACATAACAGAGGCTACAGAAGATGGTGCTTGTTGTGGAATATGTTGTGTAGGAGCAGATTATGGTATAGAGCTTAATGGTAATGATTGTTGTGGTATATATTGTGAGACAGGATGAGTGGTAGCAATTGCACTAGTATTGATTAAAGGGATTGATGTTGTAATAGACATAGTAATGTTTTGAATGTTCTTTATGGATGAGAAAAAATGGTGGAAAAAAATAGAACTTACCTGGAAATGTTTGAGTAACTAAGGATGTTGGAGGGGTAGACAATGGAGTACTAATATTTCTTTACGGAGGTGTTGAACCAATAGAGCATTCAAGACAATGTGTGTTGTTGGGAAATTGTGTTTTGAGAAGAAACCATATGAAGACTAAAAATAGGAATAGAGGACGCAACTTCTAACAATTCAGTTTGACTCAAAGGTGGATATGAATGTATTTGTTGAATGACAGGTCCCTGATTTGAAACAGTCTTGTCATAGTGGAGGAAGGATCATATGAAGACAAAGTGGTTGGGATATGAATTGTTGATTGACATGCTACGTAGGATCAAAAGAACTTGAAAATGATTTGAATTCAAGCTGTTGTGAGGAACCAGATAAGGGTCCAAGAACGTTTGTAGATGGTTCTGGTGTAAATGGTTGGGGCTGAACACCCCTAGCTTCCAAATAGGCATTAAGGGAAATAGGATTTGAATCTAACATTTCTTCGAAAGAAGGATCACCTCTTTCAAATAAATTGGTTTCGGAAGATTTTGATTGTGAAACGGGGAATATGGTTGTTTAATATTTTTAGCATTTTCTTACTTAGATGTGTTAAAATCCTTACTTGCCAAAATTGACGTGAAGAATATAAAATTCATTGTCTCATTTCTTCATTGTATTGTTATTCTATTTCATTCCAAGCTCTTTGATCATCAGTCAAAGGGGTCGATGCAATTGGTTGATGGAATGGGTTTTGTTGTTGTAGCGGCGTAGTAAAGGTTGGTGTCGACACAGTAGTAAATGAAGGTGTTGGCAACAGTGTAGATAACGGAGTGGATAAGGGAATTTTTTTCTACAAGGTGTGGATATTGGTTGAGACATACTTTCAGTAGTTTGATTGCGAGCTTGTTGTCTTGTTTGTACCATTATAAGAAAACACACATGCACAAATTATAAAAAAATGTACTAAAATGGGTTGATTATAAGCAACAATCAAAATCAAACAAGATAGATTTTTAAGTTTTCTTGATTTAATTATAAGGTGAAATGTGTAAAATGGTTAACAAGGGTCCTAGGAAATGGCAATCTAGGGCTGGTTTGAGGTATGTTTAAGGGTGGAGTCCTTGATATACCTGAAGGTATGTGAGGCCCAACTCTATAATATTGTCAATACGGGCATGGTATTGGGGCATACCCCCTCACTTCACAGTCCCACAACGATAAGGGTGTTGGGTGTTGAGCCAATATATATCGATAGACATGAGATTATATTCATCCAGAACACCGAGTCACTTCCCTGTTTGGTGATGAAATCCTAATCAGTTTCACTTGGGTGGTAATTGTTTTAAATGTGTTTTTATATTTGTGTGGTTTGGTTGTGTGTGGGGAAAGAAAATTGAATGCAATGAATTATCCTCCTAATTAACCCTATGTGAAACAAGAAGGATGAAAAGTTCATTTTAAAGTCAAATCAAAATGTTGTTTTTGATGAAAACAATCAAACATGATGCAAAACTAAAAGCAAAAAGGGAAAGTTTTAAAACTCATTGTTGAACTCTCCTTCTTCTTCTTCTTTTACCAATGTTTAAAGCCAAAAATCCCAATAATCTAGAAATCAAAAGAAACAATAACAATAGTCTCTTGCAAAACTAGGTTAGCAGAAGCAAAAAAAAAACCTAGATCCAAGAGTAGGAAACAACTTATAAAGTGATCACGATTAGCAGGAATTGCTAGTATTTTGACAAATCAATGGTGATTTCTCAAAGGTAAAACTTGTTACAAAGAAATTTGATTTTTCCTGATAAATGAAATTTTTTTTTAGATTTTCATAATGAAAAATCAAAAACAAAAATCTATAATGTATAATTGAGAAGAAATAAAGAAGTAAGCAAAAAGTAATTATTATAAGGTAGGTTACAAAGCTAGAAAAAGGATTTAGGGAATCACCGGCAATTTGAAAATCGGTGGCACTTACCATTAAAATAACCAAAAAAAAAAAAGATACTACTTTTAATAAAGTTAACAATGGAATAAGGGATAGGGTCCCACCGGTGTGCCAAAATGTTTCAAAAAGTTTTGCCTCTTCAATTTAAGTTAATAAACAAGAAACTAAACTATCAAACCTCAAGATGGTGGGGTTTACCAGTACCCATTGATATGTGTGGATTGTATTAAAGTTGCACCGCATGTACAAAACAACTCAACTCTTCTCCTGCAAATGACTCTACAATCAAAGACACCTCACCAAAATTTTAATCAGTAAAAAATAATAAGTGGGCTCGCTTGACAGAAGTCATTCCTTGAAAGTCAAAGGACTCCCTCGCAAGGATGTTAACCCACTATTTATGCAATCAAGAAATATATATAAGAAATCATGATATTTGGATGGATAAAAATTATAATCGTTCTGACAGCTTTCAGAATTTAATTACAAATACGTAATGAAAAACTATATATATATATATATATATATATATATATATATATATATATATATATATATATATATATATATAAAAGCTATAATCTAGAGATCTGAATAAAATTTGATATCAAAATCCTTGGATAAGGATGAGCTTTCAAAGGTATGTTATGTTTGTGGAGCCTGTTTTCATGTTAGAGTTTGGTACACCTTCCATGTGTTACACTCGGATATTTTTACGGCGGTCCCGCTCACCGATGAGCGGGTCAAGGGGGTTCAGGGGTGAAGCCCCTAAAGAAAATTTTCATGGGTGGTTTATTAACCCATGGGTAATGGGTAACCGTTATGGGCTGTTGGATTTTCGGTTTCCATTGTTTTGTAAAACCACCTCTTCAGCTACCTATTGATGTACTTATAAATAGATGGACATACAATAGGATATATATCAATGTGTTTTGTGAAGGTGAATAGTGTGTGTGAATTCAAGTGCAAATTCGGGAGGGTTTGTTGAGCGCAGCTCCAAACAAGATTTGATTATTGTAATTGTGAAGACTATTGGCTTGTAATAAAATTTGAGAAAGTGTTCTTGGTGGATGTAGCCCACATTAGGTGAACCACGTTAAATTTTTTCTTTGTGTTGTGCATATTTCATTTCAGTAATTCTATTCATACTTCTTATTATTGCGATTCGAGGAATTATTCCGCATTAGATTCTATTAATGCCTAACAAGGTAAACTCAGGATAATCTATCTCGGATTCCTCGAAATATTTATAGTCATAGTCATCAATATATACTCTGTTCCTAAATAATTCGAGAGATGAATTTAGGTTCTTCGTTCTCTCGAATCATACTAGTGATTAGATGTTGTGTTTGAATATGGATATTTTGGTTGTTCAGTGGGTTCATATTGATTCATTGATTTAGTATCCGAGTTCTAAATCTCCAAACCAATCTCGTAATGGTATTTGAACCAGATAATTCATCTCAAATGTGTAAGATCTCAAAATATGCCTCCCAACACTCATTTGTAGCCTCTCGAATGCTTTGAGTTATATCAAGGCGTTATGCAAATAGTTTGAAGGGACTGAATGTATCACACAAAGTTCCATATCAATAAATACGCACATTTCTCCTAATGTAATGGATGAAGAATAATTGGAGGAGAATTGATATCTTGGTTATCTCGTGTGCATGACCACCTATAACCATCTACAAATACCCATCCTTGATCATATGTTAGCATAAATAGAGAAATAGATGTAATAGATAGGTGATAATCTGATAAATATTGCAAATGTCAAAAATGACATGAAATGTAGGTGTTTTAGGGAAATGCACGAGCATTTTAGGGAAATGCAGTGTTTCACTAAAATGCTAGTGATTCTAGGTTAGATTAAACAATATGGAATATGATATGTTCTTGAGATTTTGATCAAATTTTTGATAAACTAATTAGTTCTAGTTTATTTATAATGGAAAATAGAGGGCCTTGACAACTATGGACATTTCAAAAAAATAGATAAAAGATGAAAATAAACAATCTTACCTTGATTTTGGATGAAGATTGAAACTACCCGAACCTACAGATTGGTGAAGATCAACCATCTCCTAAACGGAACCTATTCGGCAATGTGTTGCGTAGGTACTGATGACAAAGGATGTATGGTGACATAGATAACTTTCACAAACAAGAGCTTGAATAAGTAGACGAACGAAGGAGGATGCACAACTGAATCTTAGAGCTCTTGGATGGGCTATAAGAAGATCTTCCAACTGGGAAAAATAATATAGAGCTTATGTTGTTTGAAACTAAACTCAAAGAAGGCTGATAAGTATTCACAATTGAAGATAATGGAAAGACGACAAAGAATAAACATGAAAATTCAAGTAGGTTGGTCCTGAAATGAGGTTGGGAAACAAGCTTATATAATCGTTGGCATTTTACCTAATCACCAACGTTTGTTGTTTTTTTAATTTTATTTAGGTAATAGTTGTAACAATTTCCTAACTTAAGCTTATTTTTTGTATGTTCGAGGGATAAGATCGTGAATTCATTTTTCGAATGGGATGAGGTGTCGTGTGAGGTGTCTTAGTTGTTAGGAAAATGGTTAGATTATATTCTATTTTGGCTAGGTTGTTTAGGATATTTCTTAGTTAGTTTAATTAGATATATTAACATAGTTTTTAGGATAATATGTAGATTTTGTTACGATATTATGATAATCATAGATTATATTTAGTTAAATTAAATATCAATAGCCTGTGTGGTAGATATGAGGAAATAAAAATTTTATGAATTATATTTAAATAATATTTAAAGAGATATTAAGATGATAAATTGTAAGTGTGAACGAGATGAATTATTCACGACGGGGAGTTGTAGAATTTTGGTGTCTACAGTTGTCATAAGAAAAATGTCTATATCAAGTTTTTATAGAAGTGTGTGTAGGTTGTGAAGCTGAGAAAAGTTCTTAAAAGATAAAGAAAGTAATCAAAGTGCCAATGATGCATTTTCTCATCAAGGAAGACTTGAGTTGTCTGTGGATGGACAAAGGATTACACGATGCAAGAATTCAAATCAATATTAAAGCCTATTCAAAATGGAAGTTACAGTGAAGATAAGATGGTCAAAGTGAAACTACATAGAGTTGATTAAGACCATAATAGAGTCCTCTAGGTGTCTTCAAGGGGATAAGGTATAGAAAATCATTCTTCAACCCGTGTAAAGGAGGTGACATGAGTTTAAGCATCATGAGTGTATCTGTATGGTATGTTTTTATAGAAAATGATTTAGAACGAGTAAATTAGAATTTTATATATGAAACTACAAGTTTTCTTCTAGAAAGAAAAACATGATTGAGTCAGAAAATGCTCAAAATTTCCTAATATACACCTAAGGGAGTTTGAATAGCTCAAGGAAGTATCTATAGGTTTAAGAAATAAAAATTCTATAGGTGGAAGTGGCTCAGTTTGAATATTTTAAGGTGTGAAACTACTTGATGAGACTTAAAAAAGAAAGAAGTATATTTAGAAGTGTAATGGCCTACAAATTCTAAATCTTGTGCATAGTATATGGCAAATAGGTTTCAAGGAATCTAGTCTCATCTAATATAAGGGTTTCAATTGCTAATGAAGATCTACAGGACCTTGTAGTCAAATTTGTGGGAACCAGAGTTTGGAAAAGGAATTGAAAATATGTTAATAAGGTGTATGGTACTCCTAACCTGGGTCTAGGGTATGAGTTCTTCAAGAAGGTCTTCTAAAGGTCAATGAAGTTTGTGGAATCAAAGAATGAAAGAGAAAAGCTCATAATTTATCTTCAGGTATCTTTCATGATGAGAAACTAACGTTCTAGTGTTTGATATTTCTTAAAGGTCTTAGTAAGGGTTATCTTCAAAGTGGTGAGTTTTTGAAGTGTTCTATAAATGATGTCTACATTCGATATAATGAGTACAAAGTGGTCTCTAAGTCATGCTTCAAGAGGTTTGAGAGTTGGTTTGTAAGGAATAAGTACAATATGTTGGTGATAACTCTTCAAAGAGTCCTTATGTGAAAAATAGCATGTCTCAGCTATAAGTAAGCAATATTTAGTGAATGATGATGCTCAAATTTAACTTCATGTAACTTAGGGGTTTGATGCCAAAAACCCCAATTGAGTACAAGTTGACACCTTATAATTCAATTTAGTTGATTATTGAGAACACTATAAGTTTTCTAAGGACTATGATAGAACTTGATAGGGTATTCACTTCTAAAGTTTCTTCACAAAGTTGTGACAACACATGAATATCTGAGGTGAGTATGAAATTGAGTTTTTATAGCATTGAAAGGACTAAGATTGAATCTAAGTTTTTTAAGGAATAAACTAGTAAGGGTTTTAATGCTAAACTCATGATGATGGATAATGATTTATTCAAATATATCTAGAAATGGTTGATAGGAGTGTAAAAAGCATCCTGTAGTATGTCAAAGGTTAGGATAACTATGAAGAAGTGTGTAGGATTCATGAGGATTAGTTCGAACGTATGAGTTCATCAATAAAGTGATTGTTATGATTCTGCACAGTCTATAAACTGAAATGACTATTAGTCATGCATGTAGATAAGCATTTTTGGTCATGTAGAAGTGTATCGGTACCAAACATAAGACAATATATGGATAAGTATGACCTCATACTATTAATATGTGTATCACATACTCAAGATAATCCTAAATATGGAATTGGGACTCAACACCAAGTATATGATCTCTACAAGTAATAGTGACTATGACAGGTCTTTTTGAATGTGCAAGAGAGAGTGTGTTAGGAGCTAAAAATGACTGTAACATAGTAAAAAGGGATGTAAGTAATGTTTTAGGATTAAAAGTGAAGTACCAATGAAAATTTAGGGTTGAATGTGTTACAATCCTGAATTAGTTTTCTCACCAAGAATCTGAGTAAAAATGTTTGGTCAAGAACCCAAGCTATACTACTATAGTGCATAAAGGACTCTAAAAGTGTTACTACAAGTTGGATTAGTTTGTAAATTTTCTTCAGACGGGGGAGCCCATAGTTCCTTCATTAAGAGGTATCTTAGTGATTTTTCATATGAAGAAGCATGCCTCTTGACAAAAGTTGAAGGTCGATAGTTTCTCAATTATTTTCAATATACAAGACATGAAGAGTTGTTACTCATGTGTAAAAAGTGGTGTATCACCATCAAGACACTGGGAGCAAGTAACATTGCTTCTAGATGATGATATAAGGGACTAAAGGCATATAATGTATGTAAAATGTGTCATCTCAAGTAAATAACAAGATTTTATTCTTGAATGTATGTTGCCATCCATATATGACTGTGAAGATTGAGAAGACAACTTAGGACTGGGAAAAAGTTGTTCAAAGTGATTTCATGCCAAATATCCAAGGTAAGCTACTCAAATTTGTGCTTGTATACTAGAATGTGTTGTTATTTTCTCAAGGGGAGTGATGGAATGTTTAGTCATAACTTGAATGATGATATTTGCTCACCAAAATTGCTCTTAAATACACTTAGGAGTCTTATTAGGGAAATGAGTCCTTGGGTCAATTTGATATCAAGAAAGTGTATTGAAAAGCCTAATTTGTTCCTAGACAAGATGGAGTATGCTCAAAATGAAGGTATAATGTATTTTTTTTTCTCTTTGATGATGTTTTTGGCATGTTATTTAGGATTATGTTACGATTATTGGCCTATTACAGTGTTTCCATGAAGGGAAAAACAAGGGTTAAGGAGGAAATGCTTGATTTTGCATGTCTAAGAGATGAAATATGGTGTAATGAATTCAAATGAGGTAAGTGAATGATGTATTCATTCTTTATCAATGTTTTTAGATGATGTAATTTCTTTTCCCAAGGGGAGCATGGTGCTTGTATGCCTAAAAAGAAGACAAAAATATATTTTTGTGCAAAAATCAAGGTATTGAGCTAGTTGAGATCTTTGGTTGATGTTTCTAACAAAAATTTGATGCTATGAAGTTCAAGGGAGAGAATAATATGCTACTACAGGTATTCCTTTGTCATTAATGTAAAAAGGGGAGAAGTTGAGGTGTTTTCCATCAATGAAAAAGGGGGAGATTGTTGGCATGTGGTCCTATTGGTTGTTTTCATTGATGTAAAATGACATTAATGAAAAAGTGGATGTTGGATTCGGGTCATTTGATGATGTATATGATGCTAACATGTTGATTAAGATGTGTTTATATGCTTTGTACAAAGTGAGATTCATGAAGGATTGCTTGCTCTTACAAGCCTATTTAGGTGCCTAGGTGATGAGCTTTTGGATGCTTGACAATCATTTTTAAATGATAGATAGTAGGTTTTTAGGGTTCTTGGGCACTCATAATAGTGGCATGATATAGATACATGTATTTGGCTATGTTATAGGTGCTCATCTGGAGTAGATATGGTTGCTAGGAGGTGTGAGATTGAGTTTTGGAGCTACATGAGCTCATGGATGCATGTTTTAAGGATTATCATGGTATACTAAGTATTTACGGGTCATTTTTAGTGATTTTATGATGTGTTATAGAATTCTTTCAGTTGACCCTAGTTTCTACAATGAAAATCCTTAAAGTGAAGCTATGTAAATGAGATAGGTTGGATATTTTAAGGTATGTAATTGACATTATGGTTATTGGGAATGTTAGTGTGATGAGTCATGGTGCTTTGAGAAAAATTTTAGGTTTCCATGATGATAATTTTGCAAGTTATGATAGTTTATGTGAGACAAGGTCAAGAACAAGTGAGAATCCAACTCAATTTTGAACCTTTGATGCTTGTTGTGAATTTTGTCCTTTACATGGAGCCTTTTATCTTTCGGGTATGTTTCTATCATGATTTTAGAAGGCTTTTAAAAAAAATCAGGTCATTTGATTGTCATGTTTTTATGAACGAATGTTAAGAAAATAAAGTGGTCTAAAACCCTAACTAGAACCAGTCTGCAAAAGACGAAGTATAGTGAGTCAGTTTTGATTGATTCATAAAAAGTAATGATTTGATGTTTTAGAGGACTCTCTTATCTTTCCATAAATTTATGGTAGTGGTCATGGTGATGAGTGGGCCCCCACACACATGTTAGTTTCTAAAGAAGAAGGTTTTGAGACAAGGTTGTCTAAAAGAGGTATGTGATAAATTGATGGTATGGAATGTATATGAGCTGATATTAATTTCCATTGAGTTTTTAGGACATGTTCATGTAGGAACATGTTCATTATAGGTCCATTCAATTTGACTAGTCAAAGGGCGCTTTGAGGCCTTAATAAGTAGGGTTTAGTGAAATGCTTATATCGAAGCTACGGGTGGAATTTTGAGGTGATTAAATTTTTTTTTGGAAATAGGATTCATATATATTTCCATTTATATAAGTATTGTCTCATGATGAGGTTTTTTTAAGGTTTCTAGGTCATTTTTATACATGAATATTTTTTCCAGTGTAGGATAGGATGTGTTTTTATGTAATTTTGGATTTGTTTGAAGCATGAGATAGATTGGGTCATGATTTATATTACCTGGAATGTGAATTTGGTTAAATTTGGAATTCAAAGAATCCATTTGGAGCTATTTAATATTTTTAGAAATTTTTAATGAGCTAACCTTTGGAAACAACTTTTTTGGTAGGTTGATTTAGTGAAGACAAAAGTGGTTGTGGTTTGAGAAGGTGATTGATTAAAGGATTATAACTTTATTTAAAATGATCTATAGGTTATTGTATTTCAATTTAATTGTAACATAGAATTTTTGGTTGAGTATAAGTGATTTTGTGGTAAAATAAAGTTTCTAGGGTGCTGAAGGGTTTAGGAAACAACTATTTTGAGAGATACAAAGAGCATTGGGCCCATTAAATGAAATAATTTGATTGATTGAGATAAATTAAGACCATATATGAATTTTAAATGTTATTTTAAGAATGTATAATGGTTTATGGGTCATGAATATGTATGGTTTTGAAGTAAGGGAATTTATATCTTTATGCCCATGGGGTTTTGAGCCATTTTTGGCACATGTAATGAGGTTTTTGCTAGGCCGACCTACTTGGGTCATATGTGACCATTGTAATGATGTTATTTGAATGTAATGAAGGTTTATGGGTCTAATTTATCATGAGGGACTGACCTCCATTGGGTTATAAGAAAGAAAAAGATATAAAAGTGATGGTTTGGGTTACTTTTAAACTAGTCTTTGTTAGAGGGAAGAAGTGTGACCTAGAGGAGAGTGAGTTGCAAGTATGTGTGCATGATTTGAGATGAAAGGTTTATTACTGATTGAATACATGAGAGAAATAAGTTAAAGTAAATACAAGTGAAGAAAGAGCAAGATTATGAGAGATTGAATACCAAGTGTGAGCTAGGGTTTATGAGCTGAAATTGTGATCTCCATTAGTTGTGGAAGTAGAAAAATTAGAGATCAAACATCTTCAGGTGATTGAGTTGGTTCTTGGTAATCCTAGGGGGTTGTATCCTCCTTGTGGAGTGGGTGCTTCACTAAATTAGGGGTTGGTGCTCCTTGTAGGGTTGGTGCTCTACTAAACTAGGGGTTGGTGCTCCTTGTGAAGTTGGTGCTTCACTAAATCACTTTGCTTTGTGTAATATAAACAAATTTTCAGTGGGTTTTCTTCCCCATGAGGGTTTCCCACTTACATATGGTGTTCTTGTGTTGAGTACTTTATTTCTTTCTCTTGTGGTTGATGTTGCATATCTTAATAAGCACACATGGTTATGAATGTTGTATGAACAATCTAAATGATGAATGTATGGTTTGGTAAATGAAATAAAATTAATTTTAGGACTAATTAACCCCCATATCAGTCCCTTTTACTTCCAACACCCTTGTTTCCTACTCCATCAAGGAGAACATAAATTCATTCCTCAAAGAGCTATGAAATATTAAGCCCATTTCTTCCCTGCACTAAGTAAACTTTATAGAATTCACTACCTTAGAAAATGAACCTATCACATTAACCTTTGTATCCTCTTTCACCAAATTCTCCCTCTTCATGTCACCATTTCTATAAAAAAATTATATTGTACATTAATTTGTTTTTTGAGCATGATACTTATGGTTATTTTCTATAGTAATTACACTTTACGAGTCACATGTTATCCTTACTACCTTTTGTATGAACCCATTGAGGAACATATACTTTGAATATATACCACTTCCTTATAAGCATGTGTTGTCACTATGTATTTAGCCTTTGTAGTGGAAATAACAACACTTGTTTGATGTTTTCTCATCCAAATTATCACTCTACTAAACAAATTGAAAATGTAACCACTGGTAAATATTTTTGGATCAAGATCACTGCCCCGATCACAATCCACAAAACCATGTAGACTCAAATATTTTCTTACACCATGGGCCTTTCATTGATATAAAATAACATGATCACTAGTTTTGTGTAAATATATGAAAATCCTCTTTACCACATTCCAATGCTCCCGCCATAGATTTTCCATATGCTAATTAATCCTAATACATGTGCAATGTCGTTTTTGTGTAGACAAGTGCATACATCATGCTTCCCACCATAATATAATATGTCACTTATGACATGTACTCTAACTCCTCTTATTTATTTAGACATTGTTTAGTATAGAGTTTATGACCAAATAGAAAGGGTGTTCTTATTGGCTTTCTATCTTGCATCCCGAACCTTTCCAAAATTATCTTCGCATACTCTAATTTAGCCAAAAAAATTCATATAATCACTTTTGATCTCCATACACAAATTTGACTTTATAACAACAAGATCCTTCATGTAAAACTCCTCAAAAAAGTCGAGCTTTCATTTGTTTGATAAATTTTCCTTGTTGTTGTCATCAAATAACATATCATCCACATAGAAAAATATGATGATAGAATTATCCCATTCTTATTCAAATTACACAAAAGTATTACCCTTGCTTATTTCAAGGCCAAGTTTGTGAACACACCCATCAAACTTCTGATTCCACATCCTTGGTGATTTTTTAGGCCATATAAGTACTTCTTAAGGAAACAAAACATGTCCTCTTTACCCTTGAATATAAAATTGTCAAGTTGTTTATGTATATTTATTCCTCAAGATCCCCATGCAAAAATTTTGTCTTAACATCCATCCGATCTATCTCAAGATCATATCCAACAACAATATTAAAAGGGTTCTCTTAGGAACAACTGAAGACTCTTAGGTGTTTAAAAGATGGTTTATTTCCCATCCAATCATCTTGTGGGGTCTTATCCACCAATGTTGATATAGGTGATATTTTCACCAAATAACACGCATGATAGCCGGTGATTCATTCCGAAACTTTTGATTGAAGCCAACATCAATTAGCATACTTAAGGCCTTATCCATAAACATTTTGTTCATGCACTCTACTAATCCATTATGTTGTGGAATTTAAGGAATTAAATTTTTCTTGATTATTTAGTAATTTTTATTGAATTCATCAAATTCCTTTGAGCAATAATCTCCTCCATTGTCCATGCTCAAAACCTTTATCCTTTTTCTCAAACTGGTTCTCAACAAGTTCCAAGAAATTCTGAATACTTTTGAACACTTCATATTTTTCTTAAGAAAATATATGCATCATCCTAATAGTAATCTATAAAAGAAACATAAAATACCAACTTTCGATGTGAGGTAACCTTCGCTAGTCTGAATACATCATTGTGTATAACCTATAAAATAACAATTGAATGAGTAGTAGAAGTGGGAAACTTTACTCTTATTTGTTTTCCATACACACAATGTTCATAAATGAAAAATTCTAAAAACAATTCAAAATTACTTTATCCATTCCTTTTGATTACAAGTCATGTAACCCTTTTTTTCCAATATGGCCCAACATTTCATGCCAAAGAATTTCTTTCTCCTCCAGAAGAAATTATTTATTTTTAGTTAAATATTGTTATCACGTTATATCCCTAATGGTCTTTATTTCACCCATAGTAAATATTTTTGGTGATATTTTATTCAACTTTTCATTTTAATGTTTTTCTAATTACTTCAAGGGTGAGAAATATCCCTTTTTGTCTTCCTTCGGATCTCACTTAGGTGAGTACGCTTACTGTACCCACTTTTGAGGTCCAAAAATATGTCTTTGAGGAGGTATATCATTTTCCTTCTCCCTCCTAGATACTATAAGATGTATATAAGGAGAAATATTAAATTCCTACTTCCTAGACCCTTCAAGAGGTCTTTGGGGTGATATCTCAAGAAACTTCTTAGCCAAGAATTCTTCAATATGTCTCGAGGCGAAGATCTTAGGAGACTTCTTTTTTACACTTTTCAAGATGTCTCTAAGGATACTGTTATCCAAACTTTCACCTCTTACAACTTTGAATAAATCATTAGAATGGAGTTGACAATTTTCATGGTATGCGGAAGCAATGAGGGTCTCACCTAGCTTACCGAAGAATTCAGAAACATAGTGTCCTGCAGGGTTTTCAAGACTTGCATGATAATAAAAGTGAGAGGACCATTATTTGAGAAAGTTTGATTAACTCAAAGGGATTTTAAGGGTCGCAAAGTTGTTTTGGGAAGGATTCGAGAGGAATACGACTAAGTCGAAAAGCCATTGGATGCCAGTTTAATGTTCCATAGATTTCTCAAAAATTGGTGTTACGTGGATTTCACGGATCCATGAAACAATGAAGAAAAGTTGTGAAAAATTGTAAAACCTACTACCTAGGAAAATTTTGTGGAACACTCAAATGGTCAAATATTTGAAAGGGTATGTGAAGAAAGGAGGATTGCGAGAGAGAAACTACGGAATGAGAAATGGGGCATTTTCACCCATAACTCTCATTATAGATTAACCAAATCAAGAAAGATTGATCCTGTTGGTAAGGTATCATTAATGGCTACATTCTACGACTAATAAATTTATAAATCGATGAAATATTATGCACCAAAATTTCAAACACATGTTTAAGGGAAAAGTGACATTCATGAACACATAAGCTCCACATCCACCAACATTAATGAAGAACAACACCCCTTTTATTCTATAGATTAGATAGTGTGTAGGAATGATATTCCATAGGTGACCATGTGTTGTTGCATAAGAATTAATGAGATTTGATTGGTGGTTGAATTTTGAGTTCAAATTTCCCTCTCTTTTCCCTATCCTTTCAACCCATTTTTCTATATATTGTAGAATAATGCTCATTTGTAAAGGTTGGACCCTCTTATATTACAAGAGAATTATTTAGAGTAGTGTTCCTTTGAATTTTTAGATGCAAGCCTCAAACCTAGCCCTTTCCATGTGGATACTTTCCTCTTTCCACCATTTTAATTGATTTTACATTTGTCGTAAGAAATAAAATATAGTTTTGTGGTTATTCTATGCCCTAGTTCATTTTTGTTGCATCTTCTTGCTTTTCCTTTGCTATATTGGTCTACTATGCATTTAATTTTTTCCTTTGCATTTTTTCTTTTTATTGTGCTCCATGAAAATGGGTGTGTGAGTGTTGTTTCAGACCATGACATGTTTATCGAACCTCCTTTTGTGTATTTTCCCTTATTTTAACTCATATAAGAGTTTTCACCCCCTCTTTACGGTGTTATCACTTCTACTAGCTTAGGATTTCCCCTTTTCATGCATCTCTCCATCTCCCCAGGTCCATATGGGTGTTAGAGTAAGAATAGATAGCCGCACTTCCTTATTTAGAATTATTTTAGCATTAGAATTAGGTAGAGGAATCAACCTTCTCTCTGGGATTTTTAGTGGCGAATATTCGTAATATGGCGAATATTCCATTTTAATAAAAATTTAAAAAGTGATTTTTTTTCAAACAGACGGTGTCTATTCGCCTAAAAATTACAAAGTATATTTTTGTAGGGGTCAGATTTGCTTATGCTTGAAAACATACCCTATATAAACCTAGGTGATTCTAGGGTAGAATACTATAGAATACTCATATTGAGGTACCGTACCACTACAGGCATATCAAGTACAGTGAACTTGTGAAGCACCAGAGTCCAGTACACAAAGTATAGTCTTATATATCATCATTATATTTGCAGTTGAGTGACAAGTATTATTTGCTATGACAAGTGACAAGGGCTATTTGTTGATGCCTAAAAATTGTTGATCAACGACACCCGAAAACTAATTTATGTTGATGCATGACAAGAAATTTCTGTTGTGGCGCGTGATAAGGGGAGTTTGTTGACATGCAACAAAGTTTCTTTGCTAACACACGACTAGAATCGGTTGACACACAACATGAGGTTATTGACACACCACGGAGGCTATGGACACATGACAAGAGATTTACAATTTGTAGTCATGCGATAGTAATTTTTCTATCATGTGATAGCAAGGTTGTTTTCGTGTGACAACAAGGTTATTGTCATATGATACTAAACTTGTTTCTGCATGAAAACAACCTTGTTGTTGCATGTATTTAAAATCAAGTGAAATTTTTTTCTCACAAACCCTAGAAAATTTGCATGTTTCATGAAAGTGGTTATGGGGATATTTTTCAGGGGTTTTCCACCTTCGATTTCCTAGAGGTCTCTTAAAATGAACCCTGTGACTACGTCTATGTTGTTGTTGATAGGTTCAGTAAGATGTGTATTCTTATGGTATGTAAAAAGACAATAAAAGCATATGAGGCGGAAGATCTTTTATTTGCTAATGTATGGGTGCATTTTGGCTTACCAAATTCTATTATTTTCGACAGGTATTCTAGGTTTGTGGGGAAGTTTTGGACTACTTTGTGGGACAAGATGGATACTAGGTTATAGAGGAGCATGGCCTTACATCCACGAGATAGATGGAAAAATAGATGTGGTGAACAAGACTTTGGTGTAGTTGATTAGAGGGTATAACAATAAATACCCAAGGACTTGGGATGATTCCTTAGCCTACATTCAACATTCCTATAACCGGGAACTACACACATCCACCGTGTGAAGTCACCATTTGAAGTATGTTTGGACTATCTACCTACAAATCCACTTTGGACATAGCATTTGGGTAGTAGGATGAGGAGGATACATGAGACACGAAGGTGATTAGAGAAAAAAATCATTGAGAGGATTTGGAAAATCCATCTCAAAGTTAAAGAATAGTTGGAGAAATTTGAAGCCAAGTACAAGGCTAGACACAACCAACTCAAGAGAGAGCATAAGCTTCATGTTAAAGATAGAGTTTTGCTTTACTTGAGCAAGGAGATACTACAAGGTTAGGCATGTAATCTCAAGCTACTATGATATGGACCCTTCACCATATTGGAGAAGGTTGGATAAAATGCCTTTCAGCTTGATTTGCCACCATTTATGCAGATTTACTCAGTAGTAAACTATGAGAAATTACACCTATATGATCCATCCATGCTAGATGAAGATGAAGGATTATAGTTGCTACCTTCCATTGAGGATTGCATCTTGGACTCATAAGGTGAATTAGAGGAGAATGTAGTGTTACATCCAAATTTCTAAGAGATGAGAAGAGGTCCATAGGAGTTTTGGTAGGTTGGATTGAAATGGAAGACACCAAGGCGGACCGGTGGTAATTAAAGGAGAAAGTGAGGGATTTATTTCCTCATCTACTTCCCCACTAAGATTTTGTGGGACCAAAATCCTCCTAAGTAGGGGAGGTGTGATCCATAGGGATCCAAAATGACTCTAATTCATTAGATCATCTAGCACCAAAGAAAGAAAATAGATAAAAGTAGGTTCTGTTTGCATTTTAATAGAACCACCGCTCTATGCGCAGAGTGGAAGTTACTGAGAACCACTTCCCAACCATGGTGGTGATCTTGTAACCACTTCCTAGCTAGGGTAACGGTCTTGTGACCACCGGTCTTAACTAGGCGGTGGTCCTGTCACTTTTGGATAGAAAAATAAATGGAAGTATGAATAGACATGAATTTGGAACTCACAACTTTGTCCCTTCCCTGCCATGACCTTTCCCATTCTCCAGTGCACGGGAGGACATGGGGGAGGCTATAAATACTTGGGGAGAACAAAGGAATGGATCATCAAAGACATGAGAGTAAGTGAGCAAGAGTTCTTAGTGCTGGAATTGAGTTTGTAGAAGAAAGGAGCTTAAAGGTAGAGCAAGCAAGTAATTGGGAGGAAGTGTGAGATATTATCTACTTCTCTTTCATACTTATTGTAAATTATGTAACTTCCTATTCAAATTGGCCAATAAAAGTGGGAAAAAGAGTGTTTTTTCCTTTCCTGACTCATTTTCCTCCTCTGGAGGTTTCCAAAATGAAATTGTTGGTTTTCATAAGTTTTACATTCTTTCCTTTCTCTTCAATTTTTAGTTCTAAAGCATAAGAAAATTCATTCACTAGCTATATCTATCATTTTCTGAATCTAAAGTAGAGCAAAAATGTTTAATTGTGATTTTGTGAATGATTCGAAAGTAGAGATTTTATAGATCATTTGGTTATAGAGCTAGATATTGCAAGAGAATGTCATTTGAAAATGCATTAGGTGCTTTCAAGGGTGAATGTCACTCATGTTGTGAGTATGGGAGAATAGCCAAATATTGTGGATGGAATATTAGTGTGTTTGGGCCTAGAAGTAAGAGTAGTGTTATTTGTTTCAATTATCAATGGTGGTGCAAATCAACTTGAAGTAATTAATATGTTTTTCATTGAATCATAGTCATTTAATCATCAAACCAAGGGACATAAACTTTAAATAATTTTAGTGTTGTATGCACAATTATAGATAATTTAGGAGGTATGGAAAGAAATAACTTTCACTAAAATACTTGAAATAATAATTCTTGAAAGTATACTGAACTTAGAACTGAAAAGAAAATGGTTTATAAATGCTATGACTAAGAAAACGATATAAATTTAGAATGCAGATATAGAAAGTAAATGGTTCCTAGGTAAGCATACATACAATGAAACAAGACAACAATGGAGGGGTTCAACAAACTGCAAGTGGGCCTTGACTTGGGTGTTAATCCCTCCTAAATTTTGCAACTAGAGACTAATAAACAAAACTCATATCTTTATTGAATTTACATGAATATTATATTAAGGAACATAACAATAACCTTTACGAATTAGACTATGAATGAATTCTATGAATAATATGAATCTAACTACCTTTGTTTCAAACACCAACCCTTTGTTTTATACTTCTCGTCTTACAACAAAATGTGAGAGTAAAAATTCAACTAGGAGTTTAACACCTAAGTAAAATATATTTGGTAGAACAAGCGGAAGATCTCTCGACATAACTTAAAGAGATTCAACATATGCTATAGAATTCATAAATGGTGTTTAGTTAATCAACCAGTTCCTTCAATCACGTAATAACTTAATCAATTAGTTTACAATAAAAGATAGGATCAAAGGTTGAGTTGTTTCATAGTTTTGCATGTTCCATTACAAGTGCTCCTTCAATGACATGTATAGACACGAGTGTCGTTATTCATTCTTTCCAAAATATCTTCATAATGCGGCTCTGTCATAGGTGATTCCCTTTGGCGAAGAATGGGTCATTGTAAAAAATTCCTTTGGCTACTGAACGAGTTGATGCAAATGGTTCCTTTTACTGTATATATAGCAAGTTGCTTACAACAAAGAGTGGAATCACACATATCATCATTCAAACAACTTATTGAAATCATAAGAATAAATGCACACACAAAATAAATATAACTAGAGATAACTACATTAATAAGTAATTATGCCATAAGTTCAAGTTGTGATGATAATGTTCAGTAGTGTAACTAGAAAATACAAGGACATGACTAAAATGGCTCGATAAAAATACAAAAGATGAGTTGTTTATAAAGGAAATTAACACAACTCATCACACCCCAAGATTAATCTCTTGAATCTCCTCATCCAAGAAATTCATATTTTTGCTCTTGAAAATAGCATTCTCACTAGAAATCAATTAGGGTATTTGTCCCTTCTTCTTAACAACAAATAGCCACCATTTATCATGAACCTACTCAAAAAAAAATTTTGTATTCTCACACTAATTGGTATGTCACATATCTATAGCGGTATTGGAAAATGAAATATTTGTGGATGGTAGCATATAGGAAACCAGTTCTCGGCACATTCATTAGCAATCTCAAAATATTTTTTCACTTTTTTAAAGTTGGAATTATGTTTGGGTAAGAGTGCATCTCTTTCATCTGTAGCTCAGGAGAAAACTCATTCCATCTCATTTTGCATGCATGTACTACCTCAATCCCATTTTATTTTTATCATTTCCCTAACTCTTACATGTGTAGTTTCCTCAATCGCAACACTCTCCTCTTGATCACCTTATTCTTTATATATTTTTCATATTGCTCTACAACTTCATCATATTTTTTGGCCTCGGCCCTGAATAAAAATGGTTGGAAATTTTCCAAATGTCTATACTCTTCCATCTTCCTTTCTCTATCCAACTCATTTGTAAAATAAGAGCATAGGGCCTTAACTTGTACATCCCCAATATAGAATATTGGGATCCAATTTCTGTCATACTCTAAGGCATAGTTGTACAAATATAATTCACATAACAAGTTCTAAAGTTCATGGGTGTTGTTTTAATATAAAGTGAAGAAGCTCCTAGCTGAGCTGATATCATATGACATGTTAGAATTAATATAGGTAAGTTTAAGTTGCAGCATCTTCTCCTTTAATAAGATGACATAAACACTTGATGGTGGCCTTTATTTGAATATCTCATGTGTAAACTCGATTTTTTCTGCTCATTTCTTCTTCAGCATCTCTATCTCTTTGTCATTGACTTTCAGGTCTTCCTTATGTTGAAAAATGAGAGATTCTTTCTCTTTTCCCACTTTCCCTTGAGTCTGTCGACATAATTTTCCAAGTGCATCATCAAATTGTCAATGTCTGGTCCTATGGTCTATGTATCCATCTCATTGCAAGATAGTTTTGTAGTGTTTCTAACAACTTCATGAATAAAAACTTGTGGCTAAAATTGTGTTATGATTTATTCTTACACACTTTGTCATGTTATGCATGTTCCACAACTTTCTCAACTTGTAGTATTTGTTTTTATAATCAATTTCCTATGTGCACTGACACTTCACTCGAGATAGATCCGAGTGCTCACCCAAATTGTGCGAAGCCTACGAGATCCCTCTTTTATGACATCTTGTCAAGATGTTAGCATGCGTGTTTATAATAACCATAATCCAAGTGTATATTCCATAATAACCAGATCTATGAGCTCAAATTGGAAACACATGTAATAAAAGAACATACAGATCACATAAGGATTAATATCAGATTTACCATATAATTACCATGAATAAAGACATCAACAATCAATATCCATCCACAAAGATCCATTATATTAACTTATCACAAAACAAAAGCTGAATTTATAGAAATAATGTTATGACATTCATACACATAGGTTCATACCATAGAACATAACTCTAGTGCATATAGTCATCAAAACCCGAACTTAGAACTCTAATACCTCCTCTCAAAAAATATGCAAATCAACAATATATATAGGGGTGGGGACTTTCCCTTCACCACCCATGCACTCTCAAAATAGGATGCATGCTCAAAATATCCATGCATGCATACAAAGATAACTATGAAGCATGCAAGCTTTGCTAATAATAGATTATCTCTAAAAATAAATCCTAATCTAATCCTATTATTAGCTCAAACTCTGCATGTCTCTTGATATTCCACTTGCTCCAAAAATAGATTTTCCTTGGTCATGAAGTCTTCATACTTTTATATTTTATGTGATTTGCACTACATTTTATTTTTAGCCCGATCCAAGAAAAATGGTTAAGTCCCGAAATTTCTCTCTAGGCATGAAACCTCAAGGCATAATTTTGTCACCCTCTCGCTCCTACTCAAGCGCCCCCTCCTTTCGTGCCACTATCATATGGACCTTTGATACTTAGTTATTATTTCACAAGACCAAAATTACCCCATAATAATATCATTTCCGTCCTCGCCAATGGGGATTCTCAACTTATATCTCCAAGAATTAAAATAATAAAGAATTGACAAAGGAAGAATGAAAGAATACAAGGAACAAAAGAATAACCTTTCCATTCACTCCTAAACTAACAATATAATTTTAGGGTACTCATTTTTTATGTCAACTTCCAACTCACTCTAGTTGTTGAGCCCCTTCTTTGCCTTCACGATAATATATCCAAGCACTACCTACATTTCTTGTAGGGTCATATCCTCGCCCTTGTGTTTAAATTCCCTTACTACGCTAGCAAGCCCGAAATCATACCATCTATAACATCCATCCTCTGTGTGAATAAATTTCCCAACTCCTTGATCTTCTCTTCATAGGGTCTCGAGCTTCCTTGAGCACATCGTGCTTTTGTTCCAATAACACTAATCTCTCTTCCCTTCCCAAGGTTTCATTCTTCTTTTCTGCAAGGACCTCATTTTCTTCCACCAACATTTGTGTCTTGAGAATCTTCTTAGGATCCTCACATATAATTAGCACTAAATTTTCCTTCTATAATTATTCCTTCAACATCTCGATTAAGGCATCATACTCAATAATTCGAACGCTAATATTTTCTTTTCCCTCTCCTTCTCTTCCTTCAACTATTCTTTAGTTTTCCCCCGCACATTCGATTTCTCTCCTAGCACAAGGTGGACACAATCTTGTAGAAACTACAAGGCTGTCGGATATGTCTTATTTGTTTGTGCATCTATCACAAGGCATGCTGTCATAATCTCACCTCTAATTTCTACGAAAAAATTTAGGAGGTCTTTCTTATCCTTTTCTACCCTCTTTCGTGCTTCAAGAAAAATTCTTATCTGTTCCATATTTTGATTGTCCTCAAACAACCTTCTCGGTGTAGCCACTTTATCAATTTTCTTACGCGCTACTTTAGCCACCATATTAGTTAAGGAATTTATTTCCTGTTCATCAATGAATACAACTAACTTCATAGTTATGTACACGGCTTGAGCCCCCTTCTTCATTTTTATTCAGATGCATGCTTCTTCCCTATGTCAAATTCGGGCTTGTCCATATGTGTCTCTTTATCCAAGATAATTAATTCCTTGTGTGCGTATTTGCATTCATTGGATCCATCGGCTCTCAACCATATAAATTTGTGGGGTCAAGTGTACTTTGAAATCTAGCGAGAATGATTTTTAAAGGGTCACTACATACCCCAATTTAAGTGTCTTATACATCTCTTCTCTGTTATGCCTACAAGATCACATTCCCTTGGGTATATGTACTTTTGTTTCCTATAATGGGACATTTCCTATTACACCTTCACACTCCCTAGTAGGATCACTGACCAGTTCACATATACTCTTTTCTTTCTCATCTTCTCTATATGCGAGCCTTTTTCTTCCTCACACTCCCCAACACCTCTAAATCCCGCTGAGTTTATTCCTATCTAGGATCCTATTCCCCTTCTATATCCATAATTAGTGTGTCTTGTACTATGGGCACGTCCACATTAAAAATTTCCTCTTCATCTTCTTTCCTTGGCACATACTTGTGCCTTTTCTTTTTCTACTTCGGTGGACTTTTTTTGGACAGGGGATGTCCTCGGAGATCTCCTCAAATGTTGTGAGGTCTTGTGCTATATTTCACTATCTTAGTTCTTCTTAAGACTCTTCTAAATCCTTGATCTTCTGCACCACCCTCTTTCTTCTTTGTTTCCTCATCCTATGTCTCAATTATGACTTCCTCTTCCCTCTCCTTCCCGGGTGGGGTATTTTCATGTTGTCTCTTAGTTCCAGTGGTTGGTTGTCTCGTGCTCCATGATTTTTGGGCTGATGAATCATATCCTAAGTACTGAAGGTACATAAGGTTGGGGTTTGTAGACATGGGGCATGTAGGTATGCATGGAAATATAGTAGAAAAAAGTGTTCTTGGGAAACTCGAAATAGGATTGAGTGTTGAGCACGTTTTGGCATGAACACTTAGAAGACAAGAAAAGGCTATTTTGGGATGAGTGGAAGATCAAGCGACATGTAGTGTTTTGAGCTAATAATAGGATCTGAACTAGAGGTTAATTATAGGAGATCTATTATTAGAGGAGCTTGCATGCTTTTGTATTTATCTTGTAGTGGTGCATGGCTATTCTTAGCATGCAACCTATTTTGAGGATGCATAGGTGGTGAAGGGAAAGTCCCCACCCCTATATATATGTATTGATTTGTATGGATTTAAAAGTCCATGAATACTTCTAAGGTTATATTGTTGGTTCATGAGTTTGTATTACTTATGGTGATATTGTTATGTATGTATTTAGCTTCTATGTTTTACAATGATTAATACAATGGATCTATGTGGTTGGATATTGGTTATTGACATATCTTTTTTGATTCTTGCATGGTAAATATGATCTTAATTCTTGTTTAATCACTCTTGCATATGGTTGTGATCTAGATCTAGTTTGTGTTGTGATTTATACTTGATTAATTATTATGGATCTAGAAAATATGTGTGTTTATCATGTTAACTCCTTAACAAAGCTTCCATAAAAGAGGGACCTGGTACCCTTTCGTACTTTGGTGAGCACTCAGTTCTGGCTAAGTGATGTGCCAGCATGCCTTGGGCTGTTTGGTAAAATAAAAGACTAAATTTTGGCTCCATTTCTAGGACATTTTTTCAAGTTGTTTGAAAGAATGTTGCATGATGAAGACGTATCGCTTGACTTTGGCCAATATTGAGGATTGGGTAGAGAATTTAGAGGAAGATTTTGCTCACAGATTTAACACTAGACCTGAATTTGATGCACACGTGTGGGTTGAACAAAATTTGTATCATGAGCTCTATGAGACATTATTTTCTTATTTCCCTATAGAGTTGTACGAGTGGCTGGTAGCATATGCATCAAAGAGAAATTGGAGATATAAAACACTTATTTGGACACATGAGACTATCAAAATTTGCATGATGTTGATCTCAATTGGACATGTTATAGATCATTGGTGGAGTGGTGTTTTGCAAAGTTACACCTTGGAGTACATTGTTTCTAATTATTCATGTCTAGAGGTTGTTGAGTTTTAGTTCTTGCGCGAACCTAAAGGATCCTATTTACATGCTATCCCTTTAGTGATTAAGATATTGATTGTAACTCTGTATTTGGAAGCATGACCTATGTCTAGATAAATATCACCATGTGTGCAGGAAGGAGAAGGTGTGGTGAAGGATGGTGAACCTGGTGGTGGGAATACAAAGAGAATAAATATGGCTTAATTTTAATGAGGCACACGAGAGGGACTTGGTGAAGGAGCGTGATGTTATGGAATGAATGATATTGCGGAGAGAGATGGATCAAAAAGTATTTGGATCTCACATGGAAGTTGTGGAGCCAGAGCATGTGGTAATCCCCCATTTGGGTAAGCATGGTAGAGAACTCTCTTTGGCTTCAGATGAAAGTGTGCTTGAGGAAGAATGACTAAGAACCACGGGTGCACATCTGATCTCACCTAGTGACCTAGCCCTTGCTCTTAGTATTCCAATTTTTGAGAATCATGCTAGTAAGGTGTGTTGATAACAACATGTAGATTTCATTTTCCATTAAATTGAGAAGTTAATCAAATAGCACATTTATCTATGGTGGCGTAGATGCGTCACCTTTGTTATTTGGGGGTCCGATTGGAGGTATATTTTCGGCACATCATCATCATAGAACGTGGGCACACGAGAACGTTGGTAACACATCTAGGAGTAGCACAACTTTATATACCATGGGGTTAAATTTAGTACAATGGTTGGAGCACAAGGTAGCACATCCTCTGTCTAGTGCCCATTACGGGAGGAGGATTAGGTTCTAGTAGTGGATCTAGTGGTTATAGGAGGTGGAGGAATACATGAGGTAATACGGCTTAGGTCTTGTGGGGCATGGTCTACACCAACCCTAGCAGTGTATTTTGAGATGTATTTTTCTACTAATATATAGAGGAATTAAATATGTGGTGAGCACGTGCACATGTGTGAGATACTATGGCACGCTAAGGGAATCACAACTCCTAAGTGTAAGGCAAGTCATTTTGTTACTACTTTATAAGGGCACGCACATAGTTGGTACATGAAGTATGATCCAAACCAAACTTGTGTAGATTATACCATGTTGCGTGATGCTTTCTTAGCTGAGTTCCATATACCTTGGAATTTGAATAGAAAAATTTACGCGATGAAGGACATTAAGCGGGGCATGGATTAGAGCATAAGAGTATGATGCCCATTTTAAAACTTTGTTGTCAAATTTGTCTTATGATATTCACCCCAGTCAAGTATGCTCAATGGTTTTTTGGAGGTTTGATCACATGTTTGAAGGGTTCTCTCACAAAATACCTTTACAAATCCACCCGAGGCACTTGAGGTAGCTCTACGCAATGAGGCAGTTAGGAACATAGACACTAGAGTTAGTCCACTTTTGGAAGCACAAATTACGTCTATGGATAAACCGTTATTCAGCTAATTCAGCCCATGAGAGATGCGCATAGTGGTATTTGTGTATGGATTGTGAAGTGGAGGACATACTAATGATAGTTTCCCTCATAAATTAGTGTGCACCATGTTGCTAGATTTCGAGATCCGTCATTTAGATCATGATTCAAGTAGATGCCCCCTACTTTGCAACACATGATCGGAAGAACGTGTCATGTTATTGTAAGATTTATAAGTCTACCACTCATGATATATAGAATTGTATATTGATTGATCAAATTCATGATGCCATTAAAACTGGTGTATGTCAGACCAATGTTATAAACAATTCTAAGGAACAAGGTGAGCATCATAATCATAATCACAATAAAGGGTGCTTTGATGGAGGTGGTAGAGGTAGAGGTTATCATGGAGGATTCAGAGGCTGAGGTGTGATGGTGGAAGAGGTGAATTCCCATGAGGAACATGTTATACATGTGGATCCCCTTATCATTATAAGTGTGAATGCCCTTAGAACATTATTTTATCATGGTGCGAAAAGAATCATAAGTTTGAAGAATGCCCAGATTTGTATGAGCACATGATCAAGAAGCATAAGAAGGATAAGGGTGTGGGAATGGTTAGAGTACAATACATTGTGGAAGATCAGTGGATGCCAAATTTAGCACCTGAAACTAAGATAATACTGGTGTTGGTGACTACATGCACCTTGAGGCGGCACGCGTACTAGAGAAGTTCCAAATCAGAAACCTATTATTACAAAATAGGAGGTATTGCATGCAAATTTTCCATACCATTCTCATCAAAAGGAATTATATCAAGAAATTATGGAGGTCATTAGAAACTTGCAAGGTGATATATAATGCTTGAATGAGAAGCTGTAGAACATGGAGAAGGATAAGGTAGTTGAGCTTCCTCAGATAGGCATTGATGAATTAAAGGAGTTTTGTAAGATGTTACACTAGGAAAAAATCATTCCTTTGTTAGGGGAATGGTTAAGAGAGAATATATCGTTCATGGAGTTGAGTGTGAGAGACAGATATTACATGTGAACTTACCTCCTCATAGTCTTGATTATGATAAAGAGATCACTTTGAATGCAATTGTTGATGGATGGATACTAAGTAATATACTGATTGATATAGGTGTAGAAGTGAATGTACTCTCCTTGGACATGTGGAATCAGATGGGGAGGCCACCATTACAGCCATCTTCAAATGTGTTGTACATGGCGAACAAAACTAAAGCCACACCCATTGGATTATTAAAGGATGCCACTATTACTATATAAGGGGGCCAAGTTTACTGGGGACTTTGAAGTCTTGGCACTTGCAAAAGAAGATACTTTTCTAGCTTTACTTGGGCACCCTTGGTCTTATGTAAATAATGTTGATCTGAACTTTATTAAAGGATACATACGTTTTGAGAACAAAGAGGAGCACGTGATCATCTCTTTTGACAGAGATGGAAAAGATGCACATTATGTAGAACCTTTGAGTGAAGAGGATTTGAATAGAATTTATGTACACACCATTAGAGATCTGAAGTTCTTGAGAATCAAAGGAAGGAGTTATTCAATGGGATGATGCATAATCTATGAGTGATACAACCAAGTGTTGCTTGTGACAACTGGGTGCATGGGACTTATGAAATGGTTGGGTGTGATATGAAGAGTGTAGTTACTCACGTAAGTCGGTAAGCCACACCGTGTTAGGTGCTTGGGAAGTAACCAGTACTAAGATACATCGTACATCGGCGAAGGAAACATCTGATGTATTTTTGTGCGTTATAGAAGCCCAGTGGAAAGATCAAGTGGAGAGAAGGAATGTGCTGCTATATACCTTATGTAGGACAACTAAACATTGGTGGATTGTAAACTAACATAGTATTTTAGAGTGGCGAGAGGTGAGAATATCCTTCTCTATAAGATTTCTTAGGAGCAATGTGCCTACCAACACATGTGAATTTCATGGGAAGGATTCTACTTCACATCACGTTCAAAAGTGTGAGAGACTTTAGATAGAGGAGCAAGAGGCCTTACCACCTTCACTTGGGTGTAAAATTTCTACTTCACTTTTCAGGGATGTGCATGCACATGGTATGTTTATACTAAATTAAATCAAGAGACGTGGAATTGACAAGAATTTACTATAGGTATGATTCAAAACTTTGACTATTTTTATACTAAACCTCCAGTGAATGAGGCATTATAGATTATGAAGCGCTTAACCATGGGAGATAGTAAAAAGGATGAGGAGCTTATTCAAAAGTTGTTAGGGGATTTAGATATGGAGGCGCGCTTTGAAGAAGAAGTGACAGATGAAGAACAACTTGGGTGCGCTTGGCTAGAAAAAGAAAAAGGAAAGTTGGTTTACATGATTGATGATGAGGAAGTGGAAAATATAGATTTTGATCATATTGTGGGTACGCGTGAGGTATTAGATAGTAAAAATGAGTAGGCGGGTGCACATCATGAGCCTATGAAAAATGAAGGTCAAAATTGGATAGATACGTAACCTAAGGAGGCCATTATTGGTGATTATTAGTCTAACTTAGAGGTTGTAAAATAATTGAGTTGTTGCATGACTTATAAGACTTATTTCCTAAAGGATATCATGATTTGAAAGGGGTACATCACTATTTGGGTAAGATGAGGATCAAGTTAAAGGAAGGTGTGCATCCGATTAGGAAGAGGCCTTATAGGATGAATCTGAATCTGTGTGTCAAGGTAAAGGAAAATATTGATAATATGTTGAAGTCTAGAATCATTGAGCCAATTGAGGAGTCAGAGTGGGTTAGCCCTATGGTGATAATCATAAAGAATAAGGATAATGACCTATGTGGATTATAGGGAGTTGAATTTACTTGTGTAATAGATCCCTTTCCCACATTTATTCTGAGAGGATATTTTAGAAAGCATTGCGGGTGCGAGATCTACTCCTTTCTTGATGGAGTTTTTGGATATCATCATGTATGGATTGCTAAATAAGATCAAGAGAAGATAATTGTCACCACTAAATGGGTAATTTTTTCATACACATTTATGCCTTTTATATTGAAGAATGTGCTGCAGTCTTTTCATGCATTGTTGTCAAGCATTTCATGATTTCATTCATAATTTTTGCAAGTTTACTTGGATGATTGTAATTTTTATGAGCTAGTAAAATATCATTGTGATAGCTTAATACTTATGTTTGATAGGTGCAGTAGTTGAGCATCTCTCTAAAATCAAGAATTGCATCTTTGATACACCCTTTAGGACTCTATTGGGGCATAATATATGTAAAGAAGGCTTGTTGGTAGATCCTGCTAAGGTTGTCATTTTTTGGCTTAGAGGAACCTACTAACCGCAGAGAGGTGCATGATTCTTGGGAACACACAGGTTATTACAGAAGTTTATCAAGGCTTATGCTCATATAGCCACGCCCTTGGAGGAATTTTTGAAGAGTAAGGGAAAATTCCATTGGGGTGAGGTGCAACCAAGTGTGTTTGAGACATTAAAGGAAAGGCTTACTTCTACACCTATTCTACACTTTCCTTCATGGACCAAACCATTCCATGTGTATGTGGATGCCTCTAGCATGGCCATTGGCACAATGTTAGCCCATCCTGGAGAGGTTATTTTTGATCATCCTATTTTCTTTGCAAGTAGGAAATTGACCCCGACTGAACAAAATTATACAACTACGGAGCACAAAGTATTGTCCATGATTTATGCACTACACAAGTTTAGGAAATACTTGTTGGCAACTCTGTTCATATTTTATACAGATCACATGACACTTAAGTATCTGGTCAATAAGCCCATTTTGCAAGGGCACATATGTAGGTGGATTATCTTGTTCCAAGAATTTGACTTTATAATTGTGGTGAAGCCAGGCAAGAGTAACTCAGACCATATCATTTTTCAAGGATTAACTCAGGTGAGGAAGCATAGAGCATTAAGGATATAATGTCGATGTACCAATGTTCAAATTAAACCACGCCCCCTTTGATTTAGAGGATATTGCTTGTTTTTGCGTACGTAGTGTGTGCGGATGAAGGGATGAAAGCTTTGGAAAAGAAACAACTTGTTATACGTGTCACGCCTTACATGTTAATTAGTGGATATTTATACAAGTTAGGTGAGATGAGGTTTTGTGCCGGTGTGTACTAGAGCATGAGCATACTGCCATTATGGAGGAAGCTCATGGTGGAATTACAAGTGGCCATTATGTAGGAAATTCTACCACATGCAAGATTCTATTGGCAGGCCTTTGGTGGGAAACGATTTACAAGGATTGTATAGAATATTGTAAGGCTTGTGACCATTTTCAATGCCTTGGAAATCTTGGGCATAGAGATGAGATGCCTTTGAGGCCTATTTCTAGTGTAGAACCTTTTGAAAAGTGGGAAATTGACTTTGTGGGTCCTATTTCCCCACCCATGTGTAGGATTGGATCGTGCTATATTATAACTTGTATAAACTATCTTATAAGGTGGGTAGAAGTAGCACCTACAAAGGATTGCACGATAGCTACAAAAACAAGGTTCTTATGGGAAAACATAATCAACATGTATGGATGTCCACTGAGTTTGACAAGTGATAGGGGCACTCATTTTCTTAATGATACCATCAAGATACTATTGGTAGAGTTTATGGTGGTACACCATAAAAAAACACCCTATCACCCATAGGTAAATGACACTACTAAGGCTTTTAACAAGATATTGGGACACACATTGACAAAGATTTGTGATGTTGGAAGGAAAGAATAGGATGATAAAGTATCTGTTGTACTTTGGGCATACAGAATACTTATAAAATATTGAACAAAGCCACACCCTTTCAATTGGTGTTTGGCACAGAGGTTGTTTTACCTTGGTGGAATTTATGTTACCTTCCTGCGTATTACACACACAGGTGGATTAGATGATGATCAAGCACTTGAAGAGCACATTGATAAACTGATGCAGTTGGATGAAAGGCATGCTATTGCTAGGTGGAGTTAGAAGATAGAAAAGGCCAGAAAAGACATGGCATGATAGACATATTAAGGATAAAAAAATTGAAGTTGGATAGATGGTTCTTCTATATGATTCAAATTTTTTTCACCATCTGGGAAGTTCCAAGTGCATTGGTTGGGACCGTATATTGTGACTTACATACTTGATTCATGTTCTTTCTAGTTACAAGCCTTGGATGGGACACAATTTCCTGGTTATTTCAACAAGAGTAGGTTGAAGCCCTACTATAAATAAGTCTTCTTGGTGTTTTTAATAACATAATATTTCCATTAGATTATATTTCCTTTAATGCATTCCTTTATATGTGTTTCCTTTCAACATTGTTATGATTTTTCACTTTAGTTATGTGTTTTATTGTAATACACACGCTTACGTGCGAAGCTAATTACTATCTATTACATTTATGCACGAGAGGACCGTGTGCATACTATTAGTGTTGGGTCGAGTATATACATGATAAATGCACCAAGTTTTAACGTTCTCTAGAACATGGGTATGCATAGAGAAATATTGTTCAAGTGCTTGAAGTAAGGGTGTAGATTAAGAAAAATTAAGAAAAAAATTTCATGATTAAAGACCACGTGTGGATAAATGGGCACACAGTGTAATGCGAGGTAGGTGGCGTAGAAGTAGAGACTACTTAGTTTGAGGCACATTGGATTGGCACCTTGGTGCATGAGGGTGCGTGTAAGGGAATCCGTGGATGAGAAGTAGTGGGCACGCCAAAAGGTTATGAATGAGGCATGGAAAAATCAGTGCATAAAAGGAAAGAAATGCCATTTAATACTAAGTATGGTGGTAGGTGGAGAGTAATAAATGTGGAGGAATTTACCAAAGTTATAAAAGGAAGACTTGCATTATCATTGTTACCTTGAATTTTGAAATATTTGAGTGAGTTAAAGATCAAGTTGATGAGTGAGTGACTTAGAGAAAGTGTGAGAGAGCTATGATAGAGACCGAACTAGATGGATTTTGCACAGATAATTTGGCGCCCCATTGGAGAAAGTGTTTGAATGAAGCAAAGGCATGCACATAAGCAAATTGGTAAGGTAGGGTTTGAGTTTGAAGCTAGGGCACATGGGTTGTAGAGCTCGATTTGATTACAGAACACTCTTTGATTATCACAATGGCTCAAAATCAAGCACTTGGAGTGATTACAAGGGGAATGAGGCAAAAGGAAGTGGAAGCAGAGATTGAAGATACCCCCAAAAATCAGTTCTATGAGATGTAGTATCCAGAAGGTGTGTTCATGGGTTGTGATTGGGATTCTCATATTAGGTAGAGTAAATTGAGTGACTAAAACCATCATATAAATGATAACAATGATGAATTGGACAAACTATTGGTGGTGAAAACAACATTGCAAACAGAAAATGACATGATCATCTATGATGACGCCAGAGAGAAAGTATTGTTGAATGTGGGAGTTTTGACAATCTCTATGAGCTCCCATATTTTGGAAATCTAGAAAATATCTACCAATGGCTGATGAACCGATTCCATGAGGACTTATTTTATTTTTGGGCAGCGAATGAGACTTACCATACCCTTGATTGGGAGATTGACAGGGTTGAGGAGTTCAATCACCGAGATCAGTAGTGATACTACTTATGATGAAGGGGTAGAGGCAACCAGGAAAGTGTTGTCTTATGCAAAGGGAGGGCGCAAAATGGATATATGTAAGTTGGAGAAATACCCTATTATTCAAGTAGCAATGCACCTCCTCACCAAGCTAAACAATCAAGAGCACTAGTCACAAGTGAACAAAAGATAGTTTCACATTTCCAAGAAGATGACGGAAAGATTCATTTACAAGTTTTCATCCTTCATTGTTAAGACCATCATAACATAGGCACACCAAGGAGATAAGATAAGTTTTGGTGTTATCCTTTTATCAATTGTGTTTGTAGAGATTGGAGTGCCTAATGGGCCAAAAGACAATATTTGGCAATACCTTGAAGAAAAAAAGTACCTTATGGATAGGTTTTCCAAGTAAACTTGTGATAGAACCATTAGTGGACCATATAAGCAAAGGATAGGACTATGGTATGAGATCCTTCACATTTCATTTGAATATGAGTGGAGGATACCTAAGGATCTTCCTTCAGTATTAGAGAAATAGGCTTAATTTTCTACTTACCAACAATTTTGCATAGGTTTATTTGGAATGAAGGATGTAGTGTGGAGCTCCTAGTGCAAGATTCCATATGCTTCACGATGCACTACTTCCGGGCATCTGTGCATAGGTTTTCAAATGTGCACAGGTTGATTTTCAATGTAGATAAAGTAGACTATGACTATCATACACTCGGAAGACATATGTCTACCCAAGTAAGTCTACTTATATTGAGAAGTTAATTTCAGATGATATCAATATCAATTATATGAGTCTGGCAATTGGGAAGGCTGGAGCAGCTAAGGTATACATGTTTGTGAGTTACGAGATCTGGTTTTTAATAGAATTTGTAATATGACAACTAGTAGTACAAGAGCTGAGATTGACATGTTTGATGAAAAAACTTTGAAACTCAAGATGGAGGATCTTTTCATATTGAGGGATCAATTGATAGCGGTTAAAAACATAGATCTTGGAAGCTTACCAAAAGATGAGTGGGTTAATATTAATAGGAAGGAAAAATGTACTATCATGTTATGTGTTTATGATTCAGTGTTATTGAATGTTTCTACTTAGAAAACAATACAAGATTTGTGGGATAAGCTAGGGACAATGTATATGGACAATTTTTGGTGAACAACCTTTTTCTAAGGAATAATTCATATGACTTTGTGGATGAATGATGGTGAATTAGTTGTAGAGCACCCGTATAAAATAAACATTTTCATAAGCTAGAAATGTCCATTTATGTGAATTTGGATGATGAGGGGAAGTGTATTCCTATTCTATGTTTTTTTCCAGGATCTTAATAAAATTCATTTATGGCTTGCTAGTACCACTACAAAACTAAATCTTAATGAAATAGTTGAAAATTTACTATCTAAGGATATGAGAAGAAATATTTTTGATGACTATCACTCAAAGGAAGTTTTGTTAAATTGTGGGAGGGAGAAAGAGAGAGACATGAAGAAAAATGTGGGGAGAAAAGGTCCAATTCTAAAAATAGATCGAAGAATCTAGATTGAAGTAAAAAAGTTCTAGAATTGTGGTAAAACAAGGCCCTTTAAGAAGGATTGTAGGTAGAAGAAGGACACAAAACCAAAAAATAATGCATGTTATGAAGGAGGACGAATTATGGATGATGGTGGTGCTTACTTTGCATCCCTGAGTGTATGTTCATGTAGCAATGCATGGATTATTAATTCATGTGCATCATTCCGCATGACCCCTCTAGAGAATGGTTTTTTTAATATGAGATGTATGGTGGTGGCCAAGTGTTTCAGGGAGATAATTCAACCTAAAAAATTATGGGGAGAGGAAGAGTGAAGTTGAATTTTAGAGATGGGATGATCAAGAATCTCTTTATAATTTCACACATACTATGCCTCACTATAAATTTGGTTTTGGTGATCAAGATGAATAATGTTTGAGTACAAGTATCATTCAATAAAGGAAGGTGAAAAATGGCGAGTGGAGATTTGGTTTTAGATAGAGTATTGCACATAGAAACTCTTTATAAACTTTATGTAGGCATAAATTTTAGTGCAAGAAACAACTTTGTTTTGTCAAAGGAAAAAACTTTGAAGTGGATTCCAAAAAAATGAAAGAAAAATTATCTCCTCAATGATAACCGTGGAAGGAAAACTTTGTAAAATGGGATGAGATGTCTCCTTAGTAACATTTTGATGATATGTCTCCTTAAATACATCTTGGATAATCCAAGACTCAACTTGGAAATAATTTGTCATAACAGAGACATCTCACGGGGCCTAAGGGAAATGAACACATGGATATATCTCCAGGAGACATCTTGAAGTGATGTCACCTTATAGAAATCTTGATGACATGTATCCTTAGAGACATCTTGAAAAATATAGGAACTAGTTTGTTGAGATGTTTTCTCATAGAAATCTCATGAATCCTTCAAGACGTAGTTTGGTAAGGTTTCATCCTAGAGACATCTCATGGAGTATGGGGGGAAGAGGTTGTTGAGATGTATCTGTTCTCACCAAAAACATCACCCTCGATTTGTCATGAATGGATGATGAGCAATCAGTTTTTTGGGTAACATGGAATTGTCTCTCAAGTTGTGGGACTCGCTACTTGAGACAAACTTCCGAGATAAGTTTGGTTCCTCTGCTATTTCTAATTATAAACTACTCCTAAAGAAGGAAATGCGGATATATATTCCTACTCTAATATCCACAGGGACTAGTAGAGAGAGATAGATGCATGAAAAGGGGAAATCCTAAGCTAAAAAAGGTAATAACACCAGAAAGAGGGAGGTGAATGCTTTTAAATGAGTGAAAATAATGGAAAATGGGCACGGGGAGGGTAGATAAATGTGTCACACTTTGAAACAACACTCAAAAACTCATTTTCATAGAGTGAAACAAAAAGAAAACTACAAAGGACATAAATAAATGCACAACAAACCAATATAGCAAAGGAAATGAAATAAGATATAACAAAATACGAACTAGGTCAAAGATGTAGACATAAAATCACACACTTGGGTACATATCTAGGTCCTAAAAGCATGTGAGACTTTATATGATTCATAAGTAAGAAAACTAGTAATTTACAACCATCTTTCACCTCTTTTCTTTTTATCTTATTTTCTCTTTGGTATTATACACCCTACAACCTAGTCATTACTTTACTTATTTATCCTTCATGGCTTTAGACACTAGTTCCCAACCAGGACAAAAAAATTTAGGTGTTCTTATCCCCTCGGGATCCCTTGATCCCTTCTTATCTTACTCACTCCTTTTGGGTCTCTTTTATCTTTTGGGCATATTTTTCACTTATGGGTCTTACTGTTTTCAATTACGAAATTCAAACAAGGGAATCATATAAATACATAGTTATGTGTTCAAAATAAGGGACCAAGCACTAAGCATTACTATCATCACCTAAAATTGTATTCAAAAGGCATTAAAGCACTTCAAAGGTATCCATCTAGCATCCATACAAGGGAAAATGGATACATATTTCAACATACACTACATATAAGGGAAATTCTATTTAATTCCATCCACACATACTATTACATTACTACATTATAGCTATAATACATTATCATTTGTGAAACTTACACAAGGGCATCCTAGGGAATCATTTCTACACACACAAGAACTACATGGAGTTTGAGATGTAGTGTAATATTCGATCGTAAGTTCACTCTGTTGGGTAACCGTCAGTGACCAACTCCCCATTCTGAATTTTTCCATTTTAGGTTTCATGTGGTTTGTGGGCATGTGCAGTGAATCAATTTTTTATAGGTTATAGATACCTTCAGTTATTAAGGAGTGTCTATCAGGTGATCAACATGGAACAAAAAATATCTTGCGACACATCAAAAATTAGATCTTGAGCATTTACATAGTCATAGGTTCCTAGATCCAATCTTCGCCTGACGCCCTTTCCCTACTGTGGGTGCTTGTGTCTAGCTCTATTCATGGGTTCTATATTTTACAGTGACCATTAACAACCAAGATTACATTCTTTTCGGTAGTCGCACCTACCTAGATCACTTCATGTTCATTGAGAAATCAGCTAAGTCACTTAGCTCTTCCATTTTCTTATAATCTTGTAGTGCTTGAGTACTTAGCATTTGTATTTTATTGTATTTTATTATAGTAGTTATTCTGAAATAAGATTTGATTCAATTTTTATTAAATCGTTTAGTGAACCCCACTCGTGATCAAACACTTGGATCCTTCTTTTCTTTATTTTATCTAATCTTCTTTCATGGCTCCTAAAATTCCTCAAATCTCTTTTCATGACTTACTTCAAATTTGTCCACCTTGCAAAGTTATTCTCCAAAAATACCTAGACACTATATATCTCCCTCACATTATGCCACTTGCTCAAGTAATATCCATTTTTTATTTTCTATCTAATGACTCTATCATTCTTAATCCTCCATCCAATAAAGCCATCTTAGAGTCAATTCAAGTTTAACATTGTTTATTTTAAGATAAAATTCAAGCTATGAAAAAAAAATTACATCTTTTAAAGCTGAAATCCAACATCTCAAGGATGTTTCTCAAGCCCATGCTAGTTCTTCTCCTACATCTCATCCTACTTCTATGTCTTCTATATGTTCTCGTATCAGTGAACCCCAAGTCTTACCGCTACCAACACCTCTCAACTTTAATTCAAAGTTTAAGAAATGTGATGTTATTCTTGAGCTCCTCAATCACCAATTGATCAAATTACCAAATACTCATTACTACCCTTCTTATCGTCTTTCAAAATACCAAGGTCTTCCATTTTACAATTATTATAGACTTAATGGACATCATGACAATGATTGTTATGCTTTAAAACAATGAATTAAGAACCTTGAGCATCAAGGTTTTATTTCATTTGCTTCACAACATTCTGCTACATCTTCAATTGCTAAATCCCAATGGTCTCCCAAATCCAATCCCTCCATGTCTAATGAGAATCATGCCATAGTTACTAATGCTACTTTTTTGATCATTCAAGATCTGCCTATCCAACCCATTCCAACTTAGAAACCACCTCTCAAATTTTTTCCTCCATCTCCTCCTCCTATCGAGTCATCTACAACATTATCAATCCTAAATAATCCACCACCATTCAAGGTCCCTCTCTACCCTCCTTCACTTCAGCATCCAATTACTTTTGTCAAAAAATATAATCCTTATATTGATGGTAGGACACATTTCAAAATCTGCCACCATGGCATAGTCCTTCTCACATCACCTCATAGAACTCCATCACTCACATACTTGGGGGCATCATAACTTCAACCACCCTTCATTAATATCAAAGTTTCTACTTCTACATTTCATGTTCCATGCTTAATGAATAATATTTCCTATCATTACTACACCTTTCATACATGCATTGCATCATCATTACCATATGCCACACTCTAACTCCGAGGTTCATATTTGAATATCGAGGGTTTAATTCTAAAATGAACCTCACATCATATACCCTCTTCATGCTCTATCCTTCATGACATATGTTTTATAGCATCTACTCACACACAAACAACCCATTTCTGATTATGCACTCTTGTTCTATGGTTCATTCTTGGTTACTGTTGAGGGGGATTTTATAAATTAACCTCATCTCATACACATCCACTGGGGCACGCTGCTCCTATCATCTTCACACCTTGCATACCATTCCATCACACTCATACATTACATTCACATATCTTGGTTGCATTTACTCTTGCTAGCTTATTCTACTTACATATTACACTTTGTTTTCCATGCTAGATGGATTCTTAGTATGTCATTATGTTTCTATATATACAAATGCGCGTTCACTTAGTCTTTTGCAGTGAATGAAAATATCTTATAGCTTCTTACACATTGCATGATGCTTAACACAATACCTTTTACCAAATCCTACCAAGGCTCTAGGGCATCTACCGTTATTACTCTCACATGTTACGAGGTTCTATCATTTCATCATTTACTACTTCTTAATAACACTTTCCTTTTCACTGATTTATACACACTTATGAGATACTATTTATCTTTCTAGCTTGTTAGTGGGTACTTCATGTGTAGTATTTTCCTTATAGGACTATATATAACCATGTTCATCTAATACATTTTTCTTGCTATTGTTTTCCATTGTATGTTATTGTTTTCGAGCTATGACCTATGTATTGTATGATAATTGTATGTTTTTGGCCACTTAGGCATTGATTGTCTCATGACAATGTGAGTGATGTCCCATGTTTGAAACCTATTTTTCGCATCTATCTTATTTCCAAAATTGATTGTTACATTGTTTTCTTTTACATGCTAGCTAATTTTACTACTAAAACTTCTTACTAGCCCAATTTGTTTGCATGTGCCTTTGTTTCTACCATGTAAATCCTCTACCCCCTACATGTACCCACTTTAGATCAGCATCATGTCCTATCCTTTGGGCCACATCCTCCCAATATCGTCGCATGCACTAAAAATAAGGGGCATACATTGGGTGAAAAAATCACCCTGTAGTAATGTCCTAAATAGATCGATTTAATGCACAAACAATACAAGATAAAAATAGATCGAGATGCAGTATAGAAACAACACATGAATACGATCACGAGAATGACTTGAAATCAGACTTGGGTCAAAATCACGGACAGACACAGACACTTTGACCTTAATCATATAGTAGCGCTTGGGCACATGTCTCCTCCCCTAGGTGATAATGTCCTAGGGCACATATAATCATTTTCTCATATCATCACAATCTACATAAGTTTTCATATCGGTTCTATAGTATAGCATGCACTAGCCTCCAAACACATAATGTATTCTATCTCCTGCAATCAATTCAATCGGAACAATTTGTAAATAATTTGAGGAAATTGGAACTAAATTGGAATGTACCATCTATAGTGGTGCTTATTAGGTAAATTCATGGAAAGATAGTAATCCTAGATATTTGTCCCCAACACTCGCTCATTGGCTTGAGATTACCTAAAAAACTCACACTTGGAATGAGATCATCCAAAAAACATGCACTTAGCATTAGATCACCCAAAAAACTCATACTTGGCATGATATTTCCCAAAAACTTGCTCTTCACATCATTTCCAAGACATTTTTCTATCCTTTACACTCTTATACATTAGGTGCACACTTTCCTTTCACTACTTTTACATACTTTTACACATTTTTACATACTTTACTCAAATTTCTCATATACTTAGCTTTTACTACAATTTTCTCTTCTTTTATGGGTATTTCCTTAATACACAACAAGAAGCAGCCTACAAGCACAATAACATGTACAAGCTACGCATATGCTTCAACCCTAAGGTCACTTTCCTTTCCTAGTCTTCACGCTTCACTTTGCAATCATTCCACACTTCACTTGTTCACTTGGCATGCTATACACCACACTCTCTATAGAATTAAAAGGTACACATCTTCTAAATAATTTATAATATCAAGAATTCACTCAACAAAATAAAGTGGGGAAAATTTAGACATAAAATCACGCACTTGGCTACATTTCTAGGTCATAAAGGCATGTTTGCATTTATATGATAGCTAAAAAATAAAAATACTAATTGACAACTATATTTGGCCTCTTTTCTTTGTCTCTTATTTTCTCTTTAGTCTTACACACCCTATAACCCAGTTAGAACTTTACTTATTTATCTTTCATGGCTTTAAACACCTAGCCGGGACAAAGAACGCCTAGGTGCTCCTATCCCCATTGGGTGCCCCCGACCCTTTCTCATCTCACTCATTCCTTTTGGGTATCTTTTATCTTTTGGGAATATTTTTAACTTGTGGGTTCTAATTGTCAATTATGAAATTCAAACAAGGGAATCATATAAATACATAGTTATGTGTTTAAAATCAAGGACCAAACACTAAGAATTACTATAATCACCTAAGCTTGCATTCAAAAGGCATCACCTAAGCTTGCAACTTACACAAGGGCATCCTAAGGCATCATTCCTACACACACATAAGAACTAAATGATGTATGAGATGTAGTGTAGTGCTAAGTTAAAATTTCACTCTGTTGAGTGACTACCAAGGTTAGTTCAAATCCCCATTATGCATTTTTGTTTTTAGTTTTAATGTGATTTGTGGGTATGTGCAGTGAATCTCTATCTTACGGGTTACAGTGTACCTTCAAGTGATCAAGGAGTGAAAATTAGATGATCAACAAGGAATAACAATGAAGATATTGTGACACATCAAAAACAAGATCTTGAGCATTTGTATAGTCACAGTGCCCAGATCTAGTCTTTAACTCTTATGCACCCTTTTCATGTTGTGGGTGCCTGTGTCTTGTTATGTTCATGGGTTCCATATTTTATAGTGACTAGTGAAGACCTTATTTAGATTATGTTTATCAATCACACCTACCAAGATCACTTTATTTTCATTCAGAAATTATCTAAGTCATTCATCTCTTCCATTTTCTTATAATATTACATTTATTGAGTACTTAATATTTGTATTTTACGTACTTTATTATAGTAGTTACTATGAAATAAGATTTGAATCGATTTTTATTAAATAAGAGAATAACTACAAAACAAGATTTTATTGCTTCTAAGAGATGCACAATCAATTACAATGGTGGAAAGAGGTAGGTATCCACATGTAGAGGGCTAGGTCTGAGGCTTGCAACTCAAAATGCAAAGGAATACTACTCTGAATAATGCTCTTTTAATCCAAGAGGATATAACCTTTACAAATAAGCATTATTCTACAATATATAGAAAAGTGGATCAAAAGGAGAGGAAAAAGAGAGGGAAATTTGAACTTAGAATTCAACCAGTGACCAAAGATCATTAATTATCCTGTAACAACACATGAATACCTATGGAAGATCATTCCTTCATTCTATCCGATCTATAGAAGAAACGGGGCATCGTTCTTCATTAATGTTGGTGGTTGGGAGCTTACGTATTGACAATGAAATCGCTTTTCCCTTAAAATCATGTATGACATTTTGGTGCCCAAGATTGCATCATTTTATGAAGTTATTGGTCCTAGAATGTAGTCATTAATGAAACCTTTCCAACAAGATCAATCTTTTTTATTTGGTTTACCGAATGAGAGTTATGGGAAAAATTCGCCATCACTTATTCGGAGGTGTTGTTCTACATTCCTCTTTTCTTCACGGATCCTTTGAAATATTTGAACAATTTAGTGTTCCATGGAATTTACCTAGGTAGCGGGTTTTGCAATGTCTCGCACTTTGCTTTATTGTTTCACGGATCTATAAAATCCTCGGAACATTGAATTTTAAGGAATATATGGAAAACTAAATTGGTTTCCCATGGAAAGGAATACTACTATGAATAATTCTCTTTTAATCCAAGAGGATATAACCTTTACAAATAAGCATTATTCTACAATATATAGAAAAGTGGATCAAAAGGAGAGGAAAAAGAGAGGAAATTTGAACTTAGAATTCAACCAAAGTGACCAAAGATCATTAATTATCCTGTAAACAACACATGAATACCTATGGAAGATCATTCCTTCATTCTATCTCGATCTATAGAAGAAAAGGGGCATTGTTCTTCATTAATGTTGGTGGTTGGGAGCTTACGTATTGACAACAGTCACTTTTCCCTTAAAATCATGTATGACATTTTGGTGCCCAAGATTGCATCGCTTTATGAAGTTATTGGTCCTAGAATGTAGTCATTAATGAGACCTTTCCAACAAGATCAATCTTTTTTGATTTGGTTAACCACAATGAGAGTTATGGGAAAAATTCCCCATCACTTATTCGAGGTGTTGTTCTACATTCCTCCTTTCTTCACGGATCCTTTGAAATATTTGAACAATTTAGTGTTCCATGGAATTTACCTAGGTAGCGGGTTTTGCAATGTCTCACAACTTTGCTTTATTGTTTCACGGATCTATAAAATCCTCGAAACATCAAATTTTAAGAAATATATGGAAAACTAAATTGGTTTCCCACGAAAAGGAATACTACTATGAATAATGCTCTTTTAATCCAAGAGGATATAACCTTTACAAATAAGCATTATTCTACAATAGATAGAAAAGTGGATCAAAAGGAGAGGAAAAAGAGAGGGAAATTTGAACTTAGAATTCAACCAAAGACCAAAGATCATTAATTATCCTGTAACAACACATGAATACCTATGGAATATGATTCCTTCATTCTATCCGATATATAGAAGAAAAGGGGCATCGTTCTTCATTAATGTTGGTGGTTGGGGAGCTTACGTATTCACAGCAGTCGCTTTTCCCTTAAAATCATGTATGACATTTTGGTGCCCAAGATTGCATCAGTTTATGAAGTTATTGGTCCTAGAATGTAGTCATTAATGAGACCTTTCCAACAAGATCAATCTTTTTGATTTGGTTTACCGCAATGAGAGTTATGGGAAAAAATTCCCCATCACTTATTCAGAGGTGTTGTTCTACATTCCTCCTTTCTTCACGGATCCTCTGAAATATTTGAACAATTTAGTGTTCTATGGAATTTACCTAGGTAGCGGGTTTTGTAATGTCTCGCAGCTTTGCTTTATTGTTTCATGAATCTATGAAATCCTCGGAACATCAAATTTTAAGGAATATATGGAAAACTAAATTGGTTTCCCATGGAAAGGAATACTACTATGAATAATGCTCTTTTAATCCAAGAGGATATAACCTTTACAAATAAGCATTATTCTACAATATATAGAAAAGTGGATCAAAAGGAGAGGAAAAAGAGAGGGAAATTTGAACTTAGAATTCAACCACCGACCAAAGATCATTAATTATCCTGTAAAACACATGAATACCTATGTTATATCATTCATTCATTCTATTTGATCTATAGAAGAAAAGGGGCATCGTTCTTCATTAATGTTGGTGGTTGGGGAGCTTACGTATTCACGGTAGCCACTTTTCCCTTAAAATCATGTATGATATTTTGGTGCCCAAGATTGCATTAGTTTATGAAGTTATTGGTCCTAGAATGTAGTCATTAATGAGACCTTTCCAACAAGATCAATCTTTTTGATTTGGTTTACCGCAATGATAGAGAGTTATGGGAAAAAATTCCCCATCACTTATTCGAGAGGTTTTGTTCTACATTCCTCCTTTCTTCACGAGACCCTTTGAAATATTTGAACAATTTAGTGTTCCCTGGAATTTACTTAGGTAGCGGGTTTTGCAATGTCTCACAGCTTTGCTTTATTGTTTCACGATCTATGAAATCCTCGGAACATCAAATTTTAAGGAATATATGGAAAAGTAAATTGGTTTCCCATGAAAAGGAATACTACTATGAATAATGCTCTTTTAATCCAAGAGGATATAACCTTTACAAATAAGCATTATTCTACAATATATAGAAAAGTGGATCAAAAGGAGAGGAAAAAGAGAGGGAAATTTGAACTTAGAATTCAACCAAAGACCAAAGATCATTAATTATCCTGTAACAACACATGAATACCTATGGAAGATCATTCCTTCATTCTATCCGATCTATAGAAGAAAAGGGACATCATTCTTCATTAATGTTGGTGGTTGGGAGCTTACGTATTGACAATAGTCACTTTTCCCTTAAAATCATGTATGAAATTTTGGTGCCCAAGATTGCATCGGTTTATGAAGTTATTGGTCCTAGAATGTAGTCATTAATGAGACCTTTCCAACAAGATCAATCTTTTTGATTTGGTTTACCGAATGAGAGTTATGGGAAAAATTCCCATCACTTATTCGAGAGGTTTTGTTCTACATTCCTCCTTTCTTCACGGACCCTTTGAAATATTTGAATAATTTAGTGTTAGTGTGAATTTACCTAGGAAGCGGGTTTTGCAATGTCTCGCAGCTTTGCTTTATTGTTTCACGAGATCTATGAAATCCTCGGAACATCTAATTTTAAGGAATATATGGAAAACTAAATTGGTTTCCCATGGAAAGGAATAATACTATGAATAATTCTCTTGTAATCCAAGAGGAAATAACCTTTACAAATAAGCATTATTCTACAATATATAGAAAAGTGGATCAAAAGGAGAGGAAAAAGAGAGGGAAATTTGAACTTAGAATTCAACCAAAGTGACCAAAGATCATTAATTATCCTGTAACAACACATGAATACCTATGGAAGATCATTCCTTCATTCTATTCGATCTATAGAAGAAACGGGCATCGTTCTTCATTAATGTTGGTGGTTGGGGAGCTTACGTATTCACAGGTAGTCACTTTTCCCTTAAAATCATGTATGACATTTTGGTGCCCAAGATTACATCAGTTTATGAAGTTATTGGTCCTAGAATGTAGTCATTAATGAGACCTTTCTAACAAGATCAATCTTTTTTGATTTGGTTTACCGCAATGAGAGTTATGGGAAAAAATTCCCCATCACTTATTCAGAGGTTTTGTTCTACATTCCTCCTTTCTTCATGGACCCTTGGAAATATTTGAACAATTTAGTGTTCCTAGAATTTACCTAGGTAGTAGGTTTTGTAATGTCTCGCAGCTTTGCTTTATTGTTTCACGGATCTATGAAATCCTCGGAACATCGAATTTTAAGGAATAAATGGAAAACTAAATTGGTTTCCCACGGCTTTTATACTTATCCTCATTCCTCCGAATCCTTCCCAAAATAACTCGTCATAAGATGAACCTACTACCTTTTGTATGAGTAGTCAAGGGAGTAAGATGAAGAGCCTTGAACATGAAGATGAATATTCATTTTGTATGAGTGTGATGGTTTCTTAAAAAGCTTATTTTTCTGAGCTTGAAATTTCTTGCCATAGAGAGAAGAATTATGATGTGCAAATTTGTTAAGAGAGGCGCAACTTGAAGTAATGAGTTGAAAAAATGATCACAAGGTGTTGATGTAAGAAAATGAGGTGAAGGTGATAAAAATTTATTTGATGAAAGACTAAGTTGTAGCTCAAAAATTTGGGAGTGATCTTCCTTGCAATTAGGTTCTTGCAAAACAACATTCAAGTGGGTGCTTGACATAGAATTGAAGTAGGTGCTTCAAAACTAGAGTTGGTGCTTCAAAGGTGAGTGGGTGCTCACCACATGGTGAGATCATTGTAATTGTTGCAAGAAATTTTTCCCGATATTGCTTTGATTTATCTTTTCATCCGGTTTCCCCCTTATTGGGTTTTCCACCTTAAATCTTGTGTCCTCATGTGTTTATTGTCTCTTCTTCCATGATAGCTTGCTTTAGTTATTTAATTATTTGAAAGGATGATAAATGAATGTTGTATTGATTGATAAGTTAAAATTCAAATGTTTTAGAAGGCACTAATTCACCCTCTCCCCCTCTCAGTTCTTGAATGTTCAACACAGATGACCCCGGAAGCCTCAGGTAAGCCCCATTTACTAATTTTCTAGCCCCCTCCTTGCACAAGCTCAGCCCACCACTTATCACCATAGGGCTAAGGCACACTTTTTTATTGATTTCATCCCATTTCCAAGGGGACATATGGGATACAAAATGTTCCCTCCCCCTTTCTCTCACATGGTCTCTCACATGACCCAAACTTATCGGGTGCTTAAAACTAGCTCTTCCCCCTCATCCACTAACTAACCAATGATCACCACTTTGTCATCATAGGGATAAGGTGTATTTTTTTGTCCCTTTCATCCCATTCTAAGGGGATAATGGTCACAAAAAAAATTGTCCCTCCACAAGTGGATAAAAACCGAACTTGTAATTTTTTCTCTCTCCCATTGTTTTTCCCCATATGCATGAAATCCCAAAAATGCTACCGGATTTTCTCTAGAAATTCATCTTCCTTCCATTTTACCTCCATGCCCTCATGATCTCAGTAGAAAAATACCCAAGAAATCTGCAATTTGTTTTAGGGACCATGCCCATTTTTCCCCAAAACGACTCCGTGCCTTATAATTGAAAAAATATCATATCTCTCAATCCTCGTAGATGGATCTAAATGATATTTTGTGCAATCTTCCTTTTTCCAAATGCCTGCAAAGAGAAAGCATAAGAAAGCTAAATGATGCCCTAGATTTTTAATGGCAAAAACCATCATTTTGTGCTCTAGTTTACATTTTTTTCATTTTCTCACCATTCCGGCAGATGGATCGAACTAGGATTTTGAACACGGAGTCCACAATGAAACCCTATTTCAATGAAGTTGGTTTCATTCTCGGTTTGAGGTGGGAAAGTGCACTTTCAAAAATGTGGCTCCATTAATGACTACCATGACACAAAAGTGAAAGGGAAGTGAGGTACCTCTTCACTTCTTAGGGTTATAGTGGGTGAAATGAGGTAAATATTGGCATGTGGTCCTATTAGGTGTTCGTTAGTGCAAATTCACAGCACCCCTGGATGTTGATCAGATTTCTAGTTTGATCATTCTAAGCATCCAGTGTGATTGTACAACATTGAATCCTTTCTCCAAGTGTGGGACTTGCAAAAATGAGAAAGGAATCTCCAAAGAAGGCTGGTTCCTATTCCTCTGTTCAGATGCACACAAAAAATGCAGAGGGTTTACTCAAAATCTAATCTAACTTGCCAAGGAGACAGGGTAAGAAGATGCGTAAAAATAAACCTAAACTAACGAAGGTGATGCACAGAGGAATGAAGAACACCTATCTTACCAATAAACACAAGCCATTAAAATGTGATGCAAGATCATGCACAGATAAAAAAATTTGTAGTGAAAGATCAGGAGGATGCAAATGAACACAGAGAGGGTTGAGAATCATCCACAGACATGCATTACTTGCTCCAAAGATTGATACAATACACTACAAAATGCCAAGAGGCAAAGTTGCATTATAGTTTTAAATGGGAGGTTTGAACTCCACAAATTTGCCTGCCAAAGAGAAGAAGGGAGGGGCAAAACAAGAATGTCCAACGCTTAGAAAGAAGCCCCTCCTTACAATTTATAGGAAGAATGAGAGAGGGAAGAGAGAGGAAATCCAAATCTACCCCAACCACCTCTAGGTTACATTTAATTCATCTCATTATGGTGGTAGGTGAGAACCCTAGCAAAAGCGTGAAACTGTATTTTGCATTAAAGCTGGTTGTTGAAACGTCATTTCTGGCCATTACCACGTGCCAGAGGCGTTTCCCAATTTTATCTCTCCAAAATCCATCAAAATGAAAAAATTACCCGGAATCATGTAGAGAATTTCACCAGATTTCCATTGATATAAAGAACGTGAAAATCCAAGCTCTGGATCGAAAGTTATGGCCATTTGAAGATTTAGGGCAAAAACAGGCCCAAAACGGATCGGCGGGAATTTTTTTGAATTTTACCTCTTTTCGCATTTTGGAAAATTTTGAATTTTTTTCACACTTCACCACTTGGATGACACATGTCAGGCTCTATTTTGTCCATGGGTTCATCCTTTGAAAATTTCTTTCCACTTGGACACGTGGCATGACTCGATTCATTGGTCGGCGTGCGGCCAAAACACTCCTTTTGGATTTTTGGTGAAACACTTAGCCAAATTTCCAAATTTTCCTCTTCTGACATGTGGCATGCTCTGATTCATCCATGGGCCTCCTTGTTTCTATTTACGGTCCTCTCACCCTTTCATGTCCCACGCGTCCCTCGTGTACTTTTGGCCCGAATGTCCCAAACGAAAATCTCCCGCTTCTACGATTCGAGCTTCCTTGTTCTGTTTGAGGTGAAGACACGTGGCGAGATTCCATTTGTTGGAGGATCTTTCAGATTTTTGTGTCCCACACGTACTTTTGTCCCAGATTTCCCAAACCGTGCTGGACAAATATCTCCGAACCGCCCGAAATGGACTGTCTTTCGGTAAACTGGCCGATTCGCGTCCCACGCGTACCTTTGTCCCGATCCGTCCCGAATCACGCGAAACAAATTTAGACGATTTGCTCTCACTGCTTCTTTCAGCTTTTCATGTCCTTCACATCCCTACATCCCAACTATCCCACGGACTACATGGGACAAAAGACTTAGCCAATTTTCTTGCTTTTTCGGCCCCAAGCTTGGTACGACGAACCTCAGTATGACCCGAACCCTTTAGACCCGAAATGCTTTAAAACAGTCCTGTGACCTTATTTTCTGCATTTTTCCATTTTTTCTAACTCGTTGGGATTTCTTCTTGGGTGGGAGAGTTAGAAAAAGGCCGAGGGAACCCCAAAAAACATGATTTTGGGCCTTGAATCAATCTTACTTGCTCGGGACTGAATAATTTGATGCATGTTATCAAAATTACCTTGAGGGTGAATTTTGGATAACAATTTTGGCGACTCAGTGGGGTCATCTGCCTGCTGGATGAAGTTACCAGTTTCCTGAAGCATCCATTGGGCATGGAGTCATGAGTTGTCTGTTTGGAACCCCAACTGACTTAGAATGTTGTAAGGAGGAAGATGGAATATCACCCGATGGAAGCAAGGGCTGCAAAACATCTCCAGGGACAACAAGCCTATGCCAAAGCACTTAGGGAAAGCAAAACAACCTACAACAAAACAATGTGCACAAGCACTTGGAGGAATGAAAACCTAAGCTAATATTTACAAGGTGGAGAATTTCCCTTTAGTAGCAATGCTTTAGATAGATTCCATTGACTGGAATCTGTAGTTCTTCACCATCCAATAAAGACAATTGGAAGGCATTGCTGTCCTTACACTTTGTGACCATGTATGGGCCAGTCCAAATGGCATCAAATTTTGAATGCCTTGCCGCTTTTTCTCTGTCTCGCATCCCATTTTAACACTAGATCTCCAACTTGGAAAGATCTACTCTTGGCCTTCTTATCAAAGGTCTTCTTGATCAAAGCTTGATCCTTCTCCATTGCTTGGGATGCCTGATCTCTGATCTCTTGGAGCTCCATCAACTCTGCATATCTCACCTCCATGGGCCCAAACTCTAGCAACTCTAACTGCTTCATGAGTTCCAATGTTGGCAACTCAAGTGACATGGGCAAGATTTCCTCTCTTCCATAAACAAGCCTAAATGGAGAGTTACCTGTGGATCTCTTGGGAGTTATCCTATCAGCCCATAAGGCTGATTTCAGTTTGGTATGCCAAGACCTCTGATTCTCATCAAGAGTCCTCCTAATGATCCTCAACAAGTTCTTGTTTGTAGATTCAGCCTGGCCATTACCCTGAGGGTAGTATTTTGATGAAGTACTTAGGTAGATCCCGTTCTTGACATCCCACTCAGTCACCTTGGACCCAATGAATGCTAATGCATTATCTGAGATTATTGTAGCAGGTATGCCAAATTTGGTTACTATCCCCTCATAGAAGTCTAAGATACTAGACTCATTTGCTTCCTTGAGTGCTACTGCTTTGGTCCATTTGATGAAGTAGTCTGTGGCTGTCAAAATCCACTTATGCCCTTGGCTTGAATTGGGATTAATGACTCCAATGAAGTCTAAACCCCATTGCATGAATGGCTGGTCAACTGAAATTGGATGCAATGGGAGGGCATCAAGCCTCTCTTTACCTGTGAAGAATGCACAATTCTTGCACCTCTTGATCCATGCATAACAATCATTGAAAATCTTGGGCCAATAATAGCCAGCCCTCATGATCTTTAAGGCTGTCACTCTTGGTGTAAAATGACCACCAGCTGGTCCACCATGGAACTCTTCCAACACCCTATGGATCTGATTTGTACCAATGCATCTTAGCAGTACTCCATTCACATCTTTCTTGAACAAAACACCATCTACTATGGCATATGGGACAGCCTGCAATCTGAAGTGTCTTCTTTGGGTTCTGTTCATCTCTGGAGGGCATAGGTACATGCTTAGGAAGTGCATTATACCTTGGGTCCAGCAAGGAGTGGGGACAACATTATTCTCTTCTTGAGTGCTACCTTGCACATGGCTGTCTTGAATTGTCAAAACAGCCTCTTCTTCATTGCACACCCCCTTTTGCTTGCCCAGAATTAGCTGTTCACACAATCCTTTTCCTCTTACCAGCTTGGTGACCTTGATCTCTATGTTATACTCCATGACACGAGTGATCCAACCTACTCTTTTCTCATTCAAATCCTTGTTGAGGAGGAAGTCCTTTACTCCTCCCGCATGAGAGACCAATAACCGAACTTTGTTGTTTGAGACTAGATGCTTGAATTTCTTCAAGCTTCGATTCTTCGCAAGTACATGCTTCTCAATAAAAGAATATCTCACCTCATAGTCCTCCGTGCTTTGGTGAAGAAAGCAATTGGCTGCTCATCATTGTCCTTGTTCCACTACACCAAAATGGCAGAAATAGTATCATTACCTCCAAATGCATAGAGGACGAAATCCTTGGAAAAATCCGGGTTGATGAGAGTTGGTGCTTGGGAGATGGTTTCTTTGATTGCTTCAAAACCCTCCTTGCCTTCTCTTGTCCTCTTGAAAACCATGCTTTTATTTAACATCTTGGTGATGGGTTTGACAAGGGCTGCAAAATCTGGGACAAACCTCCGAACAAATTTTACTCTCCCCAAGAAACTCTGAAGGGCCTTCTTGTGGCTTGGCAATGGTAGTGCTCTTATGGCTTCAACCCTCTCTGGATCAATTGCTAATCCTTCTTTGGAGAAAATATGGCCAAGGATATTTCCTTCATGTGCTAGGAAGATACACTTCTTAGGATTCAAAGACACTCCAAATATCCTACACCTTTGGAAGACTTGTCTCAAATGAGAGAGGTGGTCTGCTACATTCTTTGAAAAAACAGTGATATCATCAAGGTATATCAGCACCACGTTGTTGATCAAACCTTTGAACGCCATGTCCATTTCTCTTTGGAAGGTAGCTCCAGCGTTGGATAGCCCAAATGGCATTTTCCTGTATGCATAAGTTCCCCATTTGGTTGTGAAGGCTGTCTTGAACTGATCTTCTTCCTTCACCATAATCTGATTGTAGCCCGAGTAGCCATCAAGTAGTGAAAACCTCTCGAGCCAGCCACCACTTGCAAAATTTTCTCCATAGAAGGGAGTGGGTAATGGTCCTTGAGAGATGCTCTATTCAAGTCTCTCGAAGTTGAAACAGAATCTAATCTCTCCACTCCTCTTTCGATCGAACTAAGTTGGCAACCCAACTAGAATGCTTGATTGGGAATATGATTCTTGACTCAATCAACTTGTTCAATTCCTTCCTCATGAGAGGTTCCATGTGTGGATTGACTGGCCTTTGTCTCTGCCTGATAGGCTTAGTATTCGGATCCAACTCAATGGTGTGTTGAGCTAACTCAGGATTAAAACCTTTCAAGTCTTCGTAGCTCCAAGCAAACACATCAGGGAACTCTTGACACAGCTGTATGAACTTATACCTTTCTTGTTCAGTTGTCATCTTTCCAATTTGCAATGGTTTGTTCTCTTCCACCAAGATGGATACTGAATCTTCTCTCTTGACTTTGAATGTTTGCTTTCTCGCTTCCTAAACTGATCATTGGGATTGAAAATGGACTCCAAAGTGATAAGTCCCTTGGGCAGCTTGTTAGTTCTCAGCTGTACCACTTGGTCACCATACTGCTGCTCTAACTTTTCCTAATTTTTGGCTGAGAATTCAGCCTCTTCTTGCAAGAAATGGATGATTTGCTGATCATTTTCAAACACTTGCCAACTTACATTGTTGTCCGGCACTGAAGGCCTCACAATCACATGGATGTTTGGCTGTACCTTGTCCTTTTGAATGCTTTCCACAATATCAAAGGCTGCCCCAACTGCTGCAAGCCTGTCAGCAGCTTGGTTCTCTTTCCTAGGAACTGATTTGATGCCAAAGCCCTCAAAATCTTCAATGAGGTCCCACACCTTGTTCTTGTAGCACTTGAGTAGATCATTCTTGGTAGCATGCTGCCCTTTGACCTGATTTACAATCAATTCACTGTCACCAAAGACTTGAAAGTTATTTATTCCTCTCTTTATTGCCCAATGCATCCCTTGCACCAAGGCTTCATATTCAAAGCAGTGTTATTGGAGCATGCAAACTGAAATCTAAAAGCTGAATAGTATTCTATTCCTTGGGGAAACCAGCATGGCTCCCCCTCTGCACCTTGTCTACTCCTTGATCCATCAAAAATAGCTACCATACCTCATTGTCATCCTTATGGTCCGGCTTGGTGATGTTAGGAATGAGCTGATCTTTTTCATGTATGCAATAGACTCTAGCTCGATTCTTCTACTTCGTGATAGGGATCAAAAGCATGCACCTTGTTTGCCCATTCATCAAGAGTTAGATCCGGGATGCTTCCAACCTTGGTGTCAGCTTCATCAGTGCTTGGGTGATCTTCTTGATCAAATGCCGAATAGTTGGCATTGATCTGACTTGGAGTGTAGGGCTCAATGTGGAAGTTTGCAATAGGTTCAGACCTGATTGTAGCTTTGGTTCCATACCTCGTTCTGAACAGCATGTGTGACCAATCAGTAGACAAATATCCTCCAATCTTGGCTGTGAAATCTCTTGACAAACATAGGGCAAAGAGTGGTGGAAGGTCTATAACTGATACATCTTGTAAAACAACAACATTTGGACATGCATACAAGGTAAGACTCAAGCTTCTAATCACCCCAACTGTTATTACTGTCCCATCCAACTGCACTACCCCTTTGGATATGGTTTCATATTGAAGTCCTAGCTGATCAGCTATTTGCTTGGGCATCACTGAGCTACTTGCCCCGGGATCAATCATGTAATTGTGCACCAATTGGTTTCCAATGATTAATGAGATATAAAAAGGAGGGGCTTCAACATTTTACCTTGCTGTCCTCCATGATTCCCTTCAGGTTGGGCTGCATTTGTGAGCACCTTCTCTTACATTTGGACTTGTTGATTCGAAGTTGGCTAGTCCTTCATGGCAGCTTGTAGCAAATCTCTTTGGCCTAAGATAGATAGGGATTCCCACATTGATATATTTACATTTGTCCTCTTCATCTGATCGATGATGCTAAATGGTGATGAAGGATCTCTTTGCTGTCCCTTGGTTTGCATATTCATCCCTTGCATGTGGGTAGCAACAAATGGTATTTGAGTTGGTTTAGGAGCTGGTTTGGGTCCTCCTTACATGTTTGGGACTACATTTTCTTTGCCAAAAGCTTGTGGAGTGACAGAAGGTTGCGGAATACTTGGAGCCGATGGTTTTCCTTCATCCAAATTTCTCTTTTTTGACCTTGTGTTGGCTCAAACACTTTGAGAGGGTATTTGATTCATACCACGAAATCTTCACCTGCCAATTGACAAGAGTGGTTTCATTTGGAGCTGATTGCTGCTGGAATGTTTCTTGTTGTTGGTTGTTTCCTTGATCGCCATCGTCTTCCACACCAAAGAGTTGTCACCATAAATGCTTGATTTAAGGCACCGTTGAAGCACATAGATTGGTTGTGAGGTTCATTGCATGGAAAACACGAATCATACTCTGAGCAATGTTGTTTTGTGTTGGCACCAATGCCTTAGAGGTAGATATAGCATTTGGATTATAGGGCTGAAATGGTCTCATTGGCGGAGGGCCTTGCTTGATTTAGATTTGCAATGGATTGGGTAGTCTATGAGGTTGATATGGCTACCTGTTAGGGCTGAGCTTGAGGCTGGAAGGAAGGTCTAAAACTTTGGGCTTGTTGCCTCTTGAGTGTAACCAGCTCATTGCCTAAACTTTGCAATTGCTTCATGACTTCTTGAAGTTCGTTTGAGGCACTAGAAGATGAAGTAGAAGCTTCACTTGAATTCTGATTTCTAGGAGTGGGAATAGGAGCTAAGACAGGCACTTGACTAGTACTTGGGCTCTCCAAACTCGGATATAATGGCATTGGAGGCCTAGGAGCTAGCTTTCCAGCTTGAATCAAACAATTTTCAGCCCTAATGGCAATGCTATAAGCCATAGGGATAGTTATGCCTCCCATGGACTGAATCAACATAGAAATATCAAAGTTTAAGGCTTTAAGGTAATAAAAAAAGCACCTTCTGCTGCTGGCCTTACTGCCATTGGAATCCTCTCCCAAGTCCTTTGAAATCTGAAGTTGAAGTTGGTCACCGCTCATTGGGAGCTCTCTTGATGGTTGTCACTGCTCCAAAAGGGATAAGTTATCTCCTTTTCCCCAAATCGCTCATGGAGGGCTATACATAGTTGATTCCAATTTTGGATAGAACCTAAGGTAAGGCTCTTCAACCATCAGTAAAGCTTTCCCCTTGAATGAAGACACCAGTAATTTGACAGCAACTTGCATCTCATTAATCTCATGGATTGCACAAATATTAGCAATGTCCTTGACATGATCGCCAGGAGTGGTCTGATTTTCTCCAGTAAAGTATGGAATGTTCTTCAATGCTGCAACTGGATTGGATGTTGTGCATTGAGAGCAAGTGGCTCTTGCCGCCAAAGGAAATTGACATACGATTCGGTGGTTGCGCCATTCTGATTGGCCTGAGAACCCTTGTTGATTGGATGAAAGGCCTACCAGGTGGAGGTGTTGACAAGGTTCTATTAGGTGGAGATGGAGATCTTTGAGCTCTTCTTCCCCTTCTTTCTCTTCCTGGAGATAGGTGTAGATGAACAAACAATCCTTCCTCCCTAGTTCTTGACACAGGTCTCGTATTCTTCTCATAAATTTGCCAGGCTTGGACTATGGAAACTAGTGGATTATGCTTCTTTTGGAGTCGCCAGATGTGTGATTTTAAGCTCCTTCAAGGATGGAACTTACAACAAGTGCACATTGATCTTGTTGCAATAAAAGTGAAGACCTCTAGTCCCACCGGGCGTGCCAAAACTGTTAGTGCGAATTCACAGCACCCCTGGATGTTGATCAGATTTCTAGTTTGATCATTCTAAGCATCCAGTGTGATTGCACAACATTGAATCCTTTATCCAAGTGTGGGACTTGCAAAATGAGAAAGGAATCTCCAAAGAAGGTTGGTTCCTATTCCTCTGTTTAGATGCACATGAAAAAATGCAGAGGGTTTACTCAAAATCTAATCTAACTTGCCAAGGAGACAAGGTAAGAAGATGCATAAAAATAAACCTAAACTAATGAAGGTGATGCACCGAGGAATGAAGAACACCTATCTTTCCAATAAACACAAGCCATTAAAATGTGATGCAAGATCATGCAAAGATAACAAAATTTGCAGTGAAAGATCAGGAGGATGCAAATGAACATAGAGAGGGTTGAGAATCATCCACAGACATGCATTACTTGCTCCAAAGATTGATACAATACACTACAAAATTCCAAGAGGCAAAGTTGCATTACATTTTTAAATGGGAGGTTTGAACTCCACAAATTCGCCTGCCAAAGAGAAGAAGGGAGGGGCAAAACAAGAATGTCCAACACTTAGAAAGAAGTCCCTCCTTACAATTTATAGGAAGAATGAGAGAGGGAAGAAAGAGGAAATCCAAATCTACCCCAACCACCTCTAGGTTACATTTAACTCATGTCATTATGGCGGTAGGTGAGAACCCTAACAAAAGCGGCAAACTGTATTTTACATTAAAGTTGGTTGTTGAAACGTCATTTCTGGCCATTACCACGTGCTAGAGGCGTTTCCCAATTTTCTCTCTCCAAACTCCATCAAAATGCAAAAATTACCCTAAAATAATGTAGATAATTTCACCAGCTTTCCATTGATATAAAGAACGTGAAAATCCGAGCTCTGGATCGAAAGTTATGGCCATTTGAAGATTTAGGGCAAAAACAGGCCCAAAACGGATCGGCGGGAAAAAAATTTGAATTTTACCTCTTTTCGCATTTTGGAAAATTTTGAATTTTTTCTTGCACTTCACCACTTGGATGACACATGTCAGGCTCTGGTTCATCCACGGGTTCATCCTTTGAAAATTTCTTGCCACTTGGACACGTGGCATGACCTGATCGTTAGGCGGGCGTGAATGCCCAAAACACTCCTTTTGGATTTTTGGTAAAACACTTAGCCAAATTTCCAACTTTTCCTCTTCTGACATGTGGCACACTCTGATTCATCCATGGGCCTCCTTGTTTCTTTGCGGCCCTCTCACCCTTTCGCGTCCCACACGTCCCTCGCGTACTTTTGGCCCGGATGTCCCAAACGAAAATCTCCTGCTTGGCCTATTCGGGCTTCCTTGTTCCTGTTTGAGGTGAAGACACGTGGCGAGATTCCATTCATTGGTGGCTCTTTCAGCTTTTCACGTCCCACGCGTACTTTTGGCCCGGATGTCCCAAACTGTCTGGGACAAATATCTCCAAACCGCCCGAAATGGACTGTCTTTTGGCAAACCGGCCGATTCGCGTCCCACGCGTACCTTTGTCCCGACTATCCCGAATCGCGTGAAATAGATTTAGACGATTTACTCTCGACCATTTCAGATTTTTACGTCCTTCACATCCCTATGTCCCAACTATCCCGCGGACTACCTGGGACAAAAGACTTAGCCGATTTTCTTGCTTTTTCGGCCCCAAGCTTGGTACGACGAACCTCAGTACAACCCGAACCCTTCAGACCCGAAATGCTTTAAAACAGATCCTGCAACCTTATTTTCTACATTTTTTCCATTTTTTCTAACTCGTTGGGATTTCTTCTTGGATGGGAGAGTTAGAAAAGGCTGAGGGGACCCCAAAAAACATGATTTTGGGCCTTGAATCAATCTTACTTGCTCGAGACTGAATAATTTGATGCATGTTATCAAAATTACCTTGAGGGGTGAATTTTGGATAACAGTGTTGTCATTTATTTGAAACCACATTAATGAAAAATTGGATGTTTTATTAGGGTCATATGATGATGTACATGATGCTAACATGATGGTTCAAATGTGTTTGTCTTTGGTATAGCGAGATTCAATGAAGTATGTTTTCTCTTGCAAACCTATTCGGATGCCTAGGTGATGTAGCATGACAATATGATATTCTTGGATGCTTAAGAAGCATGTTGACATGATGAATAAAAGGTTTGCAGGGTGCTTGGGAACTTACAATAGTTGCATGGTGCGGTACATGTGTTTCACTATGTTACAAGTTCTCATTAGGAGCGAGTATGATAGCCGTGGAGGCGTGAGACTATGGTTTTGAGCCATATGATCTCATGGAATCTTGTATTCAGGTATATCATGGCATATCAAGTATGTTTGGATCATTTTCAAAGGTTTTTTTATTATTCATTGCATTCTTTCATTTGACCCTAGCTTCTACAGTGAGGAATAAACATGCAAGAATAGGAAAGTTTTAATGACTAGAGAGATTGAGGTATGACTTTGAAATGATGATGATTGGATATGTTATAGGGATGTTTCATAGTGATTTGAGAAAAATTAGGTTTCCATGATGTGAATTTTGCACGATATGACAGTTTATGTGAGACTGTGTCAAAAATAAGTGAAATTTCAGCTCGAAGTTGAACTTCTGATGCTCATTGTGAATAGTATGATTTCTATGGGACCTTGTTTCTTTTGCTGATTCTTCTATGGTGATTTTATAAGGTTTCAAAAAATTATTAGGTCAGTTGATTATCAATATTTTATGAACGAATGTTAGGAATATAAAGTGGTATAAAACCCTAGTTCAACCCTAGCTAGGAGTAGTTTGCAGAAAAAGAGGTATAACGGCCCAAATTTGATTGGTTCATCGAATTGATTATTAGATGTTGTAGGATAATCTCTTATGTTTACATAAATGTATGGTTTAGGTCATGATGATGAGTGGGCCCCACTCAAATAGGTTAGTTTCTAAAGAAGAAGGTTTTGGGACAAGGTTGTACAAAGGAGTAGCATGTAAAATTGATGGTGCATGATTTTATGGGAGTTTATATTGATATACATGGAGGTTATAGGACATATTCATGTAGGTACATGGTCATAGGATTGTTTTGGGATCTCAAATAGTAGGGTTCAATAAAATGGATATAACTTGAGCTATAGGTGGAGTTTGAAGATTATTCAAGTTGTGTTGGAAAGAGGATTCAAATATAGTTCCAGTGACATGATATTTGCCTCATGATGAGGTGATTTTATATGGTTTCCAGGTCATTATTTTGATAGGAATATTTTTTCCAGTGCGAGATAGGATGTGTTATGGTGCATGTTTTGAGTTGTTTGAAGCAAGAGAGATGCATTGGGTAATGATTTCTATCATTTAAAATGTGAAGAGGGATGAATTGGGAATCCAATGAAATAGTTTTTATGCCTTGAATGTTTTTATGAGATAACCTTTGAAAAAAAACTTTTTTGACAAAGTTTTGGTGAAGACAAAAGTAGATGTGGGTTGAGCATAACATTAATTAAAGGATTATAACTTACTTGAAGTGTTATAAAGGTTTTGAAATTCCAATAAAGTGGTTACATGGTATGTTTTTCTCATGTTGAAGTGATTTTGTGGCCTTATAAAGTTTAGTGGGTGCTGAAGGGTGAAGGAAACAACTGTTTTGAGAATTACAAAGTGAAATGGGCCCATTAAATGAAATAATTTGATTGGTTGATCAAATTTACAACCATGTATGAATGTAAAATGATATTTTAATCATATGTAAGGGGTTATGGGTCATGAATATGTATTGATTTGATGTAAGGGCGTTTTTAAGAATGTGCCCATGGGGTTTTTTAGCCATTTTTAGCACATGTAAAGAGGGTTTTAGCTAGGATGATCTATTTGGGTCTTATGTGACAATTATAATGAATGTAATTAAATGTTTTAAATATTCATGGGTCAAATTTATCATGAGGGATTGACCTCCTTTGTGTTATAAGGAAGAAAAACATATTTAAGTGCTTGTTTGGTTTATTTTTGAACTAGTGCTCTTGGAGGGAAGAAGTGTGACCTAGAGGAAAGTATTTTATAGGTATGAGAGAATGATTTAAAGGATGAGGAATATAATTTCAGGTTTATGAATATTATATATCATGTGTGCACGTATTTACAAGTTTGACAAGTGAAGAAAGATCAAGATTTTCAGAGATATAAGACCTAGTGTGTGAGCTATGGTTTGTGTGCTAAAATTGTAATCTCCATCAGTTGTGGCAGTAGAAAAATCAGAGATCAGATATATTCAGGTGGCTGATTTGGTTCTTGGTCATATTTAGGGGGTTGTAGCCTCTTTGTGGAGTTGGTGCTCCTTGTGAAGTTGGTGTTTCATTAAATCTCTTTTATTTGTGTAATATAAGCGAGTTTATGTGGGTTTTCTTTCCCATGAGGGTTTCCCACTTAATTTTTGTGTCTTGTGTACTCTCCTACTCTTGATCTTGCTTATGGTTGTTTATATGCTTAAATAAACATATATATGGTACATAGTTGAATGTTTTAGAATATGGCATGTGGAACACACCAACAATGCAGAGACGTGCGCGCCATGCATTTTCTATCTTTAGAGGATTGGATCAAAGTATTTTGCATGGAGACAAGCTAAGAATAGGATTGTCACTTCAGTTAACTATAAGAGGTCTATAGATAGCACACTTGCATGTGTGGCTATGCCTGTAAATGACGCGTGGCTATTAATAGCATGCGGCCTATTTTTGGAATAGATAAGTGGTGAAGGGAAAGTCCCCACCCTATATATATGATGTGAATCACATAGTAGTATATATAGAGATATAGAGAGGAGAGATATATAGGAATATGCAGAGCGTAAGAGGTAATGACTGGATTATTGTATCAGATCCATGCATGCATCGGTATAGAATGCCATTATTGTAAGGAGCTTCTATGTTTATTAATAGATGGGAGTTATTGGCTGAATCTAAGTGTCATTCCTGTGTGTAATTGAGTAGTGCATGTTCTTGATTCAATCATGATTATTGTTTAAGTTTGTTCTTTCATAGATCTGAATATGGCATGCATTGTAGAATGATGGATTAGTTATGGATCTATATGTTTCTTCCTTCATCATGCTAACATCCTACTACAAAAACCCTAAGGAGGGACCTGGTACCTTTGTGTGCTTTGGGTGAGCACTCGTCTAGGCTGAGTGATGTGCCAGTGCATCTAGGGTGTTATCTGTAAATTCTAGGCTACATCATTGGTTCCATTTCCGGGACCTCTTTTTCAAGTTGTTTTTAGGATGGTTCACGATGAAGATGTATCGGTTAACTCTAGCAAGTATTGAGGAGTGGATACATGACTCTGAGGAAGAATATGCATGGTGGTTCAACAGTGGATCTGAGTTTAACGCACACACTTGGGTAGAACAGAATCTGTATGACAACTTATATGAGAGATTTTTTTGCCATCTTTCTAGTAGAATTATACGAGTGGCTGATTGTGTATGCATCTAAGCGGAATTGGAGGTATCACACTTGTCTGGACACAAGAAGAATTTCAGGCCCTTTATGATGTTGATCTGATCTGGACTCGCATTGTGGATACGTGGTTTTGTGGTGTTCTAAATAGTTATATTCTAGAATATTCAATTTTGACGTATTCTTTCCCGAGGTAGCTGAATTCCAGTTTTTGTGGTATCCTAGAGGAGCATATTTGCAAGGTATTCCACTAGCGATCAAGATCTTGATGGTAACTTTGAACCTGGAGAGTAAACCAATGGCTAACTAAACCTCACCTCATGCGAGGGTAGGAATAGGTTTGGTGAAAGATGGCAGACCTAGTGGTAGAAAGGTAGAGAGAGGAAAGGTGGCTTAAGTATAATGAGGCACATGAGAGGGAGATAGAGAAGCAACGTACTATTGCAGAAAGTATGGCATTGAGGAGAGAGATGGCTCATGTGAAGGATTTGAAGCTCACGTAGAAGACATGGAGCCAGAGCATCAGAACTCCCCATCTTGGAAAGCATGATAGAGATCCCCCTTGGCTTCACATAGAAGTGCTGCCAACAAAGACTACCTAGGCCATGGGCATGCATCTTAATCCACCTAGTGACCTAGCCCTTGCACTTGGTTTTCCCATATCTAGTACAACAAGTAACCAACAAGCTAACTTGGGAAGTAGGAGAGCAGGAGTAAGTCAAGGAAAAGTACATCAATGGTAGGATAGATGACTTCAATGTTATTTGGAGGAACATTTTTAGGCACATCATCCACACAGAATGTGAGCACACAGAATGTTGGATTCACCTCTAGAAGTGGAACTACCTCACAGATTATAGGGGTTCAGTATAGTACTATTGTTGAGATCACATGGGAGTACATCTACAGGTCCTATTCTAGCTATAGGTGGAGGATCGGAGGTATAGGTGGTTCTAGTTCTAGTGGATCTAGTGGTTCTGAGGCGAGAGGAAACACAGGAGGTTCTAGATCAGGTGGTCAAGGCCCATAAAACCACATAAATATCTATATGGAGATGTCTCTTCGTCTTCTAGAGTATAGAGGCATAGAGGATGTTGTTGAGCATGTGCACATGTGTGAAATATTGTGGCACATGCAAAGGGATCATGGCTTCTGAGCGTAAGGCAAGTCAATTTAATACTACATTACAAGGATGTGCACAAAACTAGTATAGGAAGTTTGACCCTAATCAAACTTGCGTGGATTATGCAACATTAAGGATGCTTTCTTAAAGAGTTCCATATCCTTGAGTTTGAGAAAAGAGTATAAGTGCACTCAAGGATATTAAGCAAAGGCACTACTAGAGTGTACGTGAGTATGATGCCCATTTTAAAACACTCTATCTAAGTTTCTTATGATATTCACGCCAAGCAACATGCATGCATGGTTTGTTGGAGGATTGATTACACCATTCGTAAGGCACATCTTTGTCACATAAGACATACACTATCCATGCACAAAGCACTTTGAAGCAACTTTGCATGTTGAGGCAGTTGGGAGCATTGACACTAGCGTTAGTCCATTCTTAGAGGCACAGATTATAGCTATGGAAAAATAGTTAGAGAAGCTATCAATGAATTCAGCCCATGAAACGCACTCAGGGATTTGGTGTATAGATTGTGAGGTGGAAGGTCACACCAAGGATAGTTTCCCTCACAGATCTATACATTCATTGTTGTTAGACTATGTGAAATCTATCATTTGAATCATGATGCTAGTCACTATCCTTTGTTATAATGCACATAAGGAAGAATGTATCCTGGTTTTGCAAGATTTGCAGTCCACAACCCATGATACTGAGGATTTTTCAATTGATTGGTTAGATCCATGATGCTATAGACATTGGGGTATGACAGACAAGTGTAATAGATAATTCTAAGGGTAAGAATGAGCACCAGGATCGGGATCATAATCAAACACGCTATGACAGGAATGAGGGGTGTTTTGAAGGAGGTCATGGAAGGGGACATGGATATCATGGTGGATATGGAGGATGAGGCCGTGGTGGAGGAAGAGGTGAGTTCCCTCATGGAACATGTTATACATGTGGATCTCTTGACCACTATAGGTGCGAATGTCCTTAGAATATTACATGTTCTTTCTATGGAAAGAACCATAGCTATGAAGAGTGCCCAGACTTATATGAGCATCTGAGTAAGCAACATAAGTAAGAAAACAAAGGTGTCGGGATGGTTAGAATCTAGCATGTGGTCAAAGATCAGTGGATGCCCAAGATAGCACCAAAACCTAAGGCATTGATAGTGAAGATTACTACACAAGAGCTGAAGTGGCACACAAGAGAGGCATTGCACTAGAAGCCTACGATCACCAAGGAGGAGGTTTTGCATGCAAGGTACCTAGATCTTGCTCATTAGAAGGAAGTTTACCAGGATACCATGGAAGTGCTAAGGAATCTTCAGGGTGAGATATAATACTTAAAGGAGTAGAAGAAAGCATCAGAGACAATCCAAACTGATATCGATGATCTGAGAGAAGTGTGCAAAATGTTGTGCCAGAAAAACATCATTCCACTATTAGGAAGTTGGTTAAAAGGGAACACTCCACGCACAAGTATTGAGACCGGATGGCAAATCCTGCATGTGAATCTTCCCCCGATAGCATTGACTATGACAAAGGAAATTACTCTGAATGTTGTTGTGGATGGATGGTTGTTGAGAAACATATTGATTGATATAGTGTGGGAAGTAAATGTGCTTACATTAGATGCATGGGTACAAATGGGGAGGCCTCCATTGCAGCCATCATCTAATGTGTTGTTTATGGAAAATAGACTAAGGCCACTCCCATAGGAGTTTTGAAGGATGCATCTATAACCATACAAGGGGCCAAATTCACTTGGGGATTTTGAGGTATTAGCACTTGCAAAAGTAGACAGTTTTCTAGCCTTGCTTGGATGCCCTTGGTGTTATGCGAATAATGCTAACTTGAGATTCAATAAGGGGTATATCAGCTTTGAGAACAAGGAGGAAAGAGTTGTGATACCTTTGACAGATGGGAAGTCTACACCATATGTTGAGCCTCTAAGTGAGGAGGACTTAAACAGAATCTATGTACATGCACTATTCAGGACCCAGAGGTCAATGAGCCATCAAAGGAAGGCATCCTATAGTGGGAGGATTCTCATTCTATTAGTGATACTATGAGTATTTCTTGTGACAATTGGGCTCATGGTACATATGAACTAGTAGGGCGTGAGGTAAAAAGTGTGGTTGCATGCGCAAGAATGGACTTCATTTATTTGATGGATAGGTAGCGCAATACCTTGGTATATAGGAGAGAAGATCTTCCTATTTTTTGAAAGCCATGGAGGCACAATGGATAGACCAGGTCAAGAGAAGAGATATGTTAGTATATACCTTGCACGGGACAATAGAATGCACGCTGGTGGGTAGTTCATAGAGATAATCTTATGGAGTGGAAGGAGATCATGATCACCTATCTACCAGGTTTGTAAGAAGCAATGCACCTACGCAGATTTGCATTTATAATGGTGATCAACCTATTTAACACCACATTCAGCAGTGTGAGAGACTCTGGATGGCAAGACATAGAAGCATTACCACCTTCACTCTGGGTGCATAAATTGTACTCCACTCTATAAGGATGCACACATGCTTGGTATGTATATGCAAAACTACATCAAGAGACTAGAAATTGGAAAAATTTGACTACAGGAATGATCCAAACCTTTGACTACTTTTCTTCCCAACCTCCAATAGAAGAGGCATTAAAATTTGTCAAGTGGTTAACCATGGGAGATAGTGCAAAGGTGGAGGAACTCATATAGAATTATTTGGCAAGACAAAATCAGGCACATGTTTTGAAGAAGAAGAAGACTCCATATTGCTTGAACGTGCTTGTCTTGAGAAAGAAAAAGGAAAGATGGTGTACATCATGGATGATGAGGAAGTTGAAAACCTAGATATTGACCATTCACAGGGGGCACGAGGTCTTGGATAGTGTAGATAAGGATACGCGTGCATACCATGAACCAATGAAGACAAATAAGGTCAATATAGGATCGGAGGCTGAGCCTAAGGAGGTCATAATTGGAGACTACTGGTCAACTCGAGGTGGCAAAGATCATTGAGTTACTCAGGGATTATCAGGACTTATTCCCACGAGGGTATCATGAACTTAAAGGCATGCATGAATCACTTGGGAAATGAAGATAAAGCTTAAGGATAGGTGCACACCCAGTGAGAAAGAGACCTTACAGAATGAATCCTAATTTGTGCTGAAAAGGTAAAAGAAGAAATTGATAAAATGTTGAAGTCTGGAATCATTCGACCTTTGGATGAGTTAGAATGGGTTAGTCCAATGGTGATCAATATCAAGAAGGATGGTAGAATTCAAATATGTGTGGACTACAGGGAGCTAAATGTTGCATGTGTAATAGACCCATTCCCTATGCCATTTACTGAGGAAATACTAGAGGAGTTACAGGGCATGAAATATATTCCTTCACAGATGGGTTTTAGGTATCATCAGGTTAGGATTTCTCAGGAGGATCAAAAAAACAACTTTTACTACTTGAATGGGGCAGTTTTTCCTATACTGTGATGCCTTTTGGATTGAAAAATGTGCTTGTTGTATTCTCATGCATAGTTGTTCAGGCATTCAAAGATTTTATTCACAACTTCTTACAGGTCTACCTCGATGATTGGACAATATATGGGCTTGTTAAGGATCACTTGTGACAATCTACGCTTAATGTTTGAATGGTGTAGACAATTGAGTATCTCTTTGAACATCAAGAAGTGCATATTTTCTACACCTTTTGGAATACTATTGGGACACATAATCTGCAAGGAAGGATTACTTGTTGATCCAACTAAGGTTGTAGTCATTTTAGGGTTGGAAGCACCTACTAGTCAGTGAGGTGCATGGATTTTTAGGTCACATAGGATATTATAGGAAATTCATAAAGGGATATGCAAAAATTTCCGCACCTTTGGAGGAGTTACTGAAAGGAAAAGGTACATTCTATTGGGGAGAATCACAGCAGTGCATGCGTTTGAAACATTGAAAGAGAAACTTACTACCGTGCCTATCCTACATTTTCCTTCATGGGAAAACCATTTCATGTACATGTGGATGCCTCTAGCATGGCCATTGGTGCAATATTAGCTCAACCTGGAGAAGGTATTGTCGATCATCCTATTTGTTTTGCTAGTAGGAAGCTGACTCCTGCTGAACAAATTATACAACTACAGAGTGTGAAGCCTTGTCAATGATCTATGCATTACACAAGTTTTGACAGTATTTGCTAGCTACACCATTTGTATTCTATATGGATCACATGGCATTGAAGTACTTTGGTAAAAAACCCATCTTACAGGGTGCATATGTAGATGGGTACTCTTATTTCAAGAGTTTGACTTCACAGTTGTGGTGAAGCCAAGGAAAAGTAACTCTGGACCAGACCACTTGTCTAGAATTAACTCAGGAGAGGAAGCACAAACAATTGAAGAAACCATGCCAGATGCCCAATTATATAGGTTACAACATGCACCATCAGAATTAGAAGACATTGTTGTCTTTCTATGGACTGGTGTGGCACCAGAAGGAATGAAGGCATTAGAAAAGAAACAACTTGCTATATACATGTGCACCATTTATGTTAATCAATGGTGACCTCTACAAGTTAGGTAGAGATGAAGTATTACGTTGTTGTGTATTAGAGCATGAGCACAAGGATATTATGGAAGAATCCCATGGTGGTATTGTAGGAGGCCACTATGCAGGTGATGCAACTACTCGGAAGATCCTACTTGTTGGATTATGGTGGGAGACATTGTATAAAGACTATAAAGAATATTGTAAGGTGTGTGACCATTGTCAATGCCTAGAAAACTAGGACAAAGAGATGAGATGCCTTTGAGACCAATTACTAGTGCCGAACCATTTGAGAAATGGGCCATCGACTTTGTAGGACCTATTTCACCAGCCGCGTAGGACTGGATCACACTATATCATTACTTACATAGATTATCTCACATAGGTGGGCAGAAGCAACACCTACGAAGGACTATACAAGCTACTACAACAACTAGGTTTCTATGGGAGAATGTTCTTACAAGATATGGATGTCCTTTAAGTTTGAAAAGTGATAGGGGTACACACTTTTTAAATGAAACCATAAGGATCCTATTAGATGAGTTTATGGTTGCCCACCATAAGACTACACCTTATCACCCTCAGAAAATGGAATTGCTGAGGCTTTCAACAAGATTTTGAGCCAGACATTGACAAAAATTTGTGATGTTGGAAGAAAGGATTGGGATGATAAAGTGTCAGTTGTTCTTTGGGCATATAGAACAACTTATAAGAGATTGAACAAAGCCACACCATTTTAGTTGGTGTTTGGCATAAAATCCATTCTCCTATAGAATTTATGTTACCTTCTTTATGCATTGCATGCACACTGGAGGTCTAGATGATGAGTAGGCTTTAGAAGAGCGTATTGAGAAGATGATTCAACTAGATGAGTGATGAGCCATAGCATGATGGAGTCAGAAGTAGGAAAAGGCTAGGCAGAAAGCATGGCATGACAAAAATATAAAGGATAAAAAGTTGGTGGTTGGAAAAATGGTACTTCTTTATGACTCTAAGTTCTTGTGCCATCCAAGCAAAGCTCAAAGTACATTGGTTGGGGCCATATGTCATCACTTACATACTTGAATCAGGTGCTTTCTAGTTAGAAGCACTTGATGGAACATGGCTACCCAGTTACTTTAACGGGAGTAGGTTGAAGCCCTACTATAAATAAGTCTTCTTGGTGTTTGTAATAAGGCAGTATTTCCATTTAGATTAGGTTTTCAATTATGTATTTCCTTAATGTATTTCCTTCATTTTCATGCTTTGTCAATTTAGTTGTTGTTCTTGTGTAATAAGCACACTTGCGCATGAAGCTAATTACTATGTGAAGAATGTTTATGCACAGAGGACTACACATACTTTTAGTGTGGGGTGGTTGTTGATATCCAAGTAAAAGACTATGGGAATTGAAAGGTGAAAGGAATAAGCACTACGGGTGTGCTTTAAGTCAAAAGAAGATTGCTTCTCAAAAGTGACCAAGGATGGAGATGAATGAAAGGATAATATAACATGAGGTAAGTAGAGGCCATGATAACTACCAAGAGAAGGTACAGTGATGAGGTACTCGGGTGCAAGGGCACGCATGCAAAGAGAAGTCTATGACCAGAGGGTAGGAAGGCATGCTAGAAGGTTATAGTTGGGGTGCGAAGATGTACCACATGGAATGAACAAATTTGGTCAATGAATGAGAGGATATTTGGTAGGTGAAGGAGCAATAAATGCATCAAAATTTGAAAAAAATATATAAGGATGGGATGCGAATTCATTTTTACCATTGCATGACTAAGAGTATTTGAAAGAATCCAAGTGCAAAGAGCCGAGTGATCATTTTAAGGTGCGAGAGGTGTGTAACCAGTGTGATGAAGAGATTTGTGTGTAAAGAAGCTTGTGTCCCTAGTGGTGAAGGGTTTGAGTGAAGCAAGGTGAAAGAGAGGAGTTAGGGCACAAGTTTCCACCTAGGGCATGATTGAATCAAACTAGGGTTTGCTTCACACCTTGCAGAATTTGAGTGGCAAGAATCTACAAAGGATTGCAAGGTAGAAATGGCACCCAAGAAAGTAGTTGCAGTAGGAGTGAAGGGAAAGAAGAAGGTGGTAGAAGAAGAAGAAGAAATGGCTCCAGAAAGCAATTTTTTGAGATGCAATATCCAGAGGGGGTTATCATTAGCTAGGAGTGGGATTCTCACATAAGGAAAAGAAAGTGAGTGAGTACAATCACCATACCATAGAGAACAAGAAGGAGCTTGACATGTTGTTGAACATGAAGACAAATAAACACACGATGAAGATATGTCCAATGTATGATGATGCTGGTGAGAAGCTCTTAAAGAGGATAGGATTTTACCAACTTTATGAGCTCCCTTATTTTGGGAAGTATGAGCCCTTGTACCAGTGGCTCATGAGCAGAGTGCACTGAGGATTTTTTCTACTTTGCAGGATGCAGAGTCAGAATTTCAGCCGCACTCATCTCCATGGTAATGGGGTTGAAAGGCACAAGAGATGATTTGAGATGATCTGATAGATAAAACCACAATATTAGAGACTAGAGAAGGAGTTGGGATATACAAAGGGTCCATGCGGTATGGACATCGAAAAACTAAAGAAGTATCTAGTTGTACAAGTGGCCACACATCTCATTACAAAGCTCAATGACCAGGAAAGGTGGTCACAAGTGAACACCATGTGGCTACACATTGCCAAAAAGATGTCTGAAGGAGTAGTCTACAACATTTCATGGTATATTGTAGAGAAAATCATTGAAGAAGTGTGCATAGGAGGAAAGATCAGCTTTGGAGCTGTTCTGTTATCACTAGTGTTCATGGAGATTGGAGTACCTGATGGACCAAGGAGAAGGTATGGGAGTATCCAATGGAACACAAATCACCTATAAAGTGCTTCAAGAAGTACTTATGTGAGGGATCCATGACAGAGCAGGTTAAGCAATGGGATGAGAAGTGGTATGATAGGCTCCATGTGGATTTTGAGGAAGAATGGTGCATCCCCAAGGACTTGCCTTCGGTGGTTGGAAAGGCATTTCAATTTTTTATACTGGAATTTCTATCGCATGCTTCCCAATGAGAGATGGAGTCTAGAGCCCTTGGTGTAAATTTCCTTACACATTCACTACAAGGTATTTCCAAGAATCTATTCATAGATTCACAGACATGCGATGAGTAGGCATTCAATGCAGATAAGGTAGATTACGACTACCACACATTGAGGAAAAAGTATGTGTATCTAGGAAAAAGTGCCTATGTCGAGGCTCATTTCAGAGGTATTGAATATCAAGCCAATAAGTCTAGTTGTAGAAAGATATAGGGTAACATTAGTGTATCTTCAGCTAAAGCCCAAGATGGAGAACAATAAGTATGTGGAGAATGAATTCACTCCTAGGGCCACCGAAGGGTAAGCACACAATGGAAAACATACCAATGCAAAGGCCCATAGAAACTGTTGAAGTAGAGGATGAAGAAGAGGAGCATGAAGATAGTGGAGGCTTGGAGCACAGAAGAAAGAAACCATATGACAAAGAAGATTCACACAATGCATGACCACTCCACCTCAGGGACAAGATGAAGAGGAAGATACAAAGGTTGAGTAGGGGGAGTAAATTTAAGAAAGTGTTCAGATGCACAAGGACTCAAGGTGGAACCCCAAAAATGGTAAGGAAATCACCTCATCTCTCTCCACACAAGGAGACCACTGAGCCAAAGAGGAGAAGAAATTTGAAGTTGGATGAAGAAGTGGAGGAATCAGGGAGAGTGAGCATGCATCTCCTACCCCACTCGAGCAAGAAGATGAGCCATAGAATGAGGAAGAGAAAAAAGATGAAGAGATGAAGGATAAAGAAGAACAGAGAGAGGAAACCTCCGGATCCACACATGTGATTGTTTCAAGGTGTAATGGGACATGATCCTAACCTTGAAGCTATAATTCCCAAGGGACCTAGATCAAAGAGGATGAGTGGGGAACATGGTGCACCAATCATGGGCTATGTAGAGGACACCGAAAAATCATCCACACACATTTCCAAAGCACTGTAGAACAAAATGATTTATTTGGTTAGGAATTAATGGATGGGGATATGGTGACCATTCGCACTCGAAAGCAACTATCATGGTCAATGCACACCCACATGGATGAGCCTGACTTTGATGTATGTGAAGAGTCATGCATGTGTCGAGATGGCTGAAAAGAAGGCACCCCAAAGCTAGACATATGATAGTAAAGCCTACTATCATGTCAGATGAGCAGGTCAACAACACATTGGTGAAGGTTTCTACTAAAGTTGCTAAGAAGAAACATGGACAAAGATGCAATGATAAGAGCATTGCGAGGAGCTAAAGAAAAAGGATGTAGAGATAGCACGCATAACGCAAGAGAGGGACTTAGCATAGAAGAAGAATGAAGTATTTATCAACATCACATAGGATATTGAGACAATGTCATAAGAGCTAGGCCACACTTGGAGCCCAAGGTACCACAGATGTTTCCCTCAGTGATACATTATGTAGGAAATTTGGTGGACCTGGTACTTGAAGATGAACCTCTGCGCATGCCAGCACCAAGGAATCTAAAACAAGAGGCGAGAGAGAGAAAAAAGCGGTCAGATGTGAAAGATTACATCCTATGAAGGGATACTGCAAGTGCTACAAGAAGAATTGAAGAAATAAGACTAGGCTTTGAACATCTGCACAACTCTAGAGGCACTTATCAATATAAAGACCCTGGAAGAAAACAATGAGGTCCATAGAGAGTAATGAAGGATGAAACATTGGGTTACACAAAAAATATTGTCAATGGTTAAGCGAAATGTGAGGCCCTGACAAAACACAAAGAGCCACACAAGACTCGGCTGGAAGAGCTTGGGAAGCTCATTGCATAGAAGATGGATCTTCTAGAAGGAAGAATGACCTCAATGTCCAGCATTGTGTTGGTTCTACAAAATGAAAGAGGGGAGATTGTGAGGGATGAATTAGAGTCCATTGCTATGGAACATTCCAGAAAAAGTAGAACAAGCACTCACTGAATGGCAGGCCTTGAGGCCGAAATAAAGGAGGAGTATCAAAGTTGATACTTCAAACTGATATAGAGGAGGTTGCCTCATAAAAATTCTTTATTCATCTACATTCTTTCATTCTTATTCTTTCCATTCTTCTATTCTTTACTTCAATTTTTAAGATACCCATTGTTGGGGTGACAATGAGATTAGTGTGGGGTAATGTTGATCAGAGAACACTTGACAAAACTCACACAAGAAGTCCGCATGGGAAAACAGCCAAGTTTAAGGGTGCGAATGGATAGAAAGAACCCATGTGTAGAAGGGCAAGTTTAGCATTCAGACTTAGCTAATTTTGAGCATGAAGACCTATTTTTAGAAGATGGCATGTGGAACACACCAACGATGTCAGAGACATGCACACCACACATTATCTATCTTTAGAGGATCGGATCAAGCATTTTGCATGGAGACAAGCTAAGAATAGGATTATCACTTCAGTTAACTATAAGAGGTCTATAGATAACACACTTGCATGTGTGGCTATTCCTGTAAATGGCACGTGGCTATTAATAGCATGCGGCCTATTTTTGGAATAGATAAGTGGTGAAGGGCAAGTCCCCACCCTATATATATGATGTGAATCACATAGTAGTATATATAGAGATATAGAGAGGAGAGATATATAGGAATATGTAAAGTGTAAGAGGTAATGATTGGATTACTGTAACAGATCCATGTGTGCATTAGTATAGAATGCCATTATTGTAAGGAGCTTTTGTGTTTATTAATAGATGGGAGTTATTGGTTGAATCTAAGTGTCATTCCTATGTGTAATTGGGTAGTGCATGTTCTTGTTTCAATCATGATTTTTTTTAAGTTTGTTCTTTCATATATATGAATATGGCATGCATTGTGGAATGATGGATTAGTTATGGATCTATATGTTTCATCTTGGGTGTTATCTAGTAAATTCTAGGCTGCATAAGACTTAGAAGGATTATGTCTCATTCTTCACTCATCATCAGTACTTCTGTAGGGACATAATCAAGACCATGGTAGAGTTAACAAACACCAACACCCAAAATTAGATAGCAGCACCTAAGTGCCTATGTCTTCCCCAGGCACTAATGTACTTAGGTAACATATAATCATTTTCTCGAGATTATCATAATCTACATAAGTTTTCGATAAGCTCTACAACAGAATGCACTTTGGCCTCCACACACATAATACATTTTATCTCCTACCATCAATTCAAATGGAACAATTTAGAACTAATTTAGGACAATCGAAATTGAATTGGGATGTACCATATGTAGTGGTGCTTATTAAATAGAGTCGTGGAAGGAGAGTAACACTAGTTCTCTCTCCCCAACACTTGCTCATTGGCTTGAGATCACCCAAAAACTCACACTTGGCATGAGATCACCAAAAACTCACACTTGGCATGGTATCTTCCAAAAACTTCTACTTGGCATGAGATTTCCCAAAAATTCACTCTTCATAGCATTTCAAGGACACTTTTCTATCCTTTACACTCTTAGACATAAACCGTACACTTTCTTTTTACTAATTTTACACATTTTTTACATACTTTACTCGATTTCTCATATATAGAACTTTAACTACTCTTTTTCTCTTCTTTTGAGGTTTTTCCTTAATATACAATAAGAAGCAGCCTACAAGCACAAAATTAAGTACAATCTATGCATATTCTTCACCTCTAGGGTTGATTTCCTTTCCTAGTCTTCACAGTTCACTTTGCAATCATTCCACACTTCACTCGTCCATTCGGCATGTTATACGCCACACTCTCTATAGAATTATAAGGTACACATCTTCTAACTAATTTATATTATTGAGTATTCACTCAAAAATATAAAGTGGGGAATTTTTCCCAACTCCCCCACCAATACAAATTTTCATCTTAATGTAGGCACATGTCCGATATCCTTCAATAGCCATGTATTCCCATTTTGCATCTTAACCTAAATAGAACCTTTTCCAACACTATTGCAAGTCTCATAATCACCAATAAAAACATGCCCAAAATCCCCTTCAACATAATCAAAAAATAATACCTATGTGGAGTAGCATGGAAAGAATCCCCCGAATCTAAAACCCAAGATTCAACAATATTATGCAAAGAAAGAATCAAAGAATCCTGATAGACATTACCTGTTGCCACATTCATCTCCTTTTTTTCTTCTTGTTGTTTCTTCTTATCCTAAAGCCCCCAACAATCCTTCTTTTCATGCCCAAGCTTTCCACAGTGCCAACATACCATCTTGCTTTTGGATTTTGACCTTTCCCAATCTTTCAATTTTCCATGACTTCCTCTATTCTTTTGTCTCCCTCTAGTTTCCACCGTTAAAGCGTTCCCTGAAGTAGAATATTCTCTAGAGCTTTATCTTCAAATTTCCTCACTTAGAATCACCCCTACAACGTCCTCAAACTTCAAATTTGAGTTTTTGGATCCGAGGTTCTTACCGCCATTTCTTGGCTATTCCAACTCTCGGGTAAGGAGCGAGAAAATTAATAAAGCCCTAACTTATTCATCAAATTCTATTGTAATGAAGATAAAATATTCACAATCGTATTAAAATCATTCAAATGATATGCTACTTGAACTATTCTCGAGACATCTTCATATTATTCAACTTTTTCATTAAAAATCTTGTTAGAGGAAGATGGTTTTTCGTATAACTTCCTAATGCATCCATAGGTTATTTTATCATATTTCCCTTTGAAAAATTAAAAAATACCGAAGATATAAGATTTAGACAGATTTTTCTAAGTGTCTTCCTATCCAAAAATCCCACTTCGCATCCATCATACTCGAGGGTTTTTTCCTTTCTCGTAAAATGAAATATAAAGATCCTTTTGTGAAGAAGTAATCTTCCATTTGCATCTTCTAAAGACTAAAATTATGCTCGTTGAATTTATCAACCTTTGATCTTCCATCATCCGACATAACTCCCACTCAAGCTAAAAATGTCCCTATGATTCAACACTTGATAAACCAAATCGACTCCGATACCAATTTTTAGGAATTAAGGGATAAAATATGTGGAAAAATCCCACATAGAATCGAAATAATAGAAACTAATATGTAGAAAGACATTACAGATCTGAAATAAAAGTCCATAAAACAAAATAACACATCACGAGACAATATTTAACATGGTTCACCTAATTTTGGCTATGTCTGCCAAGAATCACTTGCTCATAATTTATTACAAGCCACGTCTTTCTCTCAATACAATACCAATATTTTTTTGCAGTATGCTCAATAAACTCTCTTGAATTCACAATTGAACTCCCACATATCTATAATGATATGTCTACCCTACATGTAGTCATTTTTACCCCTATTACAAAAGAAAGGAACCCCATGCACACCGACCTATCACCCAGTGGGCGCTGGGCGCTCACCCGAGGCACGCACGGGTACTTGAGTCTCTCTTTTATGTGAGTTTAGTGGGAAACATCATCTATGATCCATGTTTAAGAGATTTGAAAGGAAGTAAAACATACAAGCACCATAGAGCTTCAGAACGGATTCTAGATCCTTGCAGTCATTTCAGATAGAAAGAGCTTAACAAATTTTATAACTTATACCAAAACAGAAAGAAGTTGTACAAGCATCCATACTTAATCATAAACATAAATGAAAAAGAACTATGAGAAATCAATGTTCATATTCATGTAAGCTGGTAACTTCATTACATTCATGGAGCCATTACAGAGTGTCACAGAGAAGAAGAATGCAAATCATCAATTATATCCGGAATTATATGGCTAGGTCATTAAAAGAATTTTATAGTCCCCATACCCTTAATACATCCTTTCCTAAGCATAATTACCCAAACTAACAAAGTTCTTGTAGTATTTCTACAGAGCTCCGCCCTCTATCTATTTCTCTCTATCTTTACTTCTACAGGTGCTTGTATATATAGGATTTCTAGACTACCAACTCATCCTCTAGCGGCCTCAGATCCGATGCCAAGTGTTTGAATGTGGTCCTCCATGTGAGCATGCTCCTCTAGGCCTGAGATTTCCAATTTTACCATGATGTGCTTCTAGAAGATTCTACCACATGCATGCTCCTTCCTGGGCCAACCTATCACCAGGCTGACACCTTATCCACTTCGTATGTGCAATCAGTCATGATTTTCACATGTTCTACCCAAAATGCCCAATATGGCTAAGTCCTAAACCCTTGGTTCTATCTACGCACGTGCCACGGGTTTCCTTAAAGCCTTCCTTAAACCCTACCCTGTGCACTTTATCCTTGCGCGCCTTTCTTCAACTAGGCCTTGCGCGCCTATGCACCTTTTTTACTTAGCCAATATTTTAGGGGCCCAACATCACCCCACACTATGCCTATTCTCCATCTGCGGGAACACTTCTCTAGTGAAAAGAAAGAATACAGTAGACTTACACCTTGGGACAAGAATAAGGGGATGAAAGAATAGGGAAAGAAGAAAGAATGGGGAAGTGATGGAATCACTGCAATAAGCTAGGAAAATCCTTTTGCAAGTCGACCTCCAACTTGTTCTAGGCATCAACTTCATTCTGTGCTCTCTGACAGAGGTCGCTGACCAGGGTGCTCACCTTCTCAAAACTTAGTCCATTTCCTTGTGTGCTTATGGTGTTAGAAATTTTCTCTAACTCTTTGCCTACATCATCCAATGCATCCATTCTTCGTGTAATCTGTGGGTACAGTTCCTTCAACTAGTTTTTATTGAACCCCTTAAGGTTTCAATGGCTTGATTTTCTTTCGACCTCGGCAAGGATTTTTTCCCTTTCCACCCTATTTCCCTTATTATTTTCTTGAAACTCCTTGAGTTATGCTTCATGAGTGGTGACCAAGATGCTTGCCACTTTTTCTTTGTCCACGCAATTGTCATACGTGGCCTCAGCAGTCTAGGAAGCAACTTTTATATCAGCAAGAACCTTGTTGTACTCAGCTACGAATGCCACGACTTTTAATTTATCTTCTTTCTCCAAGTGCACGGCCACTTCTTTTGTAGATTCCAAGGCTAACGACTACCTCTCCATGGTGAGGACTCTTGTTAAATCCTCCAGGCATCCCAAGGTAGATCCATACTTCTACGTGGGAGGCGCTAGGTCTGGATGCTTCAACACTATAGCATTATTAATGGACTCCACCTTTTTGTATACTACGCATACTTTAGCCTTCTTGTCTTTTAACTCATGCTACAACTGGGCGCTGATTAGTTTCTCTTGACTTAGCTCCTTTTCCCTTGCAGCTAGCTCTTCCTCTTTCTTCTTCAGGTCCTCCTCCAGATCTTTGATTCTATCATTCCACCCGAAGAGTCTAGCTTTGACCTCAACAGACCTTGTTGAGCACATTACATAGTTGTTCATCTAAGAGCTGCTAAGCATTCACCACTGGGTTATCTTCTCTTGGTCTTGGTAATGTTATTATTACCCCGTGGCTTACTTCAAATTCTGGCTCATCAAGATGGGATTCAATTTCACATGAGAGCATATTCCTTGTCCGTGGTTATGTAGTCTCCTTATCAAAAGATGACATTGCCATGAGCTCCTCTACTAGAATCATGCTTTAGAACCGTGCGTGAAACACTTTGTTGGGATCATCAATATAACCCATCCCGGCCTCTCCTCCCTTGCGCACCTTTCTCCCGTGCACATACCCTTAGGAATACTTATAGTTAAAATGGTGCCTCCAAAGGCTTACGTGGTCCCTTTCTATGCTCTCATCCTTAACCTTGTTCAACACCGGATCAGCATTACATTCCATCTTATCCTCCACCAAGGTCTCAATGTTATTTGTTTCTTCTCCTCCCAAGGACTCCTTATCTGATGGATTTTTTGGCTCTGGAGTCTTTTCTTTGACTATGGGCCTCTTCTTGTGGGAATACATACTTGTTCTGGTGCTTGTCCCAGGGGAGCCTATTACCTGTGTATCCACCACACTTGGTATTTTCTTCTCTAGCTTGTTATCCTCCAGTTTAGGCACAGATCTCTTCCTACCAGTTGGGTCCTCAGGTATAGGCACCTTGTTCTCCAAATGCATGCCCTTTTTAGATTTAGGTCTTATGCGGAGGTATACACTCACCGCAGATCCTCCTGCAATGGGAAAAGTCATGGGCCTTGTCATTTAAACTTCATGTGACACGTACCTCTCCACGTATGCATGCTTGCTAGGGTAGACCAACCCTTTGTGCATTTCCCTATGGTCCCGGTCTAGATTACCAAGGTCCAGTTTTAACTTCTTGGATTCTTTGAACCTGTTTACTCCCGCTTGGAAGTATTGAGCTGTGAAGGAAAAGGGGAGCTTGCACCATGGGCTCCATGTCTCATCCATTAGTCTGAATCTACCCAGGCATAAATGCTGGTACACAGCAAATTTAGCTTCTCCTTTGGTGGGCACTGGCAGTTGTTCAGGAAGCCTCCATTCCACCCTGAACGTGTTCCTCAGGTGCGTATACCATTTCTCTAGGCACACCTTATGCATGGTTATCATAGTGTCACAGGCATATTTTTCAAATCTCTTTGCGGGTGAAGGGTCCTCAGTAGGGTACTCCCACACGAATTTGTTTGACGCATCAGGTACCCCAATCTCTGAAAATACAATGGTTAGTAGGATATTACCGAAAAGGATTCTATCACCTTCTTTCACACAGCTGACAATCTCATCCGTGATGAATGCAGACAAGTTGTAGATGGTGCCCTTTGAAATTTTCTTGTAAACATGCAACCATGGCTTATTGACCTGGGTCCATCTCTCCTGGCCATTTAACTTTGTCACCAAGTGTGTGACCATCTTCATTATCGGGTCCTCAATGTCTATGATATCATAGTACCTTGACCCCTTTTTGTATGTGTAGGCGGTGATAGTCTCCTTAATTTCCTCTTTGTCACTTAAGTCATCCTCCAAACTATCTCCTTCATAGATGAGGCCTGTGAAATGTGAAATGAGCTTAGGGGTAATGTACATCATGTGCCCCGTGATGTGGAAGTAGTATTCATGTACGCATGGCATCAGCCATTGATATAGGCACTCGGGCTTCCCGAAGGAGGGCAACCGAAAGAGTTATAATAACCCTAACTTCTCCAACTTGACCTTCACATCATCGTTATAGATGGACAAACCCTCTAGCGTCCTTTTATTTTTGGGCACACTAACTCCAACGCCATCTCCTTCTTGATTGTGCTCATTTATAGACATGTTTCTTAGATGGGACTCCCACTCCTTCCCTAGCAACACTCCATCTGGGTACTACATTTCTGCATACCACTCTTTGTTTGTATGTGCATCAATTTCTTGTTGTTTTCCCTTGCCTTTTCCCTTTCCCTTCTTAGGTGTGCTAATTGGTTTCTTGGGTGCCATTGTCTAGGTCCTCTTCTTACTTCAATCACTTCTTGTAACTTTTTTCTTCCACTCTTTCCCACCTTAGATCTCAAATTTGTGAAGAAAACTCCTTAAACTCCGTGCCCTAGTTCTTCAAACCCTAGCTAGGATATTCCTTCACAAGACGATGCCTTCTCACCACTTCTCTTACGCCCGTGAAATCCCTTCCTTCTAGTTTGTAGATCCAAACTAGTTACTCACGCTCAATCTCTTCAAATTTTTCTTCACACGGATCAGTTTTTGGAAGCCCTAGTTTGCAAAGATGCAAAAAGTGCTTCTTTCTCCTTATACGCAAAGTGAATAATGAAATGCCTTGACCCTTTATTTATAGTTTTTTCCATTTTTAAGAATTAAATGCTACTCCACCTACCACCATAATTTTCACGTTTAATGCAGATTTTTCAAGCAAAGTCTGACTTTAGTGCTTTAACTCATGCGCCCAAACCTGCGCGGACAAACCTCCAACCTTCTAGTGCACAACCAATCCATCTTGACAGGAGACTCTTGCACGGGCGTCATTGGCACTGAAGGCACTTCTTCTGTCCTAATTTTTTCTCTCACCTACCTCGTGTTGCTTATGTGATTTTTCCTCCTTTATATGTGGGATCTAAAAGTAGCCTTATCTTGACACCAACCATCCTTTTCCATCTTTTCTTTCCATGCACCTCCTTCAACAGGGCCATTCAACTGGGCTTTTCAACACAAACCTCCATGGAACTTTACCCATGATCTCCTTCACATCACTCCACCCCACACTAAAATGATGCATGGTCCTTTGTGCACTCAAAAATCCTCAAAGTAATAAGGTTACCAGTGCCCAAGGCATAAAACAAAACAACAACACGAAAGGGAAACACAAGAAAATAAATGCATAAAGGAAATTCTAAATTAACGACAACATTGTCTTATTTACAAACACCAAGAAGACTTATTTATAGTAGGGCTTCAGCCTACTCCCATTGAAGTGTCCAGGTAATTTTGTTCCATCCAATGCTTGTAACTAGCACGCGCCCGAATCAAGGATGTATGAGATTTTATAGGGACCTAACCAATGGACCTTCAACTTCCTAGGATGGCACAGAAACTTAGAATCATATAGTAATACCATCTTCCCAACCTCAAAATTCTTGTCTCGATGTGGTGATCATGTTATGCTTTTTCTTTGCTTTTTTGTTGTTTGGCTTTACTCGACAAGTGATAGTCTTTCATCCAACTTCATCAGTTCATCAATTCTCTCTTCTAGCACTTGCTCATCATCTAGCCCTCCTACACATGCTATTCATAGAGAAGGTAACATGAATTCAACTCGGAACTGCTTTCGTGCCAAACACCAATTGAAATAGTGTGGCTTTGTTCAACCTTTTATAAGTTGTCCTGTAAGCCCATAATATGGCTGATACCTTGTCATCCCAATCTTGTCTTCTGACATCACAAATTTTGGTCAGGGTGTGACTTAGTATTTTGTTAAATGCTTCCATGGTTCCATTTGCTTGTGGGTGATAAGGGGTAGTCTTATGATGAGCTACCATGAACTCTGCTAACAAGATCCTCATAGTCTCATTCAAGAAATGTGTACCCCTATCGCTGGTTAAACTTAAAGGACATCCATACCTCGTGATAATGTTCTCCCACAAAAATCTTGCTGTTGTGGCTACTGTGTAGTCTTTAGTTGGGGCTGCCTCTGCCCACCTTGTCGATAGTCCATACAAGTGATTACACAAAGATGATCCAGATCCTACAAGTTGTTGGTGCAATAGGGCCTACAAAGTCTATTGCCCATTTCTCAAAAGTTTCAATGCTAGGGATAGGGTGTAAAGGAATTTCATCTCTCTTTCCTGGCTTGCCAATGCACTGACAATGGTCACATGCTTTACAATAGTCCTTATAATCCTTATACAAAGTTTCCCACCACAATCCTACCATTAAAATTTTACGCACAGTGGCGTCACCTGCATAATGTCCACCCACACTTCCTTCATGTGCTTCCTCTATGATGGTGAGGCGCTCATGCTCTAGTACACACCTACACAAAACTTCATCATGCCCTAACTTGTATAAGTCCCCACTGATCAACATGTAGGGCATGACGCATATGGCTAGTTACTTTCTTTCTAATGCCTTCATCCCTTCCGGTGCCACACCTTCCTTTAGGAATACTGCAATCTCCTCCAAATCCAAGGGCACATGCCGCAACCTAAATAGTTACGCATCTGGCATAGTCTCTTCAATACTCTGCGCGTCCTCCCCTGAATCAATTCTTGACAGATGATCAGGTCCACAATTACTCTTTCCAAGCTTCATAACTACCGTAAACTCAAACTCTTGAAATAATAGCACCCACCGACATATGCACCCTTGTAGAATGGGCTTGTTCACCAAGTAATTTAATGCCATGTGGTTGGTGTAAAATACAAAGGGTGTTGCCAACATATACTGTCTGAACTTGAAAAGTGTATAGATCATTGACAATGCTTCACACTCAGTCGTGGTGTAATTCTAGCTCTGCTGGTGTCAACTTCCTACTTGCAAAACACAGAGGATGATCAACAATTCCTTCACCCAATGTGCAAGCACTACTCTAATGGTGGTTCCTGAGGCATCTACATGAACATGGAAGGGCTTGTCCCAAGAGGGAAAACATAATATAGGCGTGGTGACAAGCCTATCCTTTAATGTGTCAAACGCCTTCTATTGTGCCTCTCCCCAATGGAAGGAACTTTTATGTTTGAGAATTCTTCTAGAGGCATGGATATCTTGGCATACCCCTTGATGAATTTCCTGTAATAACCCGTATGCCCAAGAAATCCACACATTGCGCTCTGGCTAGTAGGCTCCCCCAATCCCACAATAACTAGCAACCTTGGCAAGATCTACTAGCAAGCCCTCCTTACATATGATATGCCCCAATAACATCCCAAAGGGTGTAGCAAAGACATGATTTTTAATGTTGAGGGATATCCTTAACTACCGACACCTCTCAAACATCAACCTCAAATTATCAAAATGGTCTTTCACTAGCCCATACACTATCCAATCATCTAGGTAGACCTGAAGAAATTTTTGGATGAAGTCCTGAACGCATGTACCACTATGCACGAGAAAACACCAAGTGCATTTTTAAACCCAAAGGGCATGAATGTGTATGCAAAACTTCCCCATTCAGTGGCAAAAGTTGTCTTCTTTTGGTCTTCCTTTGCAATCCAGACTAGGTGGTACCCTAAAAATCCATCTGTAAAGGAATAGATTTTGCACCCAGTGACTCCCTCCAAAATTTCTTCAGTGAAGGGGGTTGGAAAAGGATCGATGACACACACTATGTTTAACTCCCTATAATCCACATAGATCCTAATCCACCTATCCTTCTTAATGATTATTACCATTGGAATTATCCATTCCAATTTTTCCAAAGCTTCAATGATCCCATAAGCTATCATTTTGTCTATCTCTTCCTTTACCTTTACATGTAAATTGGGATTCATCCGGTAGGTTCTCTTCCTGACCGGAACACACCATCCTTTAGCTTTATCCTCATCTCCCCCAAGGAATGGTGGATGCCTTTGAGATCATGGTACCCACTCTAGGGAATAAATCCTCAAATTCACGCAAAAGATCAATGATCTTAGAGACCTCCTTCTCTGACCAGTAATCTCCAATAATATCTTCCTTAGGTTATTCTCTTGAGCTGATGTTAACCTTCTTTGTCTTTAAGGGCTCATGGTAGGCGCGTGTGTGAGCATCAGCACTTTGTCCACTACCTCACGCGTCCCTACAAAATGGTTAACATCCAAGCTCTCTACTTCCTCCCCATCAATAACATATACTAATTTCCCTTTATCCTTTTCCAAGCACACATGCTCAAGCTGGATCTCTTTTGCTTCTTTTACCTCTTCTTCAAAGCGCGCCTCGAAACCTGGTCCACCTAGCAATTGCAACAGCCTATCTTTTTCCATGGCACTATCCCCCATGGTAAGGCGCTTAACAACCAATAATGCCTTATCAACTGATGGCTTAGTACTTTGGTACTCAAACATTTGAATGAGATCAGTTGCTAGCTCTTGCCAATTTCCTGTTTAGCGGCGTGTCTCAAAATGTATGTACCATGCGTGCGCACAACCCTGCAATGTAGAATACAACTTGTGTACCCGGAGGGATGGTGACAAAGCTTCATGCCTTCTCTTCGGACTCTCTCACAATCTTAGATATGGAAAGAGGTGGACTCCTTCCCATGGTAGTACTTGATGGCGATGGGCACATTGCTTCTAGAAAACTCCGACAGAGAGAGAAATTATCACCTCGGATCATTCCAAAAGGCTCTCTTGATGTGTAGCCCACCATCATGCTGCTATCTTTGAGAAGGACATAACTTAACATCCCCCTCTGTTCCTTCTCCTCCTTCCACTGAGCTTCCATCTCCTGCAAAAAGATCTCAGGGAAGGCCCCTCCTGAATACTTAGGTAGCTCTTTTCCTCCTAGGTGCTAGACTGTACGTGCCTTTGTTACTTTTGTTACTGATCCTCTCAACTACCATCTAATCAATTCATAAGTCCCATGTGCCCAATTATCACATGTTAGACTAGTGGTGTCACTTACTGACTAAGCATCCTCAAACTGGATAACTCCGTCGGTAGGATGGATTATCTCTGGATCCCTAATTGAGCACACATATATCCTATCCAGGACCTCTTCCCCCAAAGGTTCAGTATAGGGTGTTGACTTCCCATCAACCAGGGGTATAATGACCCATTCCTCCTTATTTTCAAAGCTAATGTACCCCTTGTTGAACCAAAGGTCTGCATTGTTCTTGTAACAAGTGCTAGGAAATTATATGCCTCGACGAGCGCTAAGACTTGAAGTCCCTAGTAAACTTAGCTCCTTGGATAGTGATAGCTACATCCTTTAAGACACCGATGGGAATTGCCTTTGTCTTGTTTTCCATATACAACACATTTGAGGATGGCTGTAATGTAGGTCTCCCCATCTGATGCCATGCATCCAAAGTTAGAACATTGACTTCCATGCCTGTGTCAATGAGGATATTACTAAGGATCCATCCATCTACGACTACATCCAATGTGATTTCCTTGTCATAGTCAAGGCTATGAGGGGGAAGGTTCACATGCAAGACCTACCTCTCATGCTCTCCTCTAGCACATGGTACCTTCTCCCTCAACCATGCCCCTAGCAAGGGAATAACATTCTCTTACCTTAGCATTTTACATACTTCCTGACCTCATCCAAGTCATCTCTTGGTGCCTCGACCTTCCTCCTTTGGTCCTCCCTCTGTCTCGCTCCTTTAGATTTCTCCTTGTAAAATTAGAATGACATCTATGGTATCTTGATATACTTCCTTTTGATGTGCAGGGTCTGGGTACTTCCCATGAACTACTTCCTCTCTTGAAACTAGGGTCCTCTTCCTTGGTATTTCCTTTACGCACGTGGCCTCTACTCTTGTTGTTACTAAAATAGGTTCCAAGCCTATATCACGTGTCACCCGTGACATCGATTGTGTGTCTGTCTTCTTAATTCTTACCATTACAGTGCCATTGTCTTTTGTAGTCATTTTTGCACCCCACTAAAAATAAGGGAATCTCCTATGTGTCGGCCTATCACCCAACTGGCGCTGGGCACTCACCCGAGGCACGCGAGAGGGAACCGAGTCTCTGTTTTATGTGATTTCAGTGGAAGGCATAATTCATGATTCTGACTTAGTGATTTAACAGACATGAAGAAGCTATAGAGCTCAGGATGGCTTCTACACCCCTTCAGTCATAATAGTAACAAAGCGCGCAATAGAATTAACTAGAACTAGGAAGTTGTAAATCCATAATTAGACTAACATTCAAGTAAAGTTCATGATTATACAAGATCAAAAGCATAGAGGAAATGTGTAGATAATACAAGAAGGAGATCTTAACATAAACATAGTGGTAACCTTATCACATTCATTCATAGTATTACTCCAAAACATCACAGAGAGGCGGACCACAGTCATGCACCATATCTAGATCCATACATGTATGCTTACAAAATAAAATTTGCATTCCCCATTTCCCCATTACATCCTTCCTAGAATCATCTACCCAATTATCCCATAGTTCTCGCAGTAATTCTGCAGAGCTTCGCTACCTTACTTGTGTCTCTGTTCTTTGCCAAGGGCATACGTATAAATAGGCATCTGAGCTCTAACAAACTCTTCTACAACCTTAGATCTGCCCCCAAGTGTCAAGGTGTGGGTCGCCCTAGGCACATGCCTCTCCATGTCATGATTAGCTTTTTGGATCTTCCTATCGCAAGGTATATTCCTTCTAGGACACCCTGTCACCAGGCTAGAACCTTATCCAAACGGAACACGTTCTTCATGTGTTCTGTCCAAAAGGCTGAAAATGGCTAAGTCCCAAATTGTTCTTCACACAACGTCGCATGTCCTTGGTTCTCTAAGAAGCCTTTTGAATTTTTCCTTACGCACCTTCACTTGTGTGCTTCCTCTGGCCGTGCATGCCTACACGCCCTTAAGATTTGGTAGCTACATTAGGGGCCAACATTACCCCACACTTCATTTGTTCTCTGCCCTTGGGAACCTTTTCAAAGAATGCGGTACAAAAATGCAAGGCCTTGCCTTGGAAAAGAATGGGGGAAGAATAAAGAAATGGGGAGAGAAAGAATAGAAGGAAAATTGCTTAAAGAAGAAGGGGAAAATTTTTCCGTAGGTCGGCCTCTAGTGTACTCCAAGCACTGACTTCATCCTGTGCTCTAGTGTAGATATCGCCAACCAAGGTGCTCACCTCATCAAAGGTTAACCCTTCCCCCTTCATGCTAATGGTCTCCACCACAATCTCTAGTTCCTTGGCGTGATCCTCCAGGGCATCCATCTTCCTCATGATGACCTTATAGAGCTCTTTTAGCTGGGTTTTGATTGAGACCCGCTGGTTCTCAATAGCTTTAGACTTCTTTTCCACTTTGGCTATGATATTTTCTCACTCGGCCCTATTGCCCTTATTCTTCTCCCTAAAGTCTTTCAGCTCAGCCTCGTCACTAGGGCAAGCAACATGCCTGTCACCTTGTCTTGATCCACGCAATGGTCGTAGGTGACCCCTGCGGCTTGTGCAACTATTTTCATGTTAGGAGCACCCTATTGTATTTAGCCATGAGTGCGATGACCTTCAGCTTGTCCTCCTTCTCCAAGCACTCAGCTACCTCCTCTACTGACTCTAAGGCCAAAGGGTGCCTTTCCATGGTGAGGATCTGAGTCAAGTCCTCTAGGCATTCCAGGGAGGATCCATACTTTTGTGCGGGAGGGTTAACGTCCGGGTGCTTTATGATAATAGCTTGGGAGATGAGCTCCACCTTCTTGGAAACTTCACGTACCCTGGCCTTTTCCTCTTGAAGTTCCCTCTATAGTTGAGCACTGATTAATTTCTCAAGGCTGAGGTCCTTCATTAGCTTCACGACTTCTTCCTTTCTCTTCTCTAATAGGTCCTCCAAGACTTTTACCCTGTCACTCCTGCAGAAGAGCCTAGCCTCAATTTCCATAGAGACTTTGTTGAGCACGTTACACACTTGCTCATCCGATAGTTGTTGTGTGTTTACAATGGGGTTGTCCCCCTTTCCTTCGGATAGCACTAATACCGCTCCTTGGTTGACCTCGAACTCAGGCTCATTGAGGTGGGAGTCGAACACCCATGATAGCATCTTCCTTGTGTACGGGTACCCACCCTTAGGGTCAAAGGACTCCATGGTGGTGAGCTCCTTGGTGGGCATGGTACTTTGGAAACATGCACGCAAAAACTTTTTTTGGGGTCATCAATGTATCCCATCATGGTTCTTCCCCCTTCTACACATTTACTTCCCATGCGCACACCCTTGGGAATAGTTACTGAAAGAGTTGGGCCTTTTGTGCTACCCACACTCTTCTCCCTCTGCTCTTCTTTGAACTCACCGAGTACGAGCTCCATGTTGCGCTCCAACTCCTCTTCAACCAAGGTATTGATTATCTTCTCTACCTCCCTTGTTGCTTTCTCATTTACTTCCTCCTGAGTGAGCTTGGGCATATCTGGCCCCTTAGTACTTGCCCCTTCACTCCTTTCTTTGCTCTGCGCACCTTCCTCCCCTTGGGCACCTTTCCTCCTTACAAAGATGAAAGCATCATTTGTATCCTCTGCTCCTTCTTCCTCTGAATCATGGACATCAACTAGTTCCTGATTCACTTCCAACTCTTCCCCTTCATCATCATCCTTCTCACCTATATAGGTGTTCAGGTCATCTATATCTTTAGACTCTTGTTCCTCCGTTCCTTGTTCTTCTTCCTTTGCTGAAAATTCTAGGGTCGGGGATGTGGTCTTTTCTTCATCTAAGGGCTCCTCAGGGGATGGTGGCTTCATAGGCTCGGGGTCTTCTCCCTAACCACCATTCTCCTCTTCTTCCAGATGTAGGTACTCGGCCCCATGGTATCTACATTCTGCTTCTCCACCACCCTTTTTTCTTCCTCTTCTTCCCTCTCCTTACGCTTTGGCGCTGGCTTCTTTCTTCCCATAGGGTCATCTCGGGATGGATATCTCATTTTCCACGTATGCACCCTTTTCAAACTTTGGCCTTATGTGAAGGTAGATCCTAGCAACACTGCTCTTAGCAATAGGTAAGGTCATGGGCCTTCTGATGTGCACATCACGGTGATACGTATCACTCAACGTACGTGCGCTTCCCCAGTAGTTTAGCTTCTTTCTCATTTCTCTGTGTTCACTGTCAAGGGTGGACAACTCAGATTTAATTTCTTCGACTCCTTGTACCTGTTCACTCCCACCTAGAAAAATTGGGTAGTAAATTAGAAGGGGAGTTTGCACCAGGGACTCCAACTGCCATCCACCAAGATGAATCTACCAATGTAGAAGTGCTAGTATACCGCAAACTTTGCTTCTCCTTCGATTGCCATGGGGAGTTGCTCTAGGATCTTCAATTCAGCCCCGAATGTGTTCCTGAGGCACGTATACCATTTATCCAAGTGTGCCTTGTGTACCCCTGTCATTGATTCACATGTATATTTCTGGAATCTATCCGTAGGTGAAGGGTCTTCAGCAGGGTACTCCCACATGAATTTTTGGATGCATCCAACACCCCAATTTTTGAGAACACAATGGTTAACAGGATGCTTCCAAAATGATCTTTCCCTGTTCTCCATGCTGCTTATGATTTTGTCTACTATGTACTGGGAGATGTTGTATTCGAGTGCCTTCCGTGACCTTTATGTAGACATTCAGCCAGGGCTTGCTCACTTGGGTCCACCTTTCTTGTCCATTCAGCTTGGAAACAAGGTGCGCGGCCATATTCATCACCGGATCACTGATATTCATGACGTCGTAGTACCTTGATCCCTTCTTATATTCTTGGGATGTTATGGGTTCTCTAATCACCTCCTCATCCTAGAGGTCATCTAGGAGTGCGTCCCCTTTATAGCTTAGGCCTGTAAAGTGTGAAATTAACTGGGTTATGCACATTTTGCACCTGCGAAGTAGAAGAAGTCTTCGTACATATGCGTCATCAGCCACTGGTACAAGCACTCGGCTTCCCAGAAGAATGACACTATAAAGTGGAGAAGCCCTGCCTTCTCCATTTTTGCCTTGACTACATCACTTTGTAGATTGGCATCCCATCAGTGTTCATTTTTTTATTGGACGCACTTTTGCTCCAATGCCATTTCCTTCACAATTATGCTTGATCGGTGATTGTAGTCAATCACGGACATCTTTCTGATGTGGGACTCCCACTCTTGCCCTAGCAAAACCCCATCCAGGTATTGCATTTTCGAGTACCATTCTTCATTGGTATCCAAGGGGATTTCTTCTTCTTTCTTCTTTCCTTTTCCCTTACCCTTTCCCCTCTTGGATTGTACTGTAGGTTTATCAACTGGTTTTGTGGCCATCATTTTACCCCTTTCTTTCATTCCCAGGTCAACTTGTGATTTTGTTTGAACATTTTCCCCACGCGCCCTATGCCCTAAAACACAAACCCTAATCTCAAACTTTTCTCCTTCGATCACGGTGCTTCTTCACAACATTCCTCACACCCATGAATCACTTTTGCCTTTGGTTTGTAGATCCAAAAGACTGATTGTGCTTAAGTTTTTGGGATTTTCCTTCACACGAGTCAGTCTTTGAAACCCTAGCTCTTGAAGGAAAATCACTCTTCTTGTTTTCACAAAGTAAAATAATGAAATGCCCACTCTTGTATTTATAGCTTTTCCTACTTTTATGCATTTAAGGCTAGGTTCCCTACCACCGTACGACCATGTTTAATTTGGAATTTTCAAACAAAACCCAACTTCAGTGCTTCTCCTCATGCGCCCAATCCTTGTGCGAAACATTTTTCACCCACGCCCAATCCCTGCGCGAAACTGCTTCCACCCACACCCAATCCTTGCGCGAAAATGTTTCTAACCTTCTAGAGCGCAAAACAATCCATCTTGACAGAAGACTCTTGCACATGTGTTACCAGCGCCAAAGGCACCTCTTCCATCCTCATGATTCTTGCTTTCACCTACCTTGTGTTTTTGCACTTTTTCTCCTTGTACGTGGATTTCCAATGTAACCTTATTTTTCCATCCATCTGCCTTCTTTTCTCCTAATGCATCTTTTCAATAGGGCCAATTCAAATGGTCTACCAACCCAATCCTGCGGCAAAATAAATCCATGTTTCCCTTTGTCACTTCATCCCACACTAAAACAATGTGCGATCCTCTACACATTCATAATTTTAAAAAGTAATAAGGTTACTGCGCCAAGATGTAAAACCAAACAACAACGCGAAAGGGAAATAAAAGATAGGAAAAGCATAAAAGGAAATTCTAAGCTAACTGGCAAAACTGTCTTATTTACAAACACTAAGAAGCATTATTTATAGTAGGGCTTCATCCTACTCCCATTGAAGTGTCCAGGTAATTTTGTTCCATCCAGCACTTGTAACTGGCACGCACTCAAATCAAGGATGTATGAAATTACATAAGGACCCAACCAATGCACCTTCAACTTTCTAAGATGGCGTAGAAATTTTGAATCATATAGCAATACCATCTGGCCAACCTCAAACTATTTGTTCTTAATGTGGCAGTCATGCCATGCCTTTTGCTTAGCTTTTTCAGTTGTTTGGCTCCATCTTGCTAGTGAGCACCTTTCATCTAACTTTATCAATTCATCTATTCTTTCTTCTAGCACTTGTTCATCATCCAATCCTCCTGCGCGTCTTATGCAGCAATGGTAGCATAAATTCAACCGGTAAAACAACCTCCATGCCGAACACTAGTTGAAATGGTGTGGCCTTGTTCAACCTTTTATACGTTGTTCTGTATGCCCAAAGAACTGCTGACACCTTGTCATCCCAATCCTACCTACCCACATCACATATCTTAGTCAATGTGTGACTAAGGATTTTGTTAAATGCCTCTGCAGTCCCATTTGCCTGAGGGTGATAGGGGTAGTCTTATGGTGGGCTACCATGAATTCTACCAATAGAATCCTAATGGTTTCATTTAAGAAGTGAGTGCCCCTATCACTTGTTGAAATTAATGAAAACCCATACCTGTTGATAATGTTTTCCCACAAAAATCTAGCAGTCATGGCTGCGGTGCAATCCTTAGTGGGTATGGCCTCTACCCACCTTGTCAGATAATCAGTACAAGTAATAATATACCACGAGTTAGTCCTTCGCGCAGCTGGTGAGATTGGTCTGACAAAATCTATTGCCCATTTTTCAAAAGGTTCCGTGTTGGTGATGGGGCGCAAGGGCATCTCATCCCTTCTTCCAGGTTTGCCAAGGTGCTGGCAGTGGTCACAGGCCTTGCAAAACTCAATGCAATTTTGGTGAATTATCTCCCACCATAGTCCAGTGACTAGGATCTTGCGCATGGTTGCATCCCCATATAGTGTCCTCCAAGTAATCCCACCATGATCTTCTTCTATTGTGGCCACGCATTCATGTTCTAATACACACCAGTATGAAAATCTCATCATGGCCCATTTTATATAAATCCCCATTGATCAACATGAAGGGTGTAGCGCGTATGGCTAACATTTTCTTTCCAATGCATTCATCCCTTCGGGTGCCACACCTTCTTTGAGAAAAACAACAATGTCTTCTAATTCTAAGGGCGTGCGCCACAACCTAAATAGTTGTGCGTCGGCATGGTTTCCTCGATACTTTACACGTCCTCTCCCAAATCAATCCTTGATAAATGATCTGGCCCACAATTGTTCTTTCCCAGTTTTACCACTACTTTGAATTCAAATTCCTGAAATAAAAGTACCCAACAAAGCATATGTGACCTTACAACATTGCTTTGTTTTATAGATACTTCAAGGCCATATAGTCCATGTAGAATATGAAGGAGTCGCCAAGGTAGATATTGCCTAAATATGTGGAGTGCATAGATCATTGACAATGCCTCATGCTTGGTCGTTGTATAATTTTGTTCTGCTAGTGTCAACTTCCTACTTGCAAAAGACAAGGGATGATCAACAATTCCCTCTCCTGGTTGAGCAAGAACGGCTCCCATTGCTATACCAGAGACATCCATGTGGACATGGAAAGGTTTATCCCAGGATGGGAATCGTAGAATAGGTGCGGTGATAAGCCTTTCTTTTAGAGTTTCAAATGCCCTCTACTGAGCCTCTCCCCACTAAAAGGTACTCTTTGTCTGAGTAATATTTCCAAAGGCATGGCAATCTTGGCGTATCCCTTAATGAACTTTCTATAGTACCCAATGCGTCCAAGAAATCCACACGCGGCGCTTTGGCTGGTAGGCTCCCCTAACCCCACAATAACCACAACTTTCATGGGATCCACCAGTAATCCCTCTTTGCATATGATATGCCCTCACAACGTTCCAAATGGAGTTACAAAGATACATTTCTTGATGTTGAGGGAAATCCTCAACTGCCGACATCTTTCGAACATCAATCTCAAGTTATCACAATGGTCCCTGACCAACCATACATTGTCCAATCATCCAAATACACCTAGAGGAATTTGTGGATGAAGTCCTGAAATGCTTGTAGTACTATGCACGAAAATACGGCGGTGCATTCCTCAATCCAAAGGGCATGACTGTGTATGCAAAACTTCCCCACTCGGTGGTGAAAGTTGTCTTATCTTGGTATTCCTTGGAAATCCTTACTTGGTGATATCCACGAGAATCCATCCGTCTGAAGAATAGACCTCATGCCCAACAACTCCCTCTAAAATAAATTCAGTGAAGGGGTGGGAAAAGGATCTATGATACAAATAGCATTCAATTCCCTGTAATCCACACATATCCTAATCCACCCATCCTTCTTTATGCTGATCACCATTAGACTTATCCATTCTAATTCCTCCATAGCCTCAATGATACTGGATGCTATCATTTTGTCTAGCTCTTCTTTAACCCTTACGCACATGTTGGGATTCATCCTGTAAGGCCTCTTCCTAACCGAGCACGCACCATCTTTCAACTTTATCCTCATTTCCCCCAATGCCTGGTGGATGCCTTTTAACTCATGATACCCATGTGGGAATAAATCCTCAAATTCGTGCAAGATATCAATGATCTTTGATACTTCCTTGTCTAACCAGTAGTCCCCAATGATAGCTTCCTTGGGCTCCTTCTTCGATCCGATGTTAACTTTCTTGGTTTTGAGTGGTTCATGGTATGTGTGTGCGCATGCATCCGCACTGTCAACTACTTCACGCACTCCAACCGAATGGTAGACATTCAAGCTTTCCATCTCCTCTCCATCAATAGCGCATACCATATTTCCTTTCTCTTTTTCAGCACATGCACGCTCGAGTTGTAGTTCTTACGGATCATCCTCTTTAAACCATGCTTCCAAGCTAGGTCCATTAAGTAAGTTTACTAATCTATCTTCTGCCATGACACAATCCCCCAGAGTGAGGCGCTTGATAGTCTCAATGCCTCATCAATTGGTTGCATGGTACTTTGGTACTCAAATGTGTGAACCAGTCAGCCGCTAACTCCTACCAATTTCCCATTTGGTGGCATGTTTCAGAATGGATGTACCATGCATGTGCGCAACCTTGTAGTGTTGAATACAGCTTGTGCACCCAAAGGGAGGGTGGTAAAGCTTCCGCACCTTCTCCCCAGACCCTCTCACATGCCTAGATGTGGGAAGAGGTGGGTCCATTGCCATTGTAATCCTTGATAGCGGTGGGTATGTTGCTCTTCGAGAATCGGACAGTGAGCACAATTCTAACTTCGTGCCATTCCAACAAGTTTTCACTATGCGCGCCCACCACCTCACTATTGTGCCTATCAAAACATAACTCAGCATACCTCATCGCTCATTCTCCCTCCAATGAGCTTCCATTTCCCTCAAAAATACCTCAGGGTATGCATCCCCAAAATACTTGGTTATTACCTTTCCTCCCAGGTGCCCGAACTATACGCACCATTATTACCTTGGTCACTGATCCTTTCAGATGTCACCCAATCAATTCATAAGTCCCATGCACCTAGTTATCGCATGCTATACGGGTAACATCACTGACAGATTGAGCATCATCAAATTGGATGACTCCTTCTATAGGGTGGATGGTCTTTGGATCTCGTATGGAGCGCACATATATTTTTTCCAGGACCTCCTCTCCAAGGGGTTCAGTATAGGGTGTGGACTTTCCATCAGCAAGTGGTATAATCACCCTCTCTTCCTTGTTTTCAAAGCTTATGTACCCCTTGTTAAACTAGAGATCTGCATTATTCTTATAGCACCATGGGTGCCCAAGTAAAGATGGGAAATTATCTACCTCGACAAGCACCAAGACTTCAAAATCCCTAGTGAACTTAGTCCCCTGAATGGTAATGGTCGCATCCTTCAAGACACCTATGGGCATTACCTTTGTCTTATTTTCCATATACAACACATTTGAAGATGGCTGTAATGTCTGAGTCTTCCCATTTGATGCCAAGCATCTAGAGTGAGAACATTAACCTCCGTGCCTATGTCAATGAGGATGTTGCTAAGCAACCATCCATCCACTACTGTGTTCAAGGTAATCTCTTTTTCATAATCAAGGCTGTGAGGTGGGAGGTTTGCATGCCCCTCAACCTCACAACATGTACACCATAAACCACTTTGCGAGTCTCATGGGGGATGATTTCATGGACAACTTCTCCATCTTCTTAGCCATAGCCATAGTAATTTGAGCCTCTAGGAATAGGCTAACACCGAGTGTATCAACACTACCAACATCCTTGGTGTGTAGAGTAGCTTCCAATGCATCACACGGGTGCAGTAAAAGTTTTATGAGATAAGGCCCTTCTAAAAGGTGTGATCAATCCTCTAATAAACCACTGAGCATGTTGTGAAGGGTGAATATCATATGATAACTTAGACAAGAGAGTTTTAAAGCATACATCATACTCTCGCACATTCTCTGCCATCCCCTATTGAATCTCCTTCAGGGCACTAATGCTCTTATATTCAAACTCAGGGATGTGGAATTCTGCCAAGGATGCATTCTTTAAATCAGTATAATCCACTACCATTTGATGAGGTCATACTTCATATACCAGCTATGTGCGTGCCCCTGCAACGTTGCTACAAATTGACTAGCCTTCCACTCTGAGGTTATGATCCCCTTTGTGTGCCATAAAAGCTCACACTTGCGAACATGTTCTGTAGCATCTTTAATACCTCTGTAATCTAGAAAATGTAAAGATGTCTCAAAGAAGACTTGAGGGAGTTCTTTAGGGCCCTTGTCCTCCTGAGCCAGAGCCTTGGTTTCCTCTGGTGTTTCCTCCACCCCCGAACCCACTAGGTCCACAAGGTTTTGTGCCTCCTAAGCCACCAGAACCACTAGGTCCACTAGGTCCTGTCCCTCCTAACCCACCAGATCCACTAGAACCACTAGGTCCTGTAGTAGTCATGTCAAATGTCCCCAAGGTTCCACCAAATGTGCGTCGAAAATCTATGATAATGCCCCACTACCACTATTATACCCTGTGCCACTCCTAGAAGCAAGACTAAAGGCTTGTATACTTGCTCCTTGTCCAAAGAATCCTTTGAATAATAGAATATGTGTAGCCATAGAAGTGGGAACTGAAAAATTATACCTCCTAGGCACAGATCTGTCACTTCCACTGAAACCAACTAGGTCAATGATACTCCTTCCTTGATCTAGAAAACCAAGTGCCAAGGTTTGGTTATTGGGTGGGTTTAGATACATGCAAATGAATCTTCTCTCTCCACACAATGAAATCTCATCGAAGCCATCTCTCCTCCCTTTCCTTCTCTATCATAATATCTTCCATCTTCCTCCACCCTAGCTCCCTCACATAGTACTCGAGAATGGTTTAGCCGGCCATTGGAAATGCCTCTAAGCTCAAAGTAAGAATCAAAGTATTCATTACCGGAGGATAGCATGTAGAAATGATCCTTTAGGCTCCCGTAGAAATTCAAACTCAGCAACTTCTAAGAAAGAATATGTGGAAATAGCATACTCCAGAGTGTAGCTAGCTAACACACCCTCTCACCAATGATCCACAGCACGAGTCCACATCAGATCTGCATCCTACATGCCCTTTTGTATTCTTCTTGGGTCCACATGCATGATCTAGAATGCCAACTTTATCTAGACACATATACTAAGAGCCATTCATACAGTTCTACTAGGAAGTAGTAGAAAAAAGTTTCATAAAAATCATGGTAGAGGTTCTCTTCTACCCATCTACATCCATCAAACTTAGGTATAGTGCTGATTCTTTGAGAAAATTCATCCTCCGTGCTCTTGAACCATGATTCAACACTTTCCAAAGTTCAAAATTCTAATGGATTTGTGGATGTGATTAATCAACTTTGTATTCATAGTGTCATGAGTGTGGAGTTTACAAATCTTACAATACATGGACACCTTCTTCTAGAGTGTGCAATGCAACAGGGAAATCTTGAACATTATGGTTCGGATGTCGAGACTTCACAATCTAATAGTAATGCACATCTTGACTTACGTTAGCAATTGTCTTTAGTATATCCCTCCACCTCAAAATTTGTGCACCATATTCCACTACCAATCTCATGTCTTTGAGTTAGCGAAAGCTTCTCCAAATTTTTTTTCATGGCTTAAATATGTTCCTCTAAGAATTGGCTTACCCCTATATCAACACTTCTAACAGACTCGGTGCAGGCGGCTTCTAAAGCTTCATGTGGATCCACATATGTCTTATGAGAGATTTCTCTTTGGAATGGAGTCAACAATCCTCCAACGAACCATTGTGCATGTTAACTAGGATGAATATCATAAGACAATTTAGATAATAGAGTTTTAAAATGTGTGTCATACTCCCTCACACTTTCAGATAGTCCCTACTTTATATCCTTGAGCACGTTGATGATCATTTCTCAAATTCTGCAATGCGAAACTCTACCGAAAACGCAAAATGCAAGGCATTGTAATCCACCACAGTATGATGTGGTTCATATTTCCTATACCAACTATGTGTGCACCCTTGTAGCGTAGTAGAAAATTGACTAGCCTTCCTATATGAGGTTTTAATTTCCTTAGCATGCCATATAATTTCACACTTATACGCATGCTCTCTCTGCATCTTTAATCCCTCTATACTCGGTAAATGGAGAAATATCATAGTAAACCTAAGGTGTCAAATTTGGAATGGTTGTTAATGTGGGGTTTGATGAGGATGTGGGATGCGGGCTGTTAATGTATGTCCTTATGTCCCGATCATGGTAGTAAAATTTGGACACCAACGGTCTACATGGTTGCAACTTCTACTATAGTACTTCCAACAATTTGTGCGCTAAAATTTTATCCACGATAACATGCTTGGGAACAATCCCACCATAACAATTCCAAATAATGGTGATAACTACAATGTCATGGGAATCTTTGCTAACTTTATCTCCTAAATTCAACACAAAATTATATCTACTCATCTATACTTGTTTACTTTCACTAGCCTACTTCTCAATGACTATTGTATTTGGAACACCAAGCATAAGGACTAGGTTGGTAGGTGGGATCAGATGTGTGAATGTGGTCCTCATAATCTCTTTTGACATGCTCTCATCCAGAAGGCTGAAGGGGATTCTCTACTATGCTTGCCTAAAGTTTGGAGATCCCGATGATGTAGATCCTCATCTTCTATGAGAGATTTAAAACCTTCATGATTCATCATCCTAATCAACTCTAATGCCTCCTCAATCTCCCTTTGTTTCACCATTTCCCTCTCTCACACTTCATTAAACTTGATCCATCTTTCCTCTCTATGAATTATTTCCGCTTGAGTCTGCCATCTTTCTCCACACTTGCTCCTACCCTAGTATGGGGTGGAGGTTTAGCTAGCCATGGGTAGGCACTCTAAATCTAGTTCTATATGTCAAAATATTGATTGATAATGGTATAGTGTGCAAGTAAGATCCTCTGGGATCTCACGGAATCTGAACTCATCTTCTTCAAGACACAAATACATAGAAATCATGTACTCGAATGTATAAGCGTGCAATACTCTATCCCACTAATGATCTACAACCATAGTCCACTCCACATCAGCATCAATAAGAATTTGGTAGTCCCCTTACATCTAAATTCTTGGCCTATACCCCCACACTATCCTACTACATACGTCGCTAGCCACTTATACAATTCTACTAGAAAGAAGTTGAAGAATGTCTCATAGAGCTCATGATAAAGGTTATCTTTTACCCAATGATGTGCATTGAAATCAGCTCCAAGATTACTATATCCATGTGCAAAATGATCCTGACCATTCTCTACCTAGATTTCAATGCTCTCCAGAGTCAACCGATACACCATCTGCAAGCAACATCCTGGAAGACAACTTGAAAAGAGGTCCTAGTAATGAAACCAAAATGTAGTCTTGCTATTTACCTCAATTACTTATGTGTGTTGGAACCTCATTGAGAAAAATTTGAATTCTCACCAGGCGCGTGAAACTAACGGGTCCCTCCTTTGTGTGTGTTTGTCAAGATTTTAGCATGCATATACATAATGATATATAAACAAGTGTTCTTTAAATCATAAGAACAAATAGCATACATTCAATTGGAAACACATGTAATAATGAAATACACAAATCATATAAAAAACTAATATCATATGTACCATGTAATCACCATATTCAGACACATCAATTACTAGAATCCATCCTCCATAATCCATTATAGTAAAGTATTACATAACAAAAGATGAATACATAACCATAACTAGGTGGTGGAACATGCGCAATATCAAACCCTAAGCCATTAATACTCTCGGTGCTTAGTCATAACCAATAGTATGTGTTCATGGTTGTGGTACCAAAACAAAGACATAATATATATATATATATATATATATATATATATATATAGATGGGTCGAGGACCTACCTTTCACTTGCCTATGCACTCTCAAAATAGATTGCATGCTCAAAATAGCCATGCATACATTACATGCATGCTAATAATAGACATTCCTATAAATAAGACTCACTTTTATCCTATTAATAGCTCAATCCATGCATGACCTTTTGTATGTTCTTTATTAAAAATAACCAATGCTTTATTTCTAAGATACTCTTTGCATGCTCTGCACTCCAATGTGTTATTTCTATTTTTAGCCAATAAGCTAACATCGGCTAAGTCATGAGTCCTATCTTCCTACGTGTGTGTGACTCTAATTGTTCCTTCATGCATGCACATGTGCCCCATTTACATGCCTAACTCCTCTACGTGCTCTCCATACTTATCCATTTCTTTCAGTCTAACAGAAGTTGTAATCCCCTTTGTGCGCCACAATATTTCACACTTATGCACATGCTCAGTTGTATCTTCAATACCTCTATATTCTAATAAATAAAGAGACATATCATATTAAAATTGAGGTGTCATTTGCACTAGTTGTTGAGGTGGTGGTTGATTCAGAAGTGGTTTTTGTGGATGTGGACCCTATCAACTAGATCCAGGCAGAACTTCCACTAGTATTTCCTCTAGAAATCGACTGATCCTCCCATGTCCCATGTTGCGGGTTGTGGTCCAATCAAAAAAATCCCTATGTCCCGATTATAGTACTGAACTGGAAAACAATGGTCTGCGTAGGTCGAATATGCTACTAAAGTACTTCCAAAGGTCTGCATTCCAACACTTTGTCTATCACGTGCAAACAATCCTACATAGTCTTGCCAAACAATGGAACTCGGTGTCTTTGTCATGGGTGTGTTATTAACCTGATCTCTTGAATTCAATGCAAATTTATATCTACCCATCTCTTCTTTCTTACCAGACATTAGCTCGCTTCTCAATGACTACCTCTAGATCTAGAACACCATGGGCAAGGGCTAGGTGGCTAGGTGGGATGAGATGTGCACCTTCGTTCCTTGTTCTCTCCTATGATGTGCTTTCATCTAAAGCTGAATGGTATTGATTCTCTACTTGCCTAAAGTTAGGAGATCCCTATTATGTAGCTCCTTATCTTCCATGATCTTCAAAACCTTTGCAATCCATCATCCTCCTCAACTCAAGTGCCTCCTTAATTTCCCACATACGTCTGATGTCCCTCTCTCATGTTTCATTAGACTTTAGCCATCTTTCCTCTCTGTCTTTACTGTCTTCATGTACACCATATTTCTCCACACATACTCCTACCCTGCACATTATGGGATTTTATATAGTCGTAGGGAGGCTTTCTAAATCCGGTTCTTTGATTGAGATCTTTATTGATAAGGGTATAATGTGCAAGTAACATCCTTTAGGCCCTTGCAAAAGTACTAGAAATCATCCTCTTCTAGATGAAAACACATATAAATAGTGTAATCCAATGAGTAATTTTACAACACACCAACCCACCAATGGTCTACATCTCTATTCCACTCCTCATCTGCATTAAAAATAATCAGGTAATCTTCCTATGTCCAAATATTTTTCTTAGGACCCCAACGCTTCCCTAATGCGTATGTTGTCATCCACTCATACAATTATACTAGAAAGAAGATAAATAAAGTCTTATAGAGCTCATGATAAATATTATCTTCCACCCACCATCATGCATTAAAATCAGGTCCAGTGTTATATCTCTATGTAAACTGGTCACGACCATCCTCCACCCAAAATTCAATGCTCTCCAGAGTCAACTGATACACCATATGTATGCAACATATGGACAGATATTTTGAAAAGAGGTCTCAACAATGGAACCAAAATGTAGTCTCTTACTTCCTAACAGTGTTAGGCATGTAGGAACCTCATTCGATGGGTCAAACACTCACCAGAAGCACACACGGCTAATAGATCCCTCCTTTATGTTACTTATTAATATGTTATCATGCGGATACATGATGATATTTATCCAAATACTAATTCAATTATACTAAACCATTACATACATTCAATTAGAAATACATATAATAAGTAACATAATGGTTTAGATAATAATCAATACCAATTGCACCATGAATTTACCATACTCAGACACGTCAATGATCATAATCCATCCTCTATGATCCATCATATTAAAGTCTTACAAAACAAATGTTAAGTAGATATGTATACCAAGGTATTGGAACATGTGCACAAAAAATCAAACCCTAGGTGAACAACATACTAGACTCCAAGACTATACTTAGACTTTATGGTGGTACCAAAATAATGGGTAACAATAAGTATATATAAGGGTGGGGACTTTCCCTTCATCGCCCATGCACCCTCCTAATAATAGGTGTGCCACAAATAGATTATATGCACTCTTTATAAGACAACTTATAATAGATCATCCTATAAATAACACTTGCTTTTATCATGTTAATAGCTTCCATGTTTGTTCTCAAACTACATGTCCATTCTCCAAAATAATTCTTTGCTTGACCACCAAGTTATCGGGTTTTATCCTTTGCTTAGTCAACACTTCATCCTTCTTTTCTATTTTTATCCCATAAACTACAAAATCGGCTAAGTCCTGAGTTTTTTCTTCCTAGGCATTAACCTCCTGCGTGTTATTCTAACCCCTTTTCCATGTTACCCTTCGTACCTCCCTTACTTGCACTCAAAACTCACACACATGGCTTTCAAACTTAGTCATTTTATCAAATCGAACATGCAATATGTCGGTGACACTACTAGTTTCATTTGTAATTGGGCACACAGGAGCGTCTGAAAATGGTTAGATGTGAAGTTAAAGGAAGATTAACCTAGATGATCGGGGTGTTTATGATTAGGCACTTGGTAAAAAATCAATTACCAAGGTATACTAGAGAGGTGAAACTAGAATCATTTTTGTGTGCCATGGAAGAACAATGGAAAATGAGGGGAAAAGATGAAATATGATGGTTTATACATTGTGCGGAACAACATCACGCTAGTGGGTGACACATAGATATAATATTTTGGGCTTGTGTTAGGTAAGAGTAGCGTTTCTAACAAGGTTCACTCAGAGCAATACCCCTTCTCTTATCCATGAGTATAATGGAAATAGCCCATCTTTGGTACACCTCCACAACTATGAGAGACAATGGGTGCATGGCACGGAGGCTTTACCACCATCCATGTGCTTACATAAGTTATATTCTATGTTTCTTGGATGTGTGCGGTTGTGGTATGTCCATTCTAAGCTCAAAAAAAGCGTAAATTGATGTGGCATGACTAAAGGTATGACACATACTTTTGATTATTTTTCTAATAAGCTACTAGTACATGAGGCCTTGCAGAGATAATTAAGTGTATCACATTCAAGGACAACGTAAAGGTATAATAAATCATGGTTCATCTCTTGGGAGAACCTAGTACTATAGCATGCAAGAGACACAGTGGACATAGAAGAAATCTAGTTAGGGCGTGCATGCAAAGTAAAGGAAAAGGGAAACTGGTATGTCTTATTGACAATGAATAAGTAGATAACTTAGATATTAGCCATGCGAGAAGGTTTGTGTGAGGTAATGGACTCTGTAGATGAAACATTGTGTGCATACCATGTTCCTATGAAGAATAATAAGGTTAATATTGGGACTGAGGATACTCCTAAGGAGGTTATCATTGGATATTACTAGTCAAAAAAGAGGTAGCAAAGATAATCAATCTACTGCATGAATTCCAAGATTTATTTCCAAGAGGTTACCATGAGTTGAAGGGTGTGCATCCCTCATTAAGAGAAATAACTATTAAGTTGAAGGAAGGTACGCGTTCGGTTCGAGAAAGGCCTTATAAGATGAACCCGAACTTGCGCGTGAAGGTCAAGGAAAAAATTGATAAGATGCTTAAGTATGAAATCATTGAACTAATTGAGGAATTTGAGTGGGTTAGCCCCATGGTTATTAGCATTAAGAAGGATGGATAGATTAGGATCTATGTTGATTATAGGGAACTCAATGCTTCATGTGTCATAGATCCTTTTCCTACACCATTCATAGAGGAAATCCTTGAAGGCATTATTTGGAAAAAAAAATTCATTTACTAGTGGGTTTTTAGGGTATCACCAGGTGCACATTGCATGTGAGGATCAAGAGAAGACTACCTTCACCACTTGAATGGGAAGTTTCATATATGTTGTGATGCCCTTTGGACTAAAGAATGCGCTAGTGCTAGTCTCACACATAGTTGTGTAGGAATTTCATGACTTCATCCATAATTTCTTTTAGGTCTACCTAGATGATTGGACCATTTGTGGTCTATTCAAAGATCACTATGATAATATCGGGATCATGTTTAACGGTGTATCTTTACTACAAAATTTGGTACCTTAGTTGCGAACATTATTTATAATGAAGGATTGCTTTGGTGGATCCAAATAAGATATAATTTATATTGGGATTGGAAGAACCTACCAATTAGAGTGAAGTGCATGGATTTTTGGGGCACACTTGGTTATTATAGCAAGTTTATTAAATGATATGTAAATATTTTTGCGCTTTTGAAGGAGTTACTTAAGGCTAAAGGAAAGTTTTATTGGGGTGACGCATAGCATTAGGCATTTGAAACCTTGAAGGATAAGCTTACCACTACACAATATTGCACCATCCCTCATGAAACAAACCTTTCCATGTACATGTTGATGCCTCTGGCATGGAAATTGGTGTAGTTTTGGTGTAACCAGGAGAGGGTAATGTGGACCATCCAATATGCTTTTCAAGTAGGAAGTTGACACCAGAAAAGTAGAACTATACGATGAGTGATCGCAAAGAATTATCCATGATCTACACACTTCACAAGTTTCTCGAATACTTGTTAGCCACCCCATTTATTTTTATATAGATCATATTACATTGAATTACTTGGTCAATAAACATGTCTTGCAAGGGTACGTATATCGATGGATACACCTTTTCCAAGAATTTGACTTTACAATTCTAGTAAAGCCATGTAAGAGAAACTTGAGACCTGATCACCTATCAAGGATCAATTCTAGAAGACACACGTAAAGCATTGAAAACACTAATTATGATGCACAACTATCCATCTTGAACCGTGTGTTCCAGCAAATTTGGAAGACATAGTAATTTTGGCACCGAGCTAGTAAAAGAAGGAATGAATACATTGGAAAAGAAGTAGTTTTTATTTGAGCAGCGGCACCATATCAACTTATTAAAGGAGATCTGTATAAGATGGGTAGAGATAAGGACTTATGGAAATGTGTGCACGAGCATGAGCACTAAGCCATTATGGAGGAGGCTCATTGAGGGATAGCGAGAGAGGCTATTATGTAGGAAATACCACTACGTGTAAGATTCTTTCTACATGTCTATGGTTGGATACGGTGTACAAGGATACCAAGGATTTTCCCAAAGCATGTGATTATTGTCAAAGAATTGAAAAGCACTGGAAACATAGATGAAATTCCTATATCAAGTGTGAAACCTTTTGAGAAATGGGAAATTGAATTTGTAGGACCTATTATAGCACATATTATCGACAAGGTGGGAAGAGGTTGCACCTACAAATGATTGCACGGTAAACTACAGATGTGAGTTCCTTTAGGAAAACATAAATAGTGAGTATGGATGCCCATTGAGCTTGACAAGTGATAGAGGAACTCATTTATTAAATGAAACCATTAGGATTTTATTGGAAGATTTTATGGTAACGCACCATTAGACTACTCCTTATCACCCTCAGAAAAAAGACACTACTAAATATTTCAAAAATATCTTAGGACAAACATTGACAAAGATATGTGATGTTGGAAGAAAGGATTGGGATGACAAGGTATCAATCATTCTTTGGGTATACAGAACAACCTAGAAATGATTGAAAATGGCCACACCCTTTCAGTTGGTATTTGGCATGGAGGTTGTACTACATGTGTAATTTATGTTACCATCCCTATGTATTGTGCACACATGAGGATTGGCTGATGAAAAGGTTGTGGAGGAGCGTATCAATAAATTGATGTAACTCGATGAGCATCACGTCATTTCACGATGGATCCGAAGATAGAAAAGCATGAAAAAAATTCTTAGCATGATATGTGCATCAAGAACAAGTCTTTTACGATTGGGAAGATGGTCCTTTACTTTGTGACTCCAAGTTTGCGTGCCACCCAGGAAGTTAAATTTCCACTGGCTAGGACCCTTTGTAGTGACCAATATACTTGACTCGGGCGTGTATCAATTACAATTGTTAAATAACACCATATTCCCCAATTACTTCAATGGGATTAGGTTGAAGCCTAATATAAATAATATTCCTTTATGTTTGTAATAATTCATTATTTCCACTTAGTTTAGATTTCCTTTTCATGGTTTATTTTTTCTTTGCTTATTTTTTTTAATAAGCACGTTCGCATGCAAGATCTGATTACTACTTATCGATTTGATGTGTAGAGGACCACGTATACCTTTAGTGTGGGGTGGAAGAAGGTGTGACTATGCGAACAATAAATATTAGATGATGGTACTTTCCTTGGAGTTTATTCAGATGTGTATGCAACAATATAAATAAAATTTGTTTGGTGGATGTGGATTAAGAATTCAAGGTGTTACATGTGCTTGAATGATAATTTCTTGAATTGGGAAGCCACATGAGAAAAGAGGCCATGTAGTGTAACACAAGGAAGGTAACAACATGATAGACTACTTGGTATATGGCATAGAAGAAGATGGGTTATGGCACAAAGGAGTGCACATAAGGATGACTGTATACTTGAAGTAGTAGCGCGCTAGAAGGTTACGATAGCTACGTAAAGGACGAAATAGGAAAAAGTGCAGAAAAAGAAAAAAGTGTACTTAAAGATGTAGTACGGTGGTAGGTGAGGAGTAATAAATGTGATAAAAATTTGGAAATTTATTTAAATATGTAGCACACGACCTATTTTAGGATCTCCTTCGAGTGGAATTCGAGTGTGGGGAAGGCATGGAGGTAAAAATTCAAGGGTTTTAAATTCATAGAGGTAGGGTTCGTAGAAGCACAAGTGCACATAATTGAAATTAGGGCACACAGTCATGGGAGGCTAAGCTAGGGCATAGATTTTCTTAAGAGTGACAAAGATTCAAAGTAAGGAAGGAAGGATTGAGCGCTTAGCATAGGTAACTTGAGAGGGATTGTGATTTAGAACCTAGGGAATGTAGTTATTAAATTAGGAAGTGTGAAGTTGTGCGAGTTGAACAAATGACACCAAAGAAATCAACCATGGTATCACCCAAGGGAAATGGAAAGTGAAAAGGTATGAGCAGGAAGCTTGAGAGGAGGACACACCGGAGGAATGGTTTTCAAAGATGCGGTACATTGGTGATGTGATTGTGAGACAACTATGGTATTCACACTTATCTAAGAGAAAGATAAGAGATTACAACCATCACTCGGAGCAGCAAGAAGCTGAGATAAGTAGGGATATAATAAAGAAAATGGACCGAGGACTGAAGATGGAAAGTTAGTCTATGATGACAAAGTGCAAAAGGATTTAGAGAGCACGAGAGTCTTCCAGATTTATGATTTTCCTTTCTTTGGAAATCCTGAGCACTTGTATTAGTGGTTAATGTGATGGGTTTATGAGGACTATTTCTCTTTGTGCGAGAAGGAGGATGCACATCACCGCATAGTTAATTGGGAGAATAACATGTTTGCACGGTTCAAGGATGGAGATAAACCACGACTTAGAGGATGGAATAGAGGTAGAGGTCATTGTCATTACTTTCAAATATTAGAGGGGGCTACACAATGGACATTGTGAATATTGGTGACCTAGGCACAAGAGTCACTTTGTGAAATTTTTAGCTGCAAATCAGGTATAGGTAAACAAAAAGTGGCTTCATATAGCACAAAATATGGCATAAAGGTTGCAAACAACATCACGCAGTTCATTGTTGAGGAATTGTTGAAGAATCGCATATGTAATTTTTGAATGGAAAAAAAGACAACTTGGGGCATCATCCTTCTTTTGATTATTTTATATGAAATAAGGGTATCGAATGGGCTAGATGCTAAATTTTGGAAACACTGTTGGATAACAAGTCTCCAAACAGAAGTTGATAGAGTATACTGCAATGGAGAAATCAATAATGCCTATAATCTCTAGGTGGATAAGCGGTATAGGTGGATGTGTGAAGCATTCGAGAATGAATTGTATGTACTAAGGGAGTGCCTTAGGTCTTGGAAGGAAAGGCATAATTTATAGTCTATCAACTTTATTACTTGGAGATATTTTATATGAAGATTGGTGATAAGATCCTATGGTGTAAGATACCCTTTGTGTTCACTGCCAAATACTTCCAAGCATTAGTGAATAGATTTTTGATGTGTAGGTGCTAAATTTTGATGTAGATAAGGTAGACATTGATTGTCATACTCAGCACAACAAATTTGCATATCCGTTGAAGTTGGCATACGTGGAAATGATAGAGTCTAACAATATAAATATCACTCTTGAGACTCTTGTGGTAGGGAAGGAAGCGGAAAGAGTCTACATCTATTTAATACCTAGGGTAAAAGATGGAAAGTATATTGATTGCATAGACCTTAAAATCCTGAAAGGAAAATAGATGGTAGGCATGAAAAGAGCTCACGAAGAGACCCTCTCTCGTCGGGAAGAAGAACAAGAAGAGGAGGCGAAGAAGATGAATACAATCCTACCCTAGATCAAAGCACAAGGAAAGATAAATAACAAGACCGCATGGGGGTAGTCAAAGGTGCAAGCACTTCTGGAGTGACCAAGAAGTTTCCAAATAAATCAATTCCAAAGAAGAGGACCCCAAAGTGAAGAAAAATCCAAGAGTGGTTTCAAGTGAGGAGACGAGAGGATGCGGGGAAGTTTTTATGAAGAAGAGATGTTGTGAAACTCTTTGATCATCCACAACATAGATGATGATGATGAGGAATATCATGATGTGTACGATGAAGAAGGACTGAGGAAGGATAATGAAGATGAAGAAGGCCATGGAGAGCTCATCAGGGAGGATGCACATGGAGAAAAAGAACATGGAGACAAGCACAAAGTTGAGCGCGAGGAGGAATAGAGAGATAAGGACACCATTGCTAGAGAATATACATGTATGGGAGAGGAAAATGGCATGATTCACTTTATTGTGTAGGATGTTCATAAGGGGAATAAAGGGAAGGGAAGAGGAAAACTAAGGTAGATCCCCCAAGGTCCTATATTGTAATATGTAGATGATCCTGCAAATTTTGTTTGGCAAAGGTATCAAAGCTTGGTGGCCAAATAAGATCTATTATTTTGTCATTATTTGAAAAAAGGAATCCCTTCCATGCACCTAAAATATTCTCTCTTGGGCCTATCAAATGCACATAGAGGATCTAGATTTTGAGGTAAATACCATTAATCGAGACTCGGTTAAAGTTTTTGTCGGGAGAGGTTTTCCAGGTGGTTGACTCACAAACGCTTGCGATGAAAAAGTGTGAAATGCACTAAACAAATTAGCGGCAAATGCTGGTGTGAGGATTTTTGATAAGGATTCCGCTATAAAGAGAATGTATGAGGAAACTTGGGAGAAGGATCATAAGATTTAGGAGCTTTAAAAGGATCTAAGAGAAGAAAAGGGTTGAATGTGCACACGACATAGAAGAAAGTGGATTTCATTATAAATGTTATCACTATTGCATATCTATACCTAGTTGAACATGCCAGGAGGAATATGACTTAGTGTTACACTATTTAAAGGACTGACATGGATTCTTTCACATGAGATGAGGAAGAAAATATGATCAATAGCTAAGGAGATATCCTTACGAAAGAATACTAGCAAGGAACAAATAGAGACACATCTTGCGTAGTACGAGGCACTAGCTACAAAGGATAAGGAGGTTGCATAAAGGTAGAGTTTTCTTGAACAACTACCAAGATTTTGAATAGGTTATGAATACACATGTCACCAATGATGAGGTATATTTAAAAGAGATTTAATCCAAAATGAAGAATAACAGGGTTGAGTGGGAGAAGGTGTTGGCAAAAGTAGAGTAGAAGAGAGACTATATAATAGCTTTAAAGGTACCACCTGAGACACACACTTTGAGAGATATTTTTCCATTGGTCACTCACGGGATAGATGTGCTTTATATGATGTGGGTTCACGAAGCTTGAGAAAATGATCACCAATCTCAAGAAAAATTTGATGAGTTAACCCCCATAGAAGTATCTCCCATAGCCAATGTTGCACTAATCAAGGCAACAAAGGAACTGGAAGGTTGGAGGGAGTTAGAAATTATTTTGGATAAAGAATTTCTAGGGTTCCTTCACCAAAAAGGTCTGAGGGATTGACGGACACAGAACCTAATTATTTTAATTCTTGGGGTGCAAGCACATATTCTTATTCTTTATTCGTTCACTCGAGGCATTGTTTGGTTAACATATTGTAAAGGATGGACAATTTCCCTAGTGTGGGGTAATGTTGGTTAGAGAAAATTAGTAGTATCGATTAACCAAAGAGGTTTATGCACAAGAGAATGTGCATGTAAAATATTAGAGTAGTGCATAAAGGGCCGTGCATAGTAGGGGAAAATGTCGGCATGTGAGGATACGTGCATGCATTTAGAGACTAAGGACTTATCCAATTTTACACAATGTCTAAAAATAAAAAATCAAATTTAGAGTGCCACTCAAGTAAAGATCCATAAATAGAGAAAATCACAAAGACTTAGCGACCAAGAAAGGAAAAAGAAAGCACATACGAACATGATAAAGCACACTCATGAATCAATGTAAATATAGGAAATAAAGCATGTTGCATAGCCTATTATTAGCATAGTGTAAAAGCATGCGGTTATTTTTGTACGCACGCTTGTTATTAGGAAATTGCATGAAGGCATGAAAAGAAATTCCCCACCCTTATATATAGCTAGTGCGTCCTTTTTGTAAAGATCTCTCTTTTGGTGTGTGTGTGTGTGTAAAAAAGTGAAGTATGGAGGGAGGGTTCAACATTTTGGGGTTGAGTCTAAGTAAGTGTAGTGCCCACTTCCCTTTAACACTTTAAGATATTGATTTTGATACTATTGATCATATTATGGACACTACTATGTTTTGTTTTAGTATGATGGTTAGATGTTAGATCATGGATTAGTATTGATCTGGATTCAATTATTATGCTTGATGATTACTAGAGACATTTTCTATATGTGGTTGATGATATACTGTTGTGACATGGACATATTATAGATGTTGATTTGGACTTATGATATTGGATATTTTGAGTAGATCTGGTATGGTAGATTTTGATGATGATATAGTTGATTTATTTAATTAAAAATGATAATGTTGAATTATTGATATTGTTGTGATCTATGTGTTTGGATGATTTTGAGATATTGTTTATATCATTTTTGGATGTTCTGATATGGCCACGAGGCTGAAGGAGGTATTTGTATTTTGCAGGTTAAAAATCACAACAATGTCGGGGAACTGGAGACTAACCATATTGAAATTCTCAGGTGAAATCAACAAGGTCACCATGACAACTGTGTTGTGTGTTGTGTATTGTGTTTTGCTAGGAATTCCCATGGGGGGATTTCCATTATATGTGACCATGGGATATGTGTTTTATTTATGTGTTCCTTTTTATTATTGTTGTATGTATTTTTATTTGTAATGTGTTCCTTTTTTAATTAATTTAAATGTGATAGTTTTAATGTGAGAGTCATATAGTTAAACTTTATTTAAATTTAATTGGGACATGGAATGTAATTAATAAAGTTGTTGAGTTTAAATAATAATGTTGTAAGGATGTGTAAGAAATATGTAAGAGTATGTAAGGCTGATTTTGGAAGGTCAAGCACTCCATCTTTTATGGAATTCGAATTTGTCCTTTGAGGCCAAATTTGGAGGCTTGTGGGACAAGTTAAACTTGTCCCACACCTCTTAAAATGATCCACCAACCATGCCTATGGTTTGGAGGTTAAATTTAGGTATTTTTAATGCTTTTTGAAGTGATAATTTGTAAGTTTTAATTGCACTTCCCTTACATATTTTTAATTCAGTCCTTTTGGAGTATGGGTCATTTTGGAGTGTGTAAGTCATTTTGTCATTTTATTTATTGTGATTTGGTGAAGGATGTTGACTTTCCTCTTGGGGTTGAGGAAGAATGATGTGGCATCCCACATGGATCCACATCATCCTCTTCTCTCCCCTCTCCTATAAAAGTGAAACTCCTTGCTTGTTTATGGTTGTTGGAACTTTGTTCATTCCTCTTGGGGGCACATTTTTGCTTGTTGTTTTTGGAGCTTGTTTGTGGAGGAAGTTTGGAGTGATTGCATGCTTGAACCTTGCTGATCTTGGACTATATTTGGCATTTTGGAAAGATTGTGAGCTTGGAACAAACTCCAGTATGGAGAGGTAGGCATCTTGAGCTGTGTTTTAATTGTTTTCCTTCTCTTGCATGCATGTTTATATGGTGTTGTGTTTGTGTTCTTGGTTGGTTGGGTAGAATTCTTAGGGCATGGTGTAGGAGAAGGCTATGGGGATTTCATATGGGGGGCATAAGGGATTGCCAATGGCACTGTTTTATTGAGGAGGGAGTCTTGGTTTGGGATCCACCTTGGAAAATACACTTTGCTTGCATTTCTTACTATGGGGGCATAAGGGATAAACTTGGGGGGTTAAGGAGGGATTAGGAGATATAAGGTTTATGGAGTTGATATGTTTATTGGCGGTATGCATTTTGGTGGATGCCCAATTCCAAATTGGAAGGCATAAGGAGTTCCCCATAGTTCTTGCTCTTGTTGGCTTGCTTGATCAAGCCTATGTGTTGTATGAATTGTTTCAAATGCAGTTGGGAACTGTTGTCTTATTTTGAATTGTGCATCTTGTTGATTGTATGCAATGTGAATGTTACTTGTATGTGATAGAAGCCTTTGTTGCCATGAGTTGATATTCATGCTCCATTTCAATATGGTTAGGGCTCAGGGGCCAATGGGGAAGGATGGCTTCTCCTTTCTCATTGGATGTCTTGGTTGGGTGGAGAGCATTGCCTTTCTCCCTTCCTTATTTTGATCAAAGTTGTAAAGAAGAAGAAACAAGCATGCTGCTCTTTGGAGGAGGAATTTCACAGTTTGAAAGTAATTTCCCTTTGAGTAATTCAATGTAACTTCTCCCACTTCGAGTGGATGAATGTATAAATGTTGTAATGTGAAGCATTGCATTGTTAATGGAAGTTGTAGTTGCATTGAGGAATGTAAAGAAGAATTACACTTGTTTTATATTTTGGAAATAAATGTAAAGGATATTATAAGCATTGTAGTTTGTATTTTGTAATCGAATTGGAAGAGTGTAGTCTAAGTTGTAAAAGTGTCATTGAATTATGAATAACATATTGAAGTAGTTTCAAAATTGGATTGTATCTTGGAATTGTTTTTGTCCAAGAATGATATCTCTGTTTTGAAAAGGAATAAGAAATGTCGTCGTTATTGTATGTATTGTATTAGAAAACAAATGAAAAAGGAAAGTTGTAATGTTGTATTTGATGAAAAATGAAAGAATGCATTTCTTTCTCAAAGTGTATTGCACATTTGATTTGAATTATTGTTGAAATTTAATTGATTACTGTTTAAAAAGAAAAGAAAGAAGCATGCGTATGGAATGAAAGATAGTGTTATATTAATTACAAAATTGTATATTGAAATTGAAATCAGAGATGCATTTCTATTTATAATTGAATGGATGATCTAATAAGCATTGTATTTGACTAAATTAGAATCATATGCACATTCAAAAGACAAATTGCTAAATCAATTTAAAGAAACAACTCACTATTTTAAAACTTAAATATGGCAATGCACATTTTAATTAAAATGAGTAGTTCAGACTTACACTCAACAATAAGTTATGAAACTTTGAAATTTACATTTAGGAAGACTTAAGAAACTCAAATTCACTAAAACAGTTAAGAATGAATCTCTAAAACTTAATGAATTTCAATTGGAGCTTACACAGTCGTTTTTCCGTCTATTTCCGAGAAAAATGCAACCTTGAACAAATTGGATAAATTGACTTCCCTAAAACACTCTAAACCCTCCCTAGACTGATCCTCCATGTCTGTTTGACATGTTGAGCGAAGGAGGAGTTCTAATTTTATCAAATTTATAAGTTGGAAATTGCCAGTTTGCCAATTAAAATCTTGTAGATTGTTTTTACAAAATTGACTCTTAAAAATTCATCTAAAATCAAATTTGATGTTCCTTGTGCAAAGAGGGCATCGAGATCTTTCCAAAAAGTCCTTGTTTGCAGAAACCGAGCTTTCTAGCTCAAGTTATGGCACTTTGAAATTTTTGAGCTTGGGCGGGAAAATTTGGGAAAATTTTCCCTAGCGGGCCCGCAAGCCAAAAATTTCCCGTCATTTCGGCCTTAGGAAAATTTTCAAAATTTTGGACCTTGGGAAAATTTTCACTTTTCCTTCTGCGGCCCGCAGCCAATAAGAGGGCACCACGTGTCCCCTTGTGTCTACAACGGAGGTGTGGGTTCTTTTGAACCTTTTTGTTTTTTTTTAATTTTTGGGTAAAATTAACGTATTGGCCCATGCCCGTCCGCATCCAATCATAGGATGCCACGTGGAATTTTGATGATGGCAGAAGAGGGAAGGAAAATTTTCCTTTGGAAAATTTGGTTTTGGCTTTGGGAAAAATTCCCAAGTTTTTCCCACGGCTCGCCAGCCCGTGTCCAATCATGTGATGACACGTGGCAGATCGGACCTCGGCGGGAGCGTGGAGTTATTTTCTCCATTGATATTTTAACTCCAAAAATCTCAATTTCCCTTTTTGCTCCGCTGGTCCGCTCCTCCCCACGACCAATAAGATTTTGACACGTGGCGGGGTTTTCTCCTTGGCGGAGGCGTGCGACAATTTTTGCCCTTGGGATTTTGGGCCTAAAATCTCCATTTTCACGAATGCTCCACCGGCCCATGCTTTCCCATGCCAATTGGGAAGTGCCACGTGTCCCCCTCCCTAAGCCCGTAGACTCCCTAAGGAAAATTTCCCCCCTAAACTCCGCCGGCCCATATCTTGCAAATTATGAGGAGTTAGGAGGACTTCTTTATATGGTTGGAAAGGTGAGAAAATTCCTATCCAATGGGAATGATTTAGGAAATTTTTGATGACTCTAATTGTGTGAAAAATCAAGTTGAACCCTATAATCCTTTTAAAGCAGGGTTGAGAGAGAATTTACCTTCCTAACCTAAGTGATGAATTTAAACCTCTTGTTTGACCTTGTGCTTGTTGCTAATTGTTGCTAGAAGCATTTTTACAAGTCAATCTTGATTGTTAATCCTAATCTTGTTTGTGCTAGCTATGATCTTGTAATCTAGTAGTTGATCCCTTAAACAAAAAAATTATCCGATAAATTTCTAGCTAACCCTAGGTTGTTTCTTTGGTCTCAAGTGGTTGTTTAAACGGGCACTACAAGAAGAGCGTGCATGGTCTAGCACATGGGCATAACAAAATTATTGTAATCAGCTACTTTGTTATGAATTTGATTAATAGTTACAACAGAGACAATTTTGTTTCGATTGCTAAATTGACTATGTTTGAATATGGGATAATGGGAATACGAGATCTTGATAATTATTCTTTATATTGTTTAAGTTTCCTTATTATATGTGTTGTTAATTTCTCGTGATATGATTTATTTTTCCATATGGATGGTTATAATTATTAACATGCATGCTAACATTATGATAAGCAAAACAAAGAAGTGATGTGGTGGTTTTGATCACTTTAGGTGAGCATCCATACTCCTCCTCTGGATGAGGTGCCCGGCCTGCTTTGAGCTCTGGTTTGGGAAATAAAGAGACTACACATTCATGTTTCAAAATCCTTCTCCCTTGTAGTCATTTCAGATAGAAAGATCTTAACATATTTTATAACTTATACCAAAACAGAAAGAAGTTGTACAAGCATCCATACTTAATCATAAACATAAATGAAAAAGAACTATGAGAAAGATGTATGCATCAGAATCATCAATGTTCATATTCATGTAAGTTGGTAACCTCATTACATTCATGGAGCCATTACAGAGTGTCACGGAGAAGTAGATGCAATCATGCATTATATATGGACTCATATGGCTAGGCTATTAAAAGAATTTTATATTCTCCATACCCTTGATACATCCTTTCCTAAGAACAATTTCCCAAACTAATAGAGTTCTTGCAGTATTTCTATAGAGTTCCACCCTCTATCTATTTCTCTCTATCTTTACTTCTGCAGGCATGTGTATATATAGGCTTTCTCTCGGACTGCCAACTCATCCTTCAATGGCCTCAGATCTAATGCCAAGTGTCTGAATGTGGTCCTCCATGTGAGAATGTTCCTCTAGGCCAGCTTTCCACTTTTTACCATGATGTGCTTCTAGAAGCTTCTACCGTAGGCATGCTCCTTCCTAGGCCAACCTGTCACTAGGCTAGCACCTTATCCACTCTGCATGCACAATCGGGTCATGCTTTTCACGTGTTCTAGCCTAAAACACCCAATATGGCTAAGTCTTGAACCCTTGGTTCTGTCTGCACGTGCGCCATGGGTTTCCTTAAAGCCTTCCTTAAACCCTGCCTGTGCACTTTATCCTTGCGTGCCTTTCTTCAACTAGGCCTTGCAAGCCTATGCACCTTTTTGTACTTAGCCAATATTTTAGGGGCACAACACTACCATATGCACAAAATCACATCAATAGAAACTGGCAAAAATTTACAATACCATGGGTATTAAAACCATAGGACAAAACTACCCCATAAACCTATGGGTCAAAAATCTCACCCATATGAGAAGAGCACATTTCATAAGATATCGAGCACATTTTTTTAGGCCCAAAAAAATTTCAACCTAGCGTGAAACTATGGAGAGTGTAAAATATTTAACACGTCCACACATGAAAATAGGCTCCACAACATAAAAACACCCTACAGCCCAATCATAAATTTACTTATTTATCATTCATAGCTTCGGACACTAGTGCCTAGCTAGGACAATGCCGCGTAGGTGCTCATGTCCCCTCTAGGTGCCCCCCGACCCTTTCTTATTTCTTGTTTCCTTTTGGGTCTCTTTTATCTTTTCGACATATTTTTCACTTATGGGTCATCCTTACGGTTGTCAATTATGAAATTCAAACAAGGGAATCATATAAAATATAGTTATGTGTTCAAGATTAGGGACCAAGCACTAAGTTGTACTATCATCAACTAAGCTTGAATTAAAAATGCGCTAAAGTATTTCAAAGGCATTCATACAAGGATAAGGGATGCATATTTTTCATACACTACATAGGAGGGGAATTCTATTCTATTCCATCCACACATACTATTCAATCTCTACATTCTAGCTATATCCCGCCATCATTTGTGCAACTTACACTAAGGCATAATTTCTACACACACACAAAGAACTACATGGACTGTGAGATGTAGTGTAGCACTCGATCATAATTTCACTTTGTTGGGTAACCACCGAGTCATTCTGTCTCCCCATTCTACATTTTCCTTTTTAGGTTTGATGTGGTTTGTGGGTATGTACAGATGAATCTATTTATTCCAGGTTACATGTACCTTCAACGATCAAGGAGCGACTATCAAGTGATCAACATGGAATAACAACAAAGATCTTGCGACAAATCAAATATCTTATCCCGATCATTTTCATAGTCATGGGTGTCCGATTTAGTCTTCATCACTTAGGCTCCATTTCCATGTTATGGGCACCCTTATTTGGCTCTATTCATGGGTTCCAAATTTTATAGTTAACAGTGATGACCTTGTTTAAATTCTTTTCATTAGTTACACCTACCCAAATCACTTCCTATTCATTTAGAAATCAGCTAAGTTACTTATCTCTTCCATTTTCTTATAATATTGCATTTCTTGAGTACTTAGCATCTGTATTTTAATATATTTTATTATAGTAGTTATTCTAAATAAAGTTTTGATTCTATTTTCATAAAATTATAGAATAGACACAACAATATTTCATTGCTTCCAAGAGATGCACAATCGATTACAATGGTGGAAAGAGGAAAGTATCCGCATGTAGAGGGCTAGGTCTAGGACTGAAACTCAAAATGCAAAGGAACACTACTCGAATAATGCTCTTGCAATCCAATAGGTTTTAACCTTTACAAATGAGCATTATTCTACAATATATAGAAACATGGGTCGAAAGGAGAGAAAAAATAAAGAGAAATTCATACTCGAATTCAACTACCAACCAAAGCTCGTTAATTATCCTACAATAGCACATGGTTACCTTTGGAATATAATTCCTTCATGCTATCTAGCCCGTAGAATGAAAGGGGAACTATTCTTCATTAATTCTGGAGGTTGGGTAGCTTGTGTGTTCAAATTTTCACTTTTCCCTTAATTTACCGGTGTTAGACATTTCAGTCCCCAAGATTACATCAATTTATGAAGTTTTTGGTCCTAGAATATATCCATTAATGAGACCTTTCCAAAAAGATCAGTATTTCTTGATTTGGTTAACCAAAATGAGAGTTATGGGAGAAAATTCACAATCGTTCATTTTGAGGTTTCTTTTTGCATTCCTCCTTTCTTTGCGAACCCTTTGAAATATTTGAATATTTTAGTGTTCCACAGAATTTTCCTAGGTATCAGGTTTTACAATGTCTCTCCGCTTTGCTTCGTCATTTTGTAGATTTGTGAAATACACGGAACACCGACTTTTGAGAAATCCACATAACACTAAAATGGAATCCTGTGGCTTTTGAACTTAGCCGTATTCCTATGAATCCTTCACAAAATAACTCCATGGCCCTTAGAAGCCCTTCCTATCAATCAAACTTTCCCAAAGCATGGTATACTCATTTTTTTATATGGGTCTTGAAAACCCGTGGTACACTATGTTTACGAATTTTGTGGTAAGAATCGTAAGAACCTTGTGGCTCCCATATACCATGAAAATGTTAACTCCATTTTGATGAATTATTCAAAATTGCAAGAGGTGTAATTTTGGATAATAATTTGGTGACTCAACGAGGTAATCTACCTACTAGATGAAGAGATCGGTGACTTTGAAGCACCCATTGGTCATGAAGTCAACTTGATGATTTGAAAACTGATTTGAAACTTGGAATTCCCACCCATGAATCTACTTGAAGTGCCACACATGAACTATTAAATACCTCCTCCATTTGAAACCTAAACTGTCATCCCATAAGTAAAAAAAAAGAGCACACATAAGAATGCGTGAAAGAAAGAAATATACTACCAACAAGACAATGTGCTGAAAATCACTTTAAGGAATTGAAACTAATCTACTATGTACAAAGGGAAGGTCTTGTTCAATATTAATGCTTCAGATAGATCCCATTGATTGGAATCTGCAACTCTTCTCCATTCAATTTTTATAATTAGAAAGCCTTGTTTGACTTACATCCTAAAATAATATAAGGGCCTATCCATACTTCCTTAAATTTTGAGTTACTTCCTAGTTTATCTCGGTTCGTGTTGTCATGTGTTTTTACAGCGGCAAATTTTAAGAGAAAATATGACAACTTTACCCTAATGTTAATTTTTTTCTTGTAAACCCTCCCGAGCACTCCTTTGAATCAGTTCCCCCTCTGTGTCATGCCTATAAAAATACTCCAAATTATCATATGTCTTGTAACCACCTTTCCCATGTGTTGGAAAGATGAAAACAAGTTCATGAAGTTCTTCCGAGACAATGCCTCTTAAGGTGAATTTTTCAGTAGACTTAGGAATTGTTATTTTTAGCCTTTCTAAGGTGGGTGTGCATCATACGAGTAGGTTTTAAGGCTTAAATTTTTCAAGAAATGATATCAAGGATATAATATCATATTTCAAGTGGTATAGGTAGATTTAGGGAAGATTTTGAGGTTTAAGGATAATTTCGGTGAAAGCGGGTTTTTAAAGGAGGAGCTTGCGGTTCAAAACAGGGCCTAAGATTTGAAAGATGATTCCAAGAGATCTGTAAAGAGTTAGAGCTCAAATAGGATACCATTGGAAATATGATTCAATTCCATACATGGTGGTATACTCATATTTTTCACAAGATCAATAAATTTCTTTCCATACCTCATTCTTGGAAGGAACAACTTGTGATCTAGAACAATAAGGCTATTTGTGAGGGGGTTACAGGCTAAATTAGACCTTGAGACCCATCCCATTGTATTAAAAATTCCTTATGTAGTAAAATTCATATAAATAAGTTCCCGAAACATACTTTGAGATCTCGACAACTTCGTCTTCAAGGTTCTTCCCAAGATATCCTTTCCGTATTAGCCAATTTTTCCAAGTGCCACGTGTCAACATGAGGCTAAGGCATTGTTCTATGTCCCTTTTTTCCCATCCCAAGGGGATAATAGGGACATAAAAAATCCTCCCCACCCCTGGTGAGCACACGGAACCATTAGATGACCCCGAGAAGCCTTAGTAAGCCCCTTTTGCCAAATTTTTAGCCCCCACCTTACACAACCTCAGCCTGCCACTTGTCACCATACGGATAAGGTGAATTTTTTTTCCCTTTCATCCAATTTCCAAGGGGAAAAATGGGAAATAAAAAAATTTCCCTTACCCCTTTCTCTCGCATGGTCTCTCACATGAGCCAAACTCGGTCTTTGGGTGCTTAAAACTAGTTATTCCCCCTCATCCTCCAACGAACCGATGATCACCACTTGTCATCATAGGGATAAGGTGAATTTTTATGTCCCTTTCATCCCATTCTAAGGGGAAAATGGGGAAAAATTTTTCCCTCCCCAAGAGGAGGATAAAAACCTAAACTTGCAAGTTTTTTCATCTCTCATAGTTCTTCCCCAATGTTCATGCAAGCGCATAAATGTTGTCAAATTTTCTCTAGAAACCCATTTTCCATCCTTCTTCCATCCATATTCCTTCCATTTTTCCTCCATGACCTCATGGTTTCATTAAAAACACACCAAGAAATTTTCAATTTTTTTCAGGGCACCATGTCCATTTTTTCCAGTGGCTTCATGCCCTAGAATAAAAAAATTCATATCTCTCAATTTGGTAGACGGATCTGAATGATAATTTTTGTAATCTTCCACTTTTTCAGATACCTTAAAGGATCAAGTGGAATCAAACTAAATTATTCCATATATTTTTAATGGAATTAAACCCTTGTTTTGTGCTCTTGTTTACGTTTTTTCATTTTTCTATCATTATTACAAATGGATAGAGATAAGATTTTGAACATAGAGTCGAGAAGAAAAACCTATTCCAGGTGAAGTTAATTTTATTTATATATGAGCTGGGAAAGTGCATTTTTAAAAATTTGACTCCATTAATGACTACCATGACATAGTAGCAAAAGGGAAGCAAGGTACTTCTTCGGTTCTTAGGCTTCCATGGGTGAGATTTCTTGAAAATTGGAGCAAAGCTTCAAATGAATTATGTAAAATTTTGTAAGTGGTTTCATTTGAATCGACACCGGAAGACAAATTTATATTTTTAATAATCCTCTATAGGAACACCTACTAAAAAAATAATCATGAGAAAAACATGCATTCACACTCCTCATTTCATTCCCCCATGTTTGAGACACTCGAAAATTGGAAAAATTGACAAAAATGACCATAATGGTGAATATTCTAAAAATAGTAAATGGGTGAAATGAGCCAAAAGTGGTCACATTTCGGTCCTTCACCCACCCCAAAATGGTCTCAATACTCATATGAGATCCTTTCTCTATTTCTAAGTCAATTCCCGCATTCCCGATGCAACAAGTGAAGAGTGTCAAAATGAGGAAATTTCCATTTTTGTACCAAAGGCCATTTCAGTTCATTTCACATAAAGTGCATGATCAAAAGATGGATGGAATTAGTTTTGGTTCCTTCATTATTCCTTCATAATCAAAAGGATTCTTTCTCATGATTCACTTATCATCAATTCTTCCACATTGGAAGAATCAATACCATGGCGAGGTGAAAAAAATGCATCCAGTTCTTCTCATGTGAATGCTTGATTATGAATCCTTGATAGTGTCTCAAGGATCAAAAGGATTTTCCCAAAAGGGGATTCATCTTCTAGTTTTCTCAATGGTCTATTTCTTAGGTTCTCATCACTCCTATTCTTGGTGTGTTCAAGCGGTGTGGAAATGGTTCAATGTTTCAAGAATTCGAAGGAACACAGGTGTTGAAAGGTCTTCATCGAGTTCTTCGTCAATGTAGTGTTGCAAAGGACCATCTTGGAGCAAGTTATCATCTTCAAATTATTCCATGTTGATCTTCATCGAAGGCAAAGGAATCTTCATCCATGTTTTGGAGCATTCCTTATTTTCTCTCTCATTTTTATCCTCTTCTCTAGCCCCTTTCTAATTCTTCATTGTAAGCAATCATGATTTTTGTCTTATTCATTAAGGTGACTATAAAATATTTTTGTAATGTAAAATTCCCTTTTGCAATTATAAAAAAGGGACTTATTTTGTGTTTCCTAAGGTTATGTTAAATGTCACTTGTGATGGGAATATGAACAATCATATGGGGGTAGATAAAGAGTTATAATGTAAAGCTATAAATTGAGAGAACCTCCTCATTTCAAAGGATGGTTAATCTTATTTACTAGCTCCCATATTCTCTCTAGAAACAAGTGATCAAATTTCCTCTATTTCTCTTGCTTATGTTTCCTCTCCATCTCAACTATAATCCATGAGCAATGTACTTGTTGAATGTCATGCATTAAGACTTTGTGCCTTTTGTGTTTTGTTCCTTGTGATTCTCATGGTTTCCTTCTCATTGAATTCACAGATAATATTATAGTTTTGAAGACAATAAACTTTGTTATACTATTTATTGTGCAAAACCCCCTCTTTACTATTCTCTTCACACTTTTCCTTCAAGCTCTTTCTTCCCTTGTAGTATCTACAAGAAATTTTCCACATGTGTAGGGAAGTACCCCTATGTGATCCCCATTGAAAGACCACCCCTAAATGATATAATAGTTTATATAATTTCCCTATTTTCAATAAATGGAGCTTCCCCATTCACGAAAAGGGACCTAGTCCTAGAGCATTGGTAGAAACCCACTAATTTTTTGTATTTACAAATTTTCTCACTAACGGTTATTAACATCCACTGTGGGGTAGATTTAGCATATCTACACCCAATATACGAACCACAAAATTCAAAAAAGTATATATTTGAAAAACCATAAAAAATGGAATTCCATCATTGAAAGAACCACTATTGATTCCTATGAGTGACCTTTCATATTCCACAGTGTCCTTTCATATTATCATTGCAATATTTTTCCAAAAATGGCTGAAAGAATATATACTAGACTGCATAGGTTGAGAGGAATTGTTGATCCCGATTTTGAGGCTTTGTAAAATCCACAAGATCAAATCAGAGATAACCCATATTTCTTCTCTCAAGCCTCATCTCCATCCGAGTCTTCAAGTGGTACCCATGGAAATCCTATTCAAACCCCTATTGATACTCTTGCAAATCCCCTTGATTCCCCCATATTTCAACCACCATTGAACATTGAATTCCCTAGTGAAGAAGAACAAGAACTAGAAGAATAATTGGGAGAATAATTTATAGAAGCAAAAGCAAAAGTATAAGATGAAGAAGAATAAATAATGGTGGGCAAAGTAGAAATACCCAAAACCATTGTTTCATGGGGAAGGAATAAAGGTCCACTCACTCTCGCACCTCTTCTTCATAATCTACCAACAAGTTCCTACAAAAATCTCCAAAGTTCAAAGGTGACAAAACACAACTCACCAAAGAACACATCTTTTCCTTTATCACCTCATGTGGAGTTATTGGAATTGAACATGAAGGTGTTTCTTTGAGATTATTTTTAGAATATATACAAGAGAAGGAAACATAGTGGTTCTATCTCCTACCAGATAAATCCATCACTAGTTGGGATGACATCAAAACCAATTTTGAAGAAAGGTTCAAATCCACTAAATATTGTCAATACCTCATAGTGAACTGGTTCAAATGAAAAAGGGGCCCAACGAGACTATGAGGGATTTCATAGCTCATTATAATAGGTTGCTCTAGAGGATACCATTTGATTATTTTCCCTCGACGACAACATGAATAGATTCTTCATCAATGCTCAATTACCTAAGGTGGGATTCATTATCCAAATATATTTACCTACGAATATTTCACAAGCTCAATAAATTTCCATTGAAGTAGAAGATGACCTCATCCTATTAGGAAAGATCAAGAACCCTGTAAAGGATAAAGCCCAACATCCCAAAGATGAGATAACTAATCCATTGTTGCATAAATTGGAAAATGAATCGATAAGATTGAAGATGGAAGTTTAACAATGAACATTCCATAAAATTCAAAACACGAGATAAAATTATAAGAGCAACCCAAAGGATTTCCTTAGAGGATCCACTTTTCAATGAAATTTTTATAGCTTAAGAAGATGAAGAATGACTGAAACAAGAAAATGAAGACAATGATTTCCTAGAGATTGAAGAAGTAGATAATGATGCACAAATCAGATTCTATGAATATTCAAGAGGTAAAGAAGATGATGAAAAATATGCACCCAGTTTCTCATGTGTAGTATTTTCCTGCTCTTAATCTCAAAAGGTAGATTCTTCCACCATTGTGTGAAAAATAAGAAGATTGAAGATCCTCTTATGACAACTCTACAAAATAAAATAATCAGTCGAGGATCTCCACTTCTACCCTCCATGGAGTTTTTATTAGAGAAACCAAATCTCATGGTAAGTAAAAGGTCACCTACTATTCCAAGTAAGTTTTCCAATGATCCTTCTAAACCTAAGTCTTCTCCTAAAAATATAGTCCTTCAAGAGTCTCTAATGTACCTTCAAAATCAGTCTCTATTTCTCAAACCTCTACTCCCCCTTCCAAGCCTATCCTAAATTCAAAAGTAGCGTCTTCACCCCCTTACATGTATATACTCCTTTTGATATCATATAACATGTGAAACAAATCTAAAGTATAGATTTCTGAATATGAGTATTTGTAGACTCATATAGAACAATTTGAGAAAATTTTCTTGTTGGTGTCGATAATTGTCTAGCTTCATTTCGATGCCATATCAATGAATGTGCTCTTATTTTCAGTTTGGATGTGCACTACATACTAACATTTCAAACAAAGAATTTATTTGTAAATCCTTCTTTTGGGTGGAAAGTTAAGTATTTCCTGGTTACATGCTTTTATCAAGGTCTTGGGGTTTTTACAGAACTTGAGGTATGGGGCAGCGAGACGCTTTGATGTATTTTTGGGATTTGTGAAATTTATGTAGATTATGGACATTGCACACAAGGTGACAATTTTCCCCACTATCTAAAACAGGGAAGTGTTTTAGTGACCATGTGACAAACTTAGAAGAATCCCTTTCTTTCTTTCGGCGTTCATTTGGGGTACATGACGGGTTTTTGACCCCATGTTATGTAAAAGGGAACAAAAGGATAAAGTGAGTGCTCGGGAAGGAGTTAGTGATTTCAAAGTTTGTTTTATCCCTAAGAATGTGCAAAGTAATAGTCAGGGCTGTGAGGTCCAAAAAGGTATGAATGTTTGACTTGTAATACAATTGGATTTTGAGCAGGAGTGAGTTTAATTTTTGCCTTATTTTGGAATGGTTCAAATTACTTGCTAAGGGTCTAGGAACCTATTATCCAAATAAATCTCCCGAGTTCTTTAGGTAACTTGTTTATACTTTACGCTCTGAGATCTTCATTGCGAGGTTGTGCACACTCAATTTCCTTGGCACATTCACCTGGTAAATTGTTTCCTCATACACCCTTTTGCACTTCCCCTTCTTCCTTCCACTCTCCTTTTCCTCTTTGTTCCACTCTTGTCTTGTGCACATCTTTTGCGCATCTACCTTCCTCCTAGCATCTATTGATCATGTGTGCGCCTTCCTTCTACCTCCTTCCCACGCCTCATTCTTCCATGTGCATTATCTTTGTTCCCTCCTTCATGCCTTTCCATGCCATGTCATCCTTTGACATGCTTGAGTGTGCCACATGTGACCAATCAAAGCACACCAACAAGGCATCGAATCTTGAAAACCATCGATGAATGACATGTGGTAGAAATGAAAAATAATATGAAACAGTTGGATGATTTCTTTAGTCAATCTGTGTGTGCCATGTGTCTTGTGTGCCTAGATGGCTCTGACAACTTCTCATAGCCATATATTTTTCTACGAGCTACGATCGGCCGTGTCTAGTCTTAATCAACGATTGTTCACATGTGCTACAATGCTAAGCATTCAAATTCAAATTCTTGGTAGATCTGGTAGGTGAGAAATGGGAAAACGTCTTTATGGGAATTAATGAGAATATTTGATTGCTTCAACCACTCAATTTGATATGATCTGCCCTCCTTCCTTCTCCAACATGCCAAACAAACTTGGGGAAATGTATTTGACAAATTTGCAAGAGGATTTACAGGCATTAAGTGCTTTTTGTTAGTGGTTGTATTTCAAAGCTAGGTTTTACCTCCTTCTTCTCTTCTTCTTCCATGGATTCATCTATAAATATAAGATCTGGGCTCATTATTAACGTTGAACATTTTGGATCCTTACGCATTTTCTAAGGAATTCATATTTTTTGTACTCTAAGTCACAAACCTCTAGATTTGGCTCTTGCATGTGGATATTGACCTCTTTCACCATTGTAATAGCTTTGTGCATTTCTAGAAGTAATAGAAGCATCATTTTGTGATTATTCTTTGTCCTAACATGTTTTCATTCCTTCTTCTTGCCTTTTCTTTTGCATTGCATGCTCGTTGTGCCATTCTACATCCCTTATAGCTCCTTATTTAGTTGTGTTCCATGAAACTGATCTGGTAAATATGTTTTAAGTTGTGTTACACGTGCCTAGCCTTCTTTCATGCATTTCCCTTCATTTTCTCTCAGAATAGATAGTGTTCATCCCTCTTTTCTAGTGCTATCACCTTTTAGTGTAGGTTTCCTTTCATGTTATCCTTCTATCCCTAGTCCCTTGGCATTGTTAGTTTAGTTTTCCCTTTCAGCACTAGGAGTAGCAGTAGCAATAGAATTAGATAGAGGAACTAGCCTTTTCTAGAGATCTGTCCCAAGCGCGCAAGGTCCCACAACTTGGGGATGGTTCCATTGTTGTCACAAATGACTTGGTTCTTCTAGATCTGAGACATGGGTGTAAGTTTGACGACCAACAATTTCTAGCATGCCCAGTGGGACAAGCAATGAAAGCTTAAATTTCATATTGCTAAGTTCTAGTGTGTGGACTTAGTATTTCTAGCCTTTGGAGGCTCATTTCAACACATCTGGTGACTCCCAATATCTGCAGATCTCTGTTTTAGCATCCCTAAGCACCTTTCATGAGAAGAGTGCATACAAGGAGAAGTGCAACAACTGAAGATTCTTTCGAGTACCTCCAACTATCCCTAATAAGAGTTCAAACTAGAAATCCCTCATGCACATATCCATCTCCAGAGTGTTGTGCACATTCAACTCCTCCTTACAACAAACAACCAGAGCACCCTGCAATGGCGCATCAACCACCTCCTCTACTAAGGAACTTTACTAACTTCACCGAAGGAAGTCCCTTGGTTCTAGCCGTGCAACATGATATGCCAAATGGCACGCTCAAAATTATTCCATACTTTACTTGGTGAGAATCAAGTCACCCCTCAAGAGCATATCCAGGATGTAGAAAATGTATGTTCACTCTATTTGATCACACATGACGATGTAGTAGTTAGGCTACTTGTGGCCTCTTTCAAAGGAAAAGTGCTTCAATGGTACCAAGGCTTGAGACTTGGATCTATTTCCACCTAGGATGAGTTGGGAATAGCTCTTTGCAATTATTTTGAAGATAATTCAGATCACTTGTCTTTGGTGGAGCAATTGACAACAATAAGGAGGGTGCCTAATGAGCAGATGACTGATTTCAACATCAGATTTCAGGAAGAATTTGTTAGGAAATAAGAGATAAAATATGCGGAATAATCCCTTACAGAATCACAACAATAGAAACTAATATTCTAAAAATATTACAGATCTCAAATAAAAGTGCAGAATAAATAACACAACATAGAGAGACAATATTTAACATGCTTCACCCAATATGGGCTACATCCACCAAGAATCACTTGCTCATATTTTATTACAAGCCTCCACTCTCTCAATACAATACCTAGATCTGTTTGGAGCTATGCTCAACAAACTCTGAAATTCACACTGAATTTAAAGTACATCTGCATTCCATTTGCTTGTCTTTCTATCATATGCATAAGACCATATAAATAGACAATTGCTTAAGCGAGTTTGATACAAAACCGTGGGTACACCAGAACCATGGGCAAAAACCGTGGGTATCAAAATAATGGGAAAAAAAGCCGTGGATATCAAAACAATGGGCAAAAAACCGTGGGTATCAAAACAATGGGTACTAAAAAACCATGGGCCCAAAAATAGCCCATAATGGTTACCCATTACCCATGGGTTAATAAACCACCCATGAAAATTTACTTCGGGGGCTTCACCCCCGAACCCCCCTAACCCGCTCACCGGTGAGCGGGACCGTCGTAAAAATACCCAAGTGTAACACATAGAAGGTGTACCACACTCTAACATGAAAATAGGCTCCATAAACATAACAATCTCCCACTTGGAGACTGATTTCCACTGAGCAAGCTTCTTAACCCTTCACTGTCATCCACAAAGGCAAACCAAAGCTGAATATAGCTTTAGTTTATCCCTTGTGACCAAATTGGTCATCATGTCTCAGCAGGATTCTGATGGTATGAATCTTCTCCACTTCAACTTATCTTCTTCCAAAGCTGTCCTGATGAAGTGATATCTCAACTATATATGCTTCGTCCTGGAGTGGAAAGCAGAGTTCTTAGCTAGGTGTATAGAACTCTGACTATCACTATGCAGCTTACATTCCTTCTACTTATGCCCCAACTCCTCAAGTAATTGTATTAACCAAATCATCTCTTTGCTTGCCTCTGTGGCAGCAACATACTAAGCATCCGTGGTTGATAAAGCCACCAGCTTCTATAGTCGTGAAATCCAGCTCACTGTTGTCCCACCTACAGTGTAAATATAACATGTCGTACTCCTCCTGTTGTCAACATCTCTAGCCATGTTTGAATCTACATAACCATGTAAAGTGGTGTCTGATCCACTGTAGCACAAAACTATCCCTATGGTCCCTCTCAAATACCGAAATATCCACTTTCACCTTGCTTGCCAATGCTCTTTACTGGATCACTCATAAATCTACTCACGCTCCCATTTGCATGGGCAATATCGGGCCTAGTGCACACCATAACATACATCAAACGCTGCCAACCGGCCAGTGAGTAAGGTACCATGGACATCTGGTTTCTCTCCTACTCTGTGTCTTGGGACACTTTGCTTTGCTTTGATAACTTAAAATGGTCTACCAAAGGAGTCCCAATCGGTTTAGCATCCTGCGTGTTAAACCTATCCAATACCTTCTTAATGTACTCTTCCTGAGATAAAGTTAGCTTCCGTTCCTTCCTATCCCGAGTTATCCTCATACCAAGGATTTGTCTGCTACCCCCAAATCCTTCATATCAAAGGATTCACTTAGTTTTTTCTTGAGTAATTTTATTTCTGCATGTTTTTACTGCAACCAACATGTCATCAACATACAAACACAAGATAATATAACTTCCATCCCCAAATTTCTTTGTATACACGCAATGGTTATAATCCCATCTAATATAACCTTGCTCCATCACGAAGCTATCAAACTTCTTATACCATTGACGTGGAGCTTGTTTCGGGCCATACAAGCTCTTCTTCGATTACACACCATCTCCTCTTTACCTTTGACTTCATATCCTTCTGTGTTTGCATATATAGCTCCTCCTCCAAATCACCATGGAGAAATGTAGTCTTTACATCTAACTATTCTAAGTGCAAGTCTTCTGCTGCCACTATTCCAAGAGCGATTTTGATAGTAGTCATTTTTACTACAAGAGAAAAATCTCATCAAAATTTATACCTTGTTTACTGTGCAAACCCCTTGACCACCAACCGGGCCTTATATCTTTTCTTTCCTCCTTCTTCGTCTTTAACTCTATACACCCACTTGTTCTGTAATTCTCTTTTTCCTTCCAATAGCTTCACCAAATCCCAAGTCACGGTTCTCCATAAGAGACTTATGCTCCTCATCCATGGCTTGCTCCCACTTCTTCCTAGCATCTACCTACATTACTTCATCAAAGCTCTATGGCTCTCCACTATCAGTGAGTAATAAATAATAAAGATAAGGAGAAAAACGTTCAGGTTCTCTTCTTACCCTAGAAGACCTCCTCAATATAGGAGTTTGGGGTTCCTATTGAGGGGTTCTGAATTGATTCATGTGTCACTTTCCCATCTAGAAGATCCTCTACCATTGCATATTCTTTCTTGGATTCTTCCTGTTTTCCTACAACTGCTACTTATACATGACTTTCTCATTAAATACCACATCCCTAGATCGAATGATTTTCTTATCCTTAATACTCCAACATTTATATCCAAAGTCATCACCACCATAACCAATGAAAGTATATTTTTCTGATTTAGCCTCTATCTTGGTCCTATCATCCTTGTCTATATGAACAAACACCTCACATCCAAAGACTCTAAGAAATGAATAATCAAATTTCTTACCATACCAAGCCTCCTTAGGTATGCCTCCATCCAAGGCACTTGAGGGTCCTCTATGTATCAAGTACATAGCTGTGCTCACCATACGCCTAAAAAGAAGGAGGTAGTCTGCATGTATCCTCATGCTCCTAGCACGTTCCATTATTGTTCTGTTCATCATTTCGATATCCCATTTTATTGTGGAATTCCTAGAACCATATTTTACTGTGGATTCCATTCTTAGAACAATAATAATCAAATTCATTGCTGCAATATTCCCCTCCATTATCTTACCTAAGACATTTTAACTTAAGACCTGTTTCATTCTCTACCAAGGATTTCCATTTAACACAAGTATCAAATACATCAGATTTTTTTCTAATACAATAAACCCAAACTTTCCTTGTTACATCATCAATAAAAGTAACATAATAACTTGAACCCCCAAGAGATGATACATGAGCTAGCCCCACACATCAGAATGTACCAGCTCTAACTTACTCTCTTTCTTCGTAGGTCCAACCTTGAGAAACCTTACTCACTTTTGTTTCCCATATATGCAGTTCTCACAAAAATCCAAACTGTTTTACGTATATCCGGAAAATTATTCTTTATGATGTCTATGCCCTTATGGCTCATATGACCGAGCCTATAGTGCCATAATGTTTTATCTCGCATCTGAATCCATAAGATTACAATCATTAGTACTATCGGTGGATAAATACAAGGTTCCAACCTTCTTACCTCTTACCACCACAAGAGCACCCTTGGTAACCTTCCAAGTCAGTTTAAAATATCACGGTCAACCATCACTTCCCAATTGCCCCACCAATATCAAATTTCTCCTTAATGTGGGCACATGTCGACATCCTTCAATAGCCATGTATTCCCATTCTGCATCTTAACTCCGAGCAGAACCTTTTCTAACTATCTTTGTAAGGCTCATCATCACTAAGAAAAACGTGCCCAAAATCCCCTTGAACATAATCAACAAAATAATACCTATGTGGAGTAGCATGAAAAGAAGCTCCTGAATCTAAAACCCAAGATTCAGTAATATTATGCAAAGAAAGAATCAAAGCATCCTGACATACATTACCCGATGCCACATTTGCCTCCTTGTTTTCTTCCTGTTGTTTCTTCTTGTCTCAAAGCTCCCAATAGTCCTTCTTTACATGCCTAGACTTTCCACAGTTCCAACATACAATCTTGCTCTTGGATTTTGACCTTGCCCGATCTTTCGATTTTCCACGGTTTCCTCTATTCTTCTATCTCTCTATAGTTTCCACAATCAAAGCATTCCCTGAAGTAGAACATTCCCGGAGCTTTTTCTTCACATTTCCTCACTTAGAATCACCCCTACAACATCCTCAAACTTCAACTTCGAGTTAGCTAGAACCGAGTTGCTTACCGCCATTACCAGGCTATTCCAACTTTCAGGTAAAGAGCACAGAATTAATAAAGCCCTAACTTCTTCATCAAATTCTATTGTAACCGAAGCTAGCATATTCACAACCAGTATTGGAAACATTTAAATGATCTAATCTTGAACTATTCTTAGACATCTTGATATTAAACAACTTTTTCATTAAAAATATCTTGTTAGAGGCAGAGGGTTTTTCATACAACTTCCATAATGCATCCATTAGATCTTTTGTCATCTTTTCCTTTGAAACATTAAATAATACCAAAGATGTAAGACACGGCCGATCATTCCAAGTGCCTTCGATCCAAAAAAATCCCATTCCGCATCGTCATACTCGAGGTCTTGTTCACCTTCTCAAACAAATGGAGTATAAAGATCCTTCGATAAAGGTAATCTTTCATCTGCATCTTCCAAAGACTGAAATTCTGCACATTGAATTTATCAACCCTAGATCTTCCATCATCTACCATAGCTCCCACTCGAGCTAAAAACTTTCCCGTGATTCAACACTTCAGCAAAATAAACCAGCTCGATACCAATTGTTAGGAAATAAGAGATAAAATATGCTTTGAATAATCCCTTACGAGAATCGCAAGTAGAAACTAACATTGAGAAAATATTACAAATCTCAAATAAAAGTGCGAGAATAAATAACACAACACGAGAGAGACAATATTTAATGTGGTTCACCCAATATGGGCTATGTCCACTAAGAATCACTTGCTCATATTTTATTACAAGCCTCCAGGTCTCTCAATAAAATACCCAGATTCGTTTGGAGCTATGCTCAACAAACTCTCTGAAATTCACACCCGAATTCAAAGCACATCTACATACATTTTCTTGTCTTTCTATCATATGCATAAGACCATATAAATAGACAATTGCTTAAGCAGTTTGATACAAAACCGTGGGTATCAAAACCATGGGAAAAACCGTGGGTATCAAAACAATGGGCAAAAAACCGTGGGTATCAAAACAATGGGCAAAGAACCGTGGGTATCAAAATAATGGGTACCAAAAAACCATGGGCCTAAAAATAGCCCATAATGGTTACCCATTACCCATGGGTTAATAAACCACCCATGAAAATTTGCTTCGGGGGCTTCGCCCCGAACCCCCCTAACCCGCTCACCGATGAGTGGGACCACCATAAAAATACCCGAGTGTAACACATAGAAGGTGTACCACACTCTAACATGAAAACAAGCTCCACAAACATAACAAACTTGGGACAAAATACCTCTTATGGTAACACATATAGCCCAACATGCTTTTTTATTATCTAAAGTCATTGAACAATGATATCTCAATCACAATTCAATCCATGGGCGGTAGGAATTTACACCCGCTTATAATATTGCGGTAAGAGGCGAAAAAATAGTCTTATTTAGGTAGGAAAGATAACTCCTAGACCACCTATGCCCTTGTTCCTAGAAATGTCACAAGCACCCTAGCCTTCTTTGGCACCTATTCCTATTCCTGAGCAAAGTGCATAACCTATTGCATCAACATCCTACTCTTTAGCGTGGAATCAAGAAGATGAAGAATTGAAGACCCTGATTAGAAATTTATCAAACAAGGTCATATCATTAGAGAAACAACAGGCGCAAGCCTATAGAGGCAATTTTAATCGGTGCATACCAAAATTATTCAGCCTTGGTGTAATCAATATGGAAACCAAAGATATGTGCCCAACCAACAAAATGACAGATGGCATGCTAATGCACATCTTCTCTTGCAAGTTTTCCCTCCCGTGCCCTCTCTTATAGCACCCAACACAAATCAGGTGCTTACTCTAGTGTAGAACAATTTGGCACGAGGATTCGTCGTGGTGTTTCCCCTACAACATGACTCACAGTCAATATAAATGTGCCAATGTTGTGTGTACACAAGCCTACATGATTTAGAATGCTTCCTGTTGTTAACCTCCAATGAGTGCACTTGAGATAGAGAATCGAGAAAGGCCAAAGGTTCTTCTTGATTCCAATTTTATGTTCTTTGGTGTTGAAGACTTTTTTGCAATCAACCAAGTTATAGAAGATACAAGTAGACCACGCACCCAAGTTGCAGACAACACAAGATACAAGAAGAGAATGCTTGAGTATAACGTGCAGGTCACAATTCTAGTAACACAAGCCAACCTTCAGAAGCAGAAAGATGCAGCCAGGGAATCTAGTGGTAAAAGTGCTCAAGTACCTATACAAGATGCTCCACACAAAGTTCCTCCCAGTAGTAGTGTGTGCCTCTCCTTTGGTAGGTCAAGCCTCAGCTTCGGCTAAAGCCCCTGTTTCCATGCCTAAATAATCAAGAAAAGATGTTGTTGTCCCTCAAATGCACAAGTTAGTGGGTCTTCCATTTAGCATTGTGGACCAGATGAAGAAGACAAATATAAATGTCACAATGTGGGATGCTCTAACCATTCCATCTTAATAGGATCTGCTACATGAGGCCTTAGCCTAACTTTCGTGTATTGATCCAACTATTTGCAAACCACATGCTTCTATCAATATTTTTCAGATAGAGGAGAAACAAGTAAGTAATAATGTTAAAACCCCACCCTTCTATATGTCCTTGATCATAGGAAAACACCTAGTGCATAATTGTATGATAGACTTGGGCGCTAGCACTTCTGCCCAAGAAGATAGTTGATGTCCTAGGTCTTGAGTATAGCCCCTTGTCTAAAGGAGTCTTACAACTCGATGGCTCAACTGTCACTACCCTAGGAATCATCAAGGATCTTGAGTTAACCCTTCATGCATGTCCAAGCCTCACCATAACTCAAGATGTGTCTATTATTGACCTACCTCCTTTATTTTCCCTATGTCTATTAAGAGAATTTACTACAAAAGTGGGTGGTTACTTCTCTTAATTATAACATCTTTGACAAAACTATTACTGTGATTACTTTCCCTCTTGACATTACAAACATTGACATGTGATTTGTCTTAGGAAGGTGTACTCTTATGACTTTTGGAAATCATGTTTGTAATGGATAATTCATTACTTGTGAAAAGGTTCACTTTGTTGTGATTTCTACGTACTTAAAAATGAGACCATTCATCTCTTTGTTCAACTTATATTCATTTTTTAAAAGGGGGTTATGAACTTGTATTATTGTTGTCTTAACCCATTATGTGTTGACAGCAAGACCTTGGATCAATTCCATTGATCCAAGGTATGCTACAGTTCTCCTTACTGTTTGTCTTGTCGACTTGGCATTCTGAAATGGAAGGTGAAGTGGGACTGAGTCTTGTTTTGTTTATAAATTTGAAGGACCCTGCTTCAGGTGTCCTTGCTTTGCATCATGTTGTAATTAATAGGCCCAGAGTATTCTTAAAATGCTAAATAGCGTGAGAGAACCTAGGACCTATTACTAAACTATTAAGGTAAATACCTTAACCTAAGATGGAATGTTCTATACTATTTGGATTTTAACCTAAGGTAATTAAGACCTACCTAGGAACTAAGGTTGATTTCTAACCTAATGATAATCTAACCTAAACTATTACTAACCTAAGGGGTACCTATGGACTACTTGGCAAGTGGTAAGGACGGTGGCGTTGGTTTTCAAGGCATTAATGAGAATTGATTTTTGGTTTTAATGACTTTTGAACTACCAGTTTTGGTGGAGGCATGGGGAGTTAGGGGATGCCTAGTTGGCATCACCACTAAATGGAAATTGCATGCATATTTGAATTAAGAGGCTTGTCAAAATTTGGATGGCGGTGGCGTGGAGAGATAGGAGGGAAAAATGTCAGACCCTCACATTAATTGGTCTTGGTTATGGCGAAGAAACCACCTAGGAGAAAGGCATGGCATATTTTGGAAAGGTTATTTGATCTTTGGTTTATTTCGATTTTTTCTCTACATGGGGTTTTCAATTCTTTGAACCAGTAGTTCTATTTTTGATCTTGCTGTATTTTTGGCATACTTGAGCTATTTTTGGATCCTGTGGAAGTATAAGAAGAAGAAGTAGAAAGGTTGGAGTTGTTGACATCACTTGGAAAAAGAAGAGACTGTGGAGGCTCATTGGAAATCTTCTACAAATCGATAAGAAGCTCTATCAGGCATGATAGGCTCTACCCATTAAGTTCTACTTTTTCCTAAGTTTTTTTCATTAAAACAACTCTGCTCTTGGGGAACAAGTGGGTTTTTATGTGATGTTTATCTTGCATTCATGCTTGTATTTTTCGTTGTGTACACCTGCTTGGATTTACTATTTGATAAAAATATGAGTGGGTTTGTTTCCTTTGTTGGGTGAAGGTATGAAATATGTTTTTCTTTTGTTGAGCTCGAGATGTTATCAAATCTTGTTATGTCTGTTGAACTATGATAAAATGGATAGTCGGATTCAATGTTTTGGAATTTGTTCTTGCTAGAAAATAATAGTAAGCATGCTTTACTTTGCTGAGCTTGAGATGTTTTTGAGTCTGAGAGCTCATGTTGGTCTATGTTAAAGCTAGATAGTAGAAGCCACTACTAGTGAAAGAAATATGATTCAGGTTTTGTTCTTCCTTGCAAAAAAAATAGATTGAAACATGTTTAGCTCCTACTTGAATTTAAATGTATTAGAATATTTTCTTACACTTGTAAGTTGCGTGAAGTATTGCTAGTGACTTGTTTAATTTCGAGACTGTATGAATCTCTTTGAATCAATCTACATGTTAGCATGGTTGATAGTTATCCTATTGGCATGATTCGTGTAAGGGAATAACGAATGTATTTACATCTTCCTGAAGTGAGTTTAAGTGCTTACGAGCCACCTTATCAGTTCATCTTGTTAGGATTAACTATTTTTTTTCATTTAAGTTTGATGTACAATTGATATTGTAAGAACAGGGAATCTAGGCTAAACTGTGGATTAATTCAATCCTATCTATCTTAAGGAAAAAGGGTTGAAATGTTTTCAATTTTGTTGTTCTTCTTTTGAGATTGACTTGAAGCACTTGACTTGGGGGTCTTTTTGTTGTTCGTTGTTCTCCTTGTGGTCAAATCGGGTTAGGTTATTTCCTTCAAAACCAAAGAGTGCTTTGTTCCATTGGTTCTTGTGAAGAGGGTGGACTGAGTTGGCTTGAATGTATATTTCAACTTGTTAAATCTTGTTTTCACTTTCTTTCCCATTTTTCCATCAAGGGATGGGTAAGCTTGTGTGAGTTGAACTTGAAAGGAAATTGTGGCTGCATAAGGGTAATCTATTTCAAATGTTACTCTGTCTCCTTTTATTTGGAAAACTAGAAGAACTTCTCAGTTGATGCTACTAACGTTTGGAATGAATTTTTATGTTCTGTTATTGGTTTGTTGGTTTCAGATACTATTTTAATTGAAGGCATTGGAATAACATTTCTAGTTTAGTAGCCTTTGCGCTACAGTTTATGTCCTCATTTATATGTTGGGGAAAACTCCATCTTTCGGTTTCTAACTTTCATGTTCAGTCAAAGATACCGATTGTAATATTAAATAGTTATTAGTGGTTGTTGGAGTTGAATGTTTTTATTGTTCAGATCTGTCTCAGTCCTTTATATTCTGGTATGTATACCTCTTTATAAGAAGGAATAATGAGATCTTATCTCATCTTTAGTTTTGTTATCCTTTCTCTCTTTTCTGAGTTAAATATTTTCAATACCGTTATTTTTTGTTTGAACTCGGAAGGAGATATAGATTGATCCTTTCTCTCTTTTTCAATCATTCTCTCATCTGCATTTCTCTTGTGTAAGGATTTGACTTGTTTAGTTAGTATTACGTGGATAGATTTGCAGGGTGAGTAGTTAGTAGCTAAATCCTTACCTTCTTCTCCTTGACTGATACTTTGGTAGGGTTGAAATTGTTATGATGTGTGACTAATCCCAGATGCATGCAAATTAAATCTATCCTTGTCAAACTGTTGATGCTAATCCTAAATTTAGACTAGAGTTTGACTTTGAACTTGGATATAGTTTCTCAAATAAGAAAATCTTACTTTAAGATGTTGGTTCATCCTAATTTTCATCATAAAGTTATTTAAGCTTGGCATTAAATATCCTAGGATGGAGTAAGTTAATGTTGTGTAATTGAAGCATTGTTCCTTTAAGGTAATTCTATTTATATGAATTATTTGAGTTAGTATCTTCTTCTTTTTGGTTAAGGAATCTAGATATGAATCATAAATAATAGTAGATGAAATGCGGTTGGTGATCTTGTCTGAAATAATTCTTTTATGAAATCATAGGATGAACATTGATTTTGATTTCTCCATGATCTTCTCTTAATGTGGATATGGATTATATTTTTCTTCTCCCTCTTATGTATGTTATTCCTTAGATGTGACTTTCTATGATGTTTTATCGGTTCCATGAAAACAAATTTCTTATTATAAAATAATCGATTGAAAGCACATTGTTTTAATGCTTAGTGCTTATCATGCTCAGTTCAATGAACTGACCCGTGCTAGCAATTTTGCAGATGGACTTCATAAGTGATAAAAGGATACAAGATCTTTTATGATGTTACTTTTGTTTACCTAAAGACTGGATCTTTTATGAGGAAAAATGATTCATTATTGAGATGTATTTGTAAGAGAAAAGTTGTATTTTTAATTGAGCTTATTGATGTTGTTTGACTCTAAAGATGTCGAAATGTTGAACTTGTAAAGTATGTATTCCACTTAGATGAATGGAAAATATTGTGGGTTTATCTGTACTTGATGTGTCATTCTCTTTGTATATTCGGGAAGGGAATTGTAAGCTTATTTTAATTCTCTCTTATACATATATGTAATGAACCCTTTCAGTTTGACTTAAAATGAACTATGTGGTAAGGGAATTAGATACACTATCCCTTTATTGTAATGCAACTTATCAAGTTGGCATTCATGGCTGATCATTTAACTAATCACTATGGTTTATTAAAATGATGATAATGGAAGTACAAATCCATTATGATAACTTGTATAATGTTAAGAGGTTACAATGAACCCTAATTCTTAATAAGAACAAGAAAGACAACTATTTTGAAATGATAATCATTTTGTTTAGAATCCTTGGGAATTTAAACCTAATGTTGTCTTGAGAGAGGAAGAGGTACTTACTCTTGACTTGTACCTTAAACTGAATTAAGAAAAAGAAAGGTATATACAAATATAAAATAGTAGACTTCATTTCAATGAAGTCTATTAAAAAGAATCTAATTCAGAACTTAAACAAGTTAAGTCATGGTTAAGTTAAGTAAGTGAACCATATTGTTAGTATGTTGTTTCGTTTGTAAACTGTATCCTAAATTAGGAAGTTAATGAATGAAAGGCAACCTTGATGTTTCTGCAAAGCATTTACAATTCATTTATTGTTGGCAACCTTAATGGTTAATGAAACTAGGAATTCAACATGGCTGCTATAATTAGACTTTAATTAAGGAAAATAATTAAGTAATTAACTTCTTTCTTGGGTATGTACATCCAGAGGGGATGAATCCAATGGATGTTGGCACACACCAACTGCAGCACCATACCTCCGTGAAGACTTAGGTCTTCATGAGGATACTATGTTGCAGTTGACATGTTGCAACACCCTTCAAAGTTGAATCATCTAGATCTACATAAACTAGGACTTGATCTTAGTTATACCCTAGGTTAGGTTGGAGGTATGACCTAGTGTTGGGGAAACTCATGATGACTTAGGATAACTAGGCACATGCAATCAACTTAGGTCAATTGAGTATGTCTATGTACCCTTAGTCATCACGAGTAGCCTTCTACCCTAGACTATGTTGCTAACCTTGGATAGGGTTTAACCTTGAACAAGTGGACTGACGAAAGTCAATGAAGACCATTCTAGATAATAGATGAAGTGGGGTGAAAGACGTATTCAGTTTGATGAGTATTTCTTCTAGGAATATTAACATGAGCAGTATGTTGTAAATATTTGGCCAAAGTATTGCAAGTTGTTGGTTACGTTGTCCTACATCACCTAGTTTTAAGATGCGAGATTTCAGATGAATATTGGTAACAAGTATTCAGATAGGCCTCTTAAGCAGAACACTTAGCATCCAAAAAGGGTATAAGAACCAAGTATACCTAGTATACAATTCAATGAGTTAACATGAGAGATCAGTGTTTCTTGAGTCATGAAATGAGAGATCGGTGTTTCACCAAGTTATTACAGCTGCATATGGCTATCTATTATGAGATTGATTTGCATGGAATGTGTGTTCTAAATTATGATTATTTAGAATAGAGAACATTATTATAAAAAAATTAAAAAATCCCTTGTTTCTAAAGTCTTAAAATGGGAATGTTACATGAATGGTATCATATGTTACTCAAGATAAGGTATGGTACCCGATTTACCATATAATTTAAGCCTATATTTTATCATCATGTAGAGTCATATGTCCCATCCCCTCTCCAAGCCAACTATTTAATCCAAGAAGGACCAACTTCAGTTCCTGAAGACCATCCTCTTCCACCTTCTATTCCTGATCTAGTACTTGATGATTAGGTAGAGAGGCACCATAAATTTGACCCATATGTTGAAGAACTGGAAGCTTATGAAATTGGGCTTGGTACTTACTCCATTCTTGAAGAAGTTGTGCTACCGCATGCACTCAATAAAGACCAAGTTGAACCTGGTCTATGAAAAATATACTTTGATGGATCCATAAGTAGAAATGGCATGGGAGTAGGATTTGTTCTCATTTCTCCTAAGGATGAGAAATTATTACTCACTCACAGGTTGTAGTTTACATGTTATAACAATGTGGCACTGGTACATGGTCTTCTTATTGCTAAAAAGAAGAAGATTAAGATGCTTCACTGCAGATATTCAGGGACACAAAATTGGTTATTCACTAGGTTACCAACAAGTGTCAAGCAAAGAATAGGCTTCTCAAATCTTATAAACATATATTTTGGGACCTCCTTGAGAGCTTTGATGCTCTGAACTTATAGGTGGTACCATGAAAAATGAACAAGGAAGCTGATCAAATGGTCGTACTTGGTTCATAGTTCTCTCTTGTTGAGGACTTTGTCAAAGGAAATACTCAACACATTAAGATGGTGATCATACCATCCATTCCAGAAAACAACAATAGCTATCAAGTGTTTGAAAGTGACACGTAGATTGTCTAGTTCATCTAAAATGAATTTTAATTCTCATCAAGCATACAAGATGAATTACATGAAAACTATGGAGACCAAGTGATACAACTTAATTCAAATAAGCTTCCTAAAGGGTTGGTTACCTTAGATAAAAGGTTTATCCTTGATGATGAGTTCAAGGGTGAAGAAACGTATATGTGATTTACACAAGAGGATTGATCCCCAATCACTATTGTGTAAGGAAAGGAGTTCTTTACTCAGTAAAGCTTACATGCAAAAGGAAAAGCAGGACTTCATCTCTCTCTGTCAAAAATACAGTGATATCTTCTCATGGGAGTATGAAGACCTTAGATTTTTTGATCCAAGTGTCACTCAACACTCCATCGACCTTGATCTTGGTATCAATCCCATCGATTTAAGTAGCGAAAAATCAATCCAAAGATAGAGCCCCTCATGAGAAAGGAATTATCCAAACTTATTGGGGAAAAAAATATTTTACCCATCAAATACTCTACCTGGGTCACAAATCTAGTTCCAGTGCACAAGAAGAATGGTGAAATCAAACTCTATGTTGATTTCAAAGACTTGAATAAGGCATCTCTAAAGGATAATTATCATTTTCCTTCCATGGAGTAGATACTACTGATTGTGGCTGATGTGCAAAGATTCTCAATGTTAGATGGGTATTCGTGTTTCAATCAAATCCTGGTCAAGGAAGAGGATCAATTCAAGATGACGTTTACAACCAAATGGGGAATATATACATATCATAAAATACCCTTTTTCTCACAAACACAAAGCCACATTCCAATTGCACTATGGAAATTTCCTTCAAGGGTTATATCAATGAGTTCATCTTGGTCTACTTGGATGACATCATTGTCTTCTCAAAGAAAAGCACAGATCACATGACACATTTAGAGAAATTCTTTGAGAGATGCATAAAGTTTAAGGTATGTCTTAACCCTAAGAAGTGAAACTTTGCAATGGCACAAGGAAAACTCATGGGACATGTGGTTTCAAAGTATGACATTACAATTGATCCCGAGCGCATTTCAACCATCCTATCTCTTTCCCTATCGGCACACATGAAAGCTTTACATTCATTCCTTGGTAATATATATTTTGTTAGGAATTTTATCCCTAACTTTGTAGGACTCATCCAACCCATCATCCTCATGCTCAAGAAGGACATAGCCTTCAGATGGACAACACAAGGAAGATATATATTTAATAGAATCAATCAAGAAATTACTTATGTGCCAACACTCATCAACCCAGATTACTCAAAGGATTTCATCCTTTATGCTTATGGCACTGATGCGAGTGTTGTTGCTATCCTTACACAAGAAAATGAATAAGGGTTGGAATAACCATCGACCTTCTTCATCCAGATGTTGAAGGATTATGAATTAAAATATAGTCACACAAAGAACCAGGTCTTCACCATCATGCGTGCACTCAATAAATTGAAAATAATGCTTGCCACAAATCATATCAAGGTGTTAGTCTCCAACTCTTCTCACAAATACTTCATTATGGGAGTAGAAATCAGTGAAAAGAGGGCACGATGAGTGAACAAAATCATGGAATATGATGTGATTATAAAATCCATAAAAATGGTAAGAGGAAATGCACTCTATAAGTAGATTGGTGAGGATGCGCGGAATGTTCTTGAGGCTTCATTATTTATAGATGAGGATCTTCTATGTGAATAACTTGAGCGTAATATAGACCACGACACGTGTGACCTGGATGAAGGACATGATCACATTCCTTTCCAAGGGTGCATACCCTCCTGGTTTAAATAAAGAAAAGAGAAGACATCTAAGGTTATAATCTATCCCTTATGTTTTTATTGATGGAATTATCTTCAAGAAAAATATTGATGGTGTGTTGTTAAGATGTATCAATGACATGCGGACTGAAAAAGTGTTAGCAAAATTTCATGATGGATTCTCTGGTGGACACTTCTCTGCCAAAACTACCAAAATGAAGATCATAATGGTAGGTATCTTTTGGCCTACTTTGTTTGTAGATGCGCACAAGTGGGTCACAAAATGCAAGGAATACACTCTATTTTCAGGAAAGAAGAGATTGAAAGCAATTCCCCTCGAAAAATCTAAGTGGATCAACCTTTTGCGCAATGGGTTATCGAATTCATAGGCATGATCAATCCGCCTTCAAGAGTGGACACAAGTAGGTGTTGACAGCCACGACTACTTCACCATATGGATAGAATTTTTTGTGCTCAAATAATCAACTAAGTCATTCATCCTTGAATTTATCAAGGGTATGATCACAAGGTTTAGCGTTCCTCAAACCATTATCTCTGATAATGCAAAAGCCTTCCTTGGAACTAAAATCACTGATTGGGCTCTAAATCTAGGCATCTATCTAAAGAATTCTTCCAACTATTACCCTCAAGGAAATGTTCTAGCAGAATCAACAAATAAGAACCTAGTTAGAATGATGAAACACACAATGAACATTAGCCAAAGATAGTGGCATACCAAGGTCTCGTGAGTGCTCTAAGAAGATAGAATCACAATTTAAAAAGCAATAGGAGCTTTTCCTTAGAAGCTTTTCTATTGCAAGGAGGTGACCATTCCTTTGACTCTAGAATTGAATTCATTAGCACTTGCCCAGCAACTAGAATTTAAAACTGTGGACAAAAAGAGAAATCATAATCACAGAGATGGTTAATCTTGAAGAGTTAAAGAACTATGCCATGATCGAGTTAGAGTAGCATCAACAAGTAACAAATAAATGGTTTGTGAAAGGATAGATCTCAAGATTTCAAATTTGGGGACTTAGTCTTGAAATGGAATGCTTTGAAAGAGCTAAACCAGGGCACCATTCAAAGTTTGAAGCACTTTGAAGTGGCCCGTACATCATCAATTCATGCAAGGAGGCTAACTCTTTTGAGTTAACTCACCTTGATGGAGGTGAACTACAAATCCCAATAAATGGGATCTATCTCAAACCCTTCCACTAAGTTTGTTGCATCATTTTGTATATATTAGAGTAGTTTCAATTCCTCTAAGTGTGTTGTACACACATGGTTTTTTTGTACATAATTCTTTTCTTCTCACACACACTCTTCCTTTGCTTCCGGGTGTAGGTATTATTTTAGTAGTTACAAGATTCGAATAAGAGTCAAGAAATGATCCTTCAAGTGACTTCAAGGGTAGTTCTTCAAACCTGCAAATCAAAATTTCATGATTATATAATAGACTCCATGCCCAATGGATGCTTCAGTTATTGATCTCCTTCTACTAGCGGAAGATGACCTCGAAAGTCACCAAAACTCGTTATCCATATAATTCTCCTAGTTATTTAGGTAACTTGTATACACTTTCTAGCTCGAGCTCTTCATTGTAAGGTTGTGTGCACTCAAGTTCCTTGGAACCTTCACTTAGTCACTATTTCCTCACGCACTCGTGTGCACTTCCCCTTCTTCCTTCCATTATCGTTTTCCTCTTTGTTCCACTCTTTTCTTGCATGTATCTTATACGCAAATGCCTTCCTCCTAGTAGCCATTCTACCTACGCAGGCCTTCCTTCTGCCTCCTTCCCATGCCTCATTCTTTCGTGTGCATTATCTTTGTGCCCCCTACATGCCTTTCCATGTCATGTCATCCTTTAACATGCTTGAGTATGCCACATACGACCCGATCCCAAAGCCGTTAATAGGGTGTCGAATCCTAACAACCAGCCAATGAATGACATGTGGCAAAAATGACAAATCAATTGAACGGTTAGACGATTTCTTCAGTCAATCCATGTGCACCACGTGTCTTGTGTGCCCAGATGGCTCTGACATCTTCTGACAGCCATATTATTTTCTACAAAGCTCCGATTGGCACGTGCCTAATCTCAATCAATAGCTCTTGACATGGGCTACAATGTTAAGCATTCAAATTAAAATTCTTGGTAGATCTGGTAGGTGAGAAATGGGAAAACATATTTCTAGGGATTAATGAGTAGATTTTATTACTTCAACCACTCAATTTTATATGATCCGCCATCCTTCCTTCTCTAACATGCCAAACAGACTTGGAGAAACCTATTTAACATATTTGTAGGTGGATTTATAAGCATTGAATGCTTCTTGTTGGTGGTTGTATTTTAAATTCAGATTTTCCCTCCTTCCTCTCTTCTTCTTCCAAGGATTCATCTATAAATTTAAGAGCTAAGCTCATTATTAACATTGGACATTTTAAATCCTTACCTATTTTTCTAAGGACTTCATATTTTATGTACTTTGAATCGCATGCCTCTAGATATGGCTCTTGCATGTGGATATCAACCTCTTTCACCATTGTAATAAATCTATACATTTTTGGAAGTAATAGAAGCATAATTTTGTAACTATTCTCTCTGTCTTAACATGTTTTCATTCCTTCTTCTCACCTTTTCTTTTACATTGTGTGCTCATTATGCCATTCTACGTCCCCGGAATCTCCTTATTTTGTTGTGTTCCATGAAATTGATATGGTAAATACATTTTAAGTTGTGTTACACGTGCCTAGCCTTCTTTCATGCATTTCCATTCATTTTATCTTAGAACAGAGATAATGTTCATCCCTCTTTTTAGTGTTATCTCCTTTTAATGTAGGTTTCCTTTTGTGTTAGCCTTCTATCCCCGGTCCTCTTGGCATTGTTAGTTCAGTTTTCCTTTCAACACTAAGAGTAGCAGAGCATTAGAATTAGATAGAGGAACCGACCTTTCCCGAGATCCTTCCCAAGCGCATAAGGTCCCAAAAATTAGGGATGTTTCTGTTTTTGTCACAATGACTCGGTTCTTCCAAATCCTGCACACGAGTGCAAGTTTGATGACTAACAGAACCCAGTTGGGTAAAGGAAGAAAGTTGGTATATGTTTATGATTTCTCTGGAATGCATTTAAGAGGGAAAGGAACTTAGTCTTTTCCATTTGAAATAAGTTAGGAACCATTGGGTAACAAGCAGTTGGTTCTCTCTCTCTCTCTCAGGGTAGTGTGCACTTATGTGGAATTCTTGAGTATAGTGGTGAGTTTTGTATGGGAATATTAGTTGTGTGATGCATGTGAAAAGTGAAGATAAATGATATGTTTCAGTGATTATAATAGAAGAAAGAAATATGTATCATGCATTGACGAATAAAATAGGTAGTTCAAAATGATGTATATTGTGAAAAATGGGGTTTCTATTACAGGGCCCCCTTCCCTTGAAGATACATACATATATATATATACACAAAAATGGTGAGAATACAAACAATCTAATTATAGACATGGAAGTCAATTTTCGAAGTCACATGTTCACTCAGAAAGTTTGAGCATGCTTTAGTAGATGGTCCCTATGTTGAATAAAATATTCATGGGCCATGGCACTGAAAACAAACCGAATGTCCCTCACTAACCCTTGTGACATCCCCTTCTCCAATAGCTTAGGATTCTCCACCCACGGTCCATTAATAATTTGGGTGAATTCCCTCTTTTCTTTAGTGAATTCACCCATTTAGAGAGAGGGAGTCCTCCTCTTATGTAAGCCTTTGTCCTACGAGAAGTGAAGCATCAAGATGTGAGAGATGGAGTTGCTTCATTGGGTGCATCATCTGTGGTGATTCTCCATTTCTTGGGGAAGATCTTGGATACTCATTGTGGCTCAAAGTTTGGCCAAGGTAGCTTCCAAGGCCAAAAGCCACTTCTTTGTATTGTTCTCGTATTCAAACTAGAAGGTTTTCCTTTTTCTTCCGATGTAATTGATGGGATTTTCATTGGGATCTCTACAGTCAAGAAGATGGGATTTTAGTAATATTTGTTCATATTCCATTGGTTGTCATGGACATATGTGAAATGAAGGATATAGTTTTGTTTTAGGTGTCATGTGCTTAGGTGGTATTCTGGGTGGATTAAGTGAAAGTGAAGAGTCTAAAAAGAGGGAATGAAGCACATATCTCAGAAAATCAATTCAGGAAGGATGGGATTATAATATCTGGGGAGTAATTGTCAAGAGAAATGACCTTGGAATTGGGAACACCGAAGACATGCTTGATGAATGCTTCATTTGGGCCTGTTAATTGGAAAAATTCACCCAGATGGGTGAGTTCTTCATTGGTAGGACTTGATCTTAGGGGTACGTAAGCCATGGGAATAAGGTTGTTAATGGAAGTGTTTGTCATCAAACTTGCACCTGTGTCTCAAATCTGGAAGAAATGAGTTGTTTGTGAAAAAAATGGAACCATCCCCAAGTTGTGGGACCTTGCACGCTTGGGACAGATTTTTGGAGAAGATTGGTTCCTCTATCTATATCTATTGCTATTGTTACTCCTAGTACTAAAAGGGAAAACTAAGATAATAATGCCAAGGGACCATGGACAGAAGGATAACATGAAAGAAACCCTACACTAAAAGGTGATAGCACTATAAAAGAGGGATGAACACTATCTGTTATGAGTGAAAATGAAGGGAAATACGTGAAAGAAGGCTAGGCACATGTAGCACAACTTAAAACATATTTACAAGATCAATTTCATGGAACACAACTAAATAAGATGTTGCAAGGGATGTAGAATGGCACAACGAGCACACAATGTAAAAAAGGGAAGAAGAAGGAATTCAAAGATGTTAGGATAGAGAATAGTCACAAAACGATGCTTCTATTACTTTCGAAATGCATAGAGATGTTATAATGGTGAAAGAAGTTGATATCCACATGCAAGATCTAGATCTAGAGGTCTGCAACTCAAAATATAGAAAATATGAATTCCTTAGCAAAAAGTATAAGGATCCAAAGTGTCCAACATTAAAAATGAGCACAGCTTCTTACATTTATAGATGAATCCATGGAAGAAGAAGAGAAAAAGGAGAGAAAATCCTTATTTGAAATACAACCACCAATAAGAAGCATTCAATTCCTGTAAATCCACTTGTAAATCTATCAAATACATTTCCCCAAGTCTCTTTTGCATGTTAGAGAAGGAAGGAGGGTAGATCATATCAAATCAGGTGGTTGGAACAATTAGCTCTACTCATCAACACTCGTAAATACGTTTTCCCATTTCTCACCTATCAGATCCACCAAGAATTTGAATTTAGATGTCTAGCATTGTAGCATATGTTAGCAGAATATCAATTGAGACTAGGCGCATGCTGATCAGAGCTCTGTAACAAAAGATAAAGTTGTTAGAAGTTTTTCAGAGTTGTCTGCACACACAAGACACGTGGCATGTGCAGATTGGCTAAAAGGGTGGCCAATCAGTGCAAATGTTTTGTTGTTTCTGCCAAGTTTCACTCATTGATTTGTTGCAAGGATTTGACACCTTGTTGGCATGTTTTGATTGGTTGCATGTGGCATACTCAAGCATGTGAGGGGATGGCATGGCACGAGAGGAGGGAAAAAATATATGCACACAGAAGAATGAGGTGTGAGAAGAAGGCAGAAAGAAGGGGCACGTGATGTGCATGGGGAAAATGAGGCAAAATGGTGAGTGAAGAACACATGGTCAAGGCACAATTATTACAAGATGATGTGTGGGGAGTGCAAGAAGGCTAAGGACTTATATGATTGAAGCAAGTGCAAGGTGTGCGTGTAGTGTGAATAGATTCTAGGAAGAAGTTGAATGTGCAAGAGATGCGTGCAAGGTAAGAGTGGAACAAAGAAGAAAATGAAAGTGGAAAGGGAGAAGGGAAAGTGCACAAGGGAGCTTGAGGAAAGAAGGATTGCATGAGGAAAATGCAACCAAGGGAATCTACCAAGTGAACTTGAGCACACGCAACCTTGCAATGAATAGCTCATAGTCATAATATGTTTGTAAGTTGCCCAAATAACTAGGAGAGTTATTTGGATAATAGTTTTGGCAACTTTTGGGGCCATCTGCCTACTAGATGAAGGAGATCAGTAGCCTGGAACATCCATTGGGCATGGAGTCTACTATATGATCATGAAATTCTGATTTGTAACTTTGAAGAACCACCCCTGAATTCATTTGAAGGATCATTTCTTGATTTTATTCTGAAACTTGTAAGTGCTAAAAAAGACTTTCATCCTAGAAGCAACATAAGATTACACGTGGAAGCACATGATATGAAATAACTATGTACAAATAAACAATGTGCACGCAATGCACTTAGAGGAATTGAAACTACCATAATATATACAAAATGATGCAACAAAATCAATGGAAGGGTTTGGGATGGATCCCATTTATTGGGATTTATAGTGTGCCTCCATCAAGATGAGCTAACTCAAAAGAGTTAGCCTCTTTACATGAACTGATGATGTATGGGCCACTCTAAAGTACATCAAACTTTGAATGGCACCCTGGTTTAGCTCTCTCAGCATCCCATTTTAAGACCAAGTCCCCATATTTGAAAGCTTAAGGCTTAGCCTTTCTTTCAAACCATTTATTTGTTTCTTGTTGATCCTATTCTAATTTGATCATGAAAGATTCCCTTGATTCTTTGAGATTAACTAGCTCTTCCATTTTGATTTCTCTCTGGTATGTGCCTTCAAATTCTAGTTTGTTAGAAAAGCACCAATGAGTTCAACACCAACATCAAGGGAAGGGTATCCTCCTTTCCATAGAAAATCTTGTAAGGTGAATTTTCTATTACGTTTTTTACTATGATTATGTCTCCTGCCCGAGCATGCATGAGACCTTTGTATGCCATTGTCTTTAGGCGATGTCCATTATGTGTTTCATGATTCTCGACTAGGTTCTTGTTTTTGACTATGCTAAACCATTTCCTTAGGGGTAATAGTTGGAATAATTCTTTAGATAGATGCCTTGATTTCGAGCCCAATAATTGATTTGGGTCCCAAGGAATGCTTTTTCATTATCGAGATAATGGTTTGAGGAAAACCAAACCTTGTGACTATACCTTCGAGAAACTCAAGGATTACTGACTCGATTGATTCCTTGAGTGCAACATATTCTCGTCCATTTGGTCAAGTAGTCTGTAATTGTCAACACCCATTTTTGTCCAAAGGCTCAAAGGTAGATTAATCATGCCTATGAATTCAAGACCTCATTGTCTAAAATGTTGATCCACTCGTATTAGTTGGAGGGGAGCACTCGCTAATCTCTTTTTACCTCGTAAAGAAAGTGCATTCCTTGCATTTCATGACCCACTTGTGTGCATAAACAAAAAGGGTAGGTCAAAATATTCTTGCCATTATGATCTTCATTGCTATAGTTTTGGTAGAGAGGTGTCCACCAGATAATTCATCGTGAAATTTTGCTAACAATTTTTTAGTCTATGTGTCGTTAATACATCTTAACAACACGCCATCAAGATTATTCTTGCAGAGAATTCCATCAATAAAAACATAAGGGATGGATTGTAACCTCGATGTATTATATTTTCATTATTTAAGATAGGAGGTTATATTCCTTGGGAAAGGAATGTGATAATGTCATTATTCCATTCAGGCATGCCAAGGTCTATATTTTGCTCAAGTTCTGTGCGCAGATAGCTTCATCAAGAAATAATGAAGTCTCAAGCTCATTTTGTGCATCCTCGTAATCTTCTTGCATAGTGTGCTACCTCTTACTAGTTTTGTGGCTTTGATAGTCACATCATATTCCATGATTTTGGTCACCCATCATGCTCTCTTTTCATTGATCTCTTCTCCTATGATGAAGTCTTTGATAGAAGAGTGGGAGACTAACACCTTGATATGATTAGTGGCGAGCATACTTTTTAATTTATTGAGAACATCCATGATGGTGAATATTTTCTTCTCTATGTGAATGTACTTTAACTCATAATCCTTCAACATCTAGCTGAAGAAAGCCATTGGTTACTCCATCACTTGTTCATTTTCTTGTGTTAGGATAAAAACAACACTTGCATCAGCACCATAAGCATAAAGGATGAAATCCTTGGAATAATTTGGGTTGATGAGTGTTGGCGCATAATAAATTTCTTTCTTGATTCTATTGAATCTCTCTCTTCCTTTTGCTTTCCATCTAAAGGCTATGTCCTTTTTGAGCATGAGGGTGATGGGCCGAACTAGTCCTGCAAAGTTAGGAATAAAACACCTAACAAAATTGATCTTACCAAGGAAGGACTATAAGGATTTCTTGTGCGTCGGTAGGGAAAGAGCTAGGATGGATGAAACACACTCAAGATAAATTGCAATGCCATCCTTTGAAACCACATGGCCCAAAATATTTCCCTGCACCACTACAAAATTTTACTTCTTGGGGTTAAGAGACTCCCATACTTTCTGCATCTCTCAAATAATTTCTCTAGGTGTGTCATATGATCCACACTCTTCTTTGAGAAAGACTGTTATGTCATCAAGGTAAACCAAGATGAACTCATTGATGTAACCTTTGAAGGTAATGTCCATGGTGTGCTGAAATGTCATGCCTACATTTGATAGACCAAAGGGCATCTTCTGATATGCATATGTTCCCACTTTGTTGTAAACATTTTTTTGAATTAATCCTCTTCCTTGACCATGATTTGATTGAAACTTGAATACCCATATAACATTGAGAATCTTTGTGTGTCAGCCATACAATGTAGAATCTGCTCTATCAAGGCAAAGGATAATGATCCTTTAGAGATTCCTTGTTCAAATATCCGAAATTGACACAGTCTAATTTCACCATTCTTTTGCACGTTGGAACTAATTTGTGACCCAAGTAGATTACTTGATGGAAAAAATAATATTTTCCTCAATAAGTCTGGATAATTCCTTTCTCATGAGGGGCTCTATTTTTGATTGATCGGTTGTTATTTTTTTATGATAGGCTTGATACTAGTATCAAGGTCAATGGAATGTTGAGAAACACTTGGATCAAAACCTTTGAGGTCTTCATACTCCTATGAAAATATATCATTGCATTTTTGACAAAGAGAGATGAAGGCATTCTTTTCATTGTGCATGCAAGTCTTACTTGAGCAACAAATCCTTCCCGTGCATAATAGTGACTGGGGAGTAGTCTTCTTACGTAGCACGCATGTACCTTTCTTCACCCTTGAACTCATCATCATGGCTAAGAATTTTATTTAAGGTAAACAACCCTTTAGGAAAATTATTTGACTTAAGTTGTATCACTTGGTCTCCATAGCTATCATGCAAGTTAGCTTGCATGCTTGATGAGAATTCAAATTCATTTTGAATGAACTAGATGATTTGTGCATCACTTTCAAACACTTTCTAGCTAGTGTTGTTGACTGGAATAGATGGTATGAATACCATATTAATGTGTTAAGTGTTTCCTTTGACAAATTCCTTAGCAGGAGGGAACTGTGAATCAAACACGACCATTTGATTAGCTTCCTTATTCATTTTACACAAAGACCACCACGCAGATTTAGAGCATCGAATCTCTTAAGGAGGTCTAAAATCTATGTTTATAAGATTTGAGAAGATTATTCTTTTCCTAGAAATTATTGGTAACCTAGTGAATAACTAATTTTGTGTCCCCGAATATCTACAGTTCCTTAATCTTCTTATTTTCAGCAATAAGAAGGACATGCACCAATGCTTCATATTTTTCCACATTGTTAGAACATGTAAACTGCAACTTGTGTGTGAAGAATAATTTCTCATCCTTAGGATAAATGAGAACAACTCTTGCTCCCGCGTTGTTTCGCTTCTAGATCCATCAAAGTATAATTTCCATAGACCAAGTTCAACTTGGTCTTTCTTGAGCGTGTGTGGAAACACAACTTCTTCTTCAAGAATGTAATAAGTACCAAGCCCAATTTCATAAGCTTCCATTTCTTTAGCATATGGATCAAATTTATGGTGTCTCTCTGCCCACTCATCAAGCACTAGATCAAGAATAAAGGGTGGAAGAGGATGCTCTTCAGGAACTAAAGTTGGTTCTTGGATTAAACAATTGGCTTGGAGAGGGGATGGGACATATGACTCTACATGATAGGAAAATATTGGTTCATCTTGTATGGTAAACTGGGTACCATACCTTGTCTTGAGTAACATATGAGACCAATCAGAAGACAAGTAACCACCCACTTTTGCAGTAAATTCTCTTGATAGACATAGGGAAAACAAAGGAGGTAAATCAATGATAGATACATCTTGAGTTATGGTGAGGCTTGGACATGCATGAAGGGTCAACTCAAGATCCTTGATGACTCCTAAGGTGGTAACAGTCAAGCCATCAAGTTGCAGGACTCCTTTTTCAAGGGGCTATACTTGAGACCTAAGACATCAACTATCTTCTTGGGCATAATAGAAGTACTAGCACCCGAGTCTATCATGCAATTATGCACTAGGTGTTTTCCTATGATCAAGGACATATAGAAGGGTGGGGTTTTGAAAACTTTACTTACTTATTTCTCCTCTTCTTGGAAGATGTTGATAGAGGTACGTGACTTCTGAATAGTTGGATCGGCATGTGAAAGTTGTGGCAGGGCCTCATGTAGCAGATCCCATTGAGATGGAATGGTTAGAGCATCCCACATTGTGACATTTATATTTGTCTTCTTCATCTGGTCCATAATGCTAAATGGAAACCCCATGACTTGTGCATTTGGGGTACAATGATATCCTTTCTTGACTGCTCAAGAATGTAAACATGGGCCTTAGATGGCACAGAGGCTTAACCTACCAAAGTAGGGGCATGTGTTACTTCGTATGAGCTTTGCGTGGAGCCTCATGTATAGGCATTTGAGAATTTTTACTACGAGATACACTAGTTGGATCTTTCTACTTATGAGGGTCTACTTGTGTTGCTGTGATTATGACTTGCATGCCAAACTCTAGCATTCTCTTCTTGTATCTTGTGTTGTCCGCAACCTGGGGCGCGCGGTTTGATTGTATATTTTGCAGCTTGGTTGATTGTATAGAAGTCCTTAGTGCCAAAGAACATCAAATTTTCCTCTAGAGGAGCTTCTAGCTGACCTTGGTTCTCTATTTTAGGTGCACTCATTGAAGGCTCACACCTTGAAGCATTCTTTATCATATAGGCTTGCATGCATGCAACATTGGCGCAATGATATTGACTATAGGGCATGTTACAAAGGAAGCACCATTCTGACTCCTGTGCCAAATTGTTTTTGAACCGAACAAGCACTTGACTTGTGTTGGGCATTGGAAGAGAAGGAATGGGAGGAACAACTTAGAAGGGAAGATGTGCGTTAGCATGCAACTGTCATTTTTTTGGTTGGGCGCGTATCTTTGGTTTCCATATTGATTTTTCCAAGGCTGATGCTTTGGCTATGCACCTGATTAGAAATGCCTCTATAGGCTTGTGCATGTTGTTTCTCTAATGATATGACCTTGTTTGATAAATTTCTAATTAGGGTCTTCAATTCTTCATCTTCTTTCTGTCATACTGGAGGGTAGGATGTTGATGCAACTTAATGTGTGCTTCTTTAAGGGATAGGAATAGGGAAACTAAAGGTTGGGGCATTTTTGACATTTCTGGGAACAAGGGCATAGGCGGTTTAGGAGCTATCTTTCCCACTTGAATAAGACTATTTTCTTCCCTTACTACAATATTATAAGTAACTGGTAAATTCTTACCTCCCATAGATTGAATCAAGACTAAGATGTCATTATTTAGTGCCTTTATATAATACAAGAAAGAATGTTGGACTCGTAGGTCTTATCATAAGAGGGATTCTTTCCCAACTCTTCTAAAATCTGATGTTGAAATCAATCATTTACTCATTGGGTGCCCTCCTTATTGTTTTCATTTTCTCCACCAAAGATAGGTGATTTGACTTATCTTCAAAATAATTGTAAAGAGTTATTCCCAACTCATCCCAAGTGGATATAGATTTAAGTCTCAAGCCTTAGTACCATTGAAGTGCTTTTCCTTTGAAAGAGGCCGCAAGTAGCTTGACTGCTACATCGTCATGTGTGATCAAATAGAGTGAACATACATTTGCTACATCCTGGATATGCTCCTGAGGGGTGACTTGATTCTCACCAGTAAAGTATGGAATACTTTTGAGCACGTCATTTGGCATATCATGTTGCACAATAAGAACCAGGGACTTCCTCCGATGAAGTTAGCAAAGTTCCTTAGTGGAGGAGGTGGTTGATGTGCCATTATAGGGCGCGCTAGTTTTCTATGGTGAAGAGTTGAATGGGAGTGATTTTTGGAGATGAAGATGCACGCGTGGGATTTCTGGAACAAAATCTTCTTAGGGATAGCTGGAGGTATTCGAAAGAATCTTCAGTTGTTGCACTTCTCCTTGTATGCAATCTTCTCATGAAAGGTGCTCAAGGATGCTAAAACAAAGATATGTAAATGTTGGGAGTCACTAGATGTGTTAAAATGAGCCTCCAAAGGATGAAATACTAAGTCCACACACTAGAACTTAGCAATATGAAATTTAATATTTCAATTTTGTTGTCCCACCGGGCATGTCAAAACTATTGGTCATCAAACTTGCACCCGTGTCTCGGATATGGAAGAAATGAGTCATTTGTGACAACAATGGAACCGTCCCCAAGTTGTGGGACCTTATGCACTTGGGACAGATATTTAGAGAAGGCCGGTTCCTCTATCTATATCTATTACTATTGGTACTCCTAGTGCTGAAAGGGAAAACTAAGCTAATAATTCCAAGGGACTAGTGACAACTTGCAAGGGTAGATGTGTGTTAGCATGTCATCTATCATTCTATTGGTTGGGTGTGTATCTTTGGTTTCCATATTGATTCCTCAAAGGCTGACTACTTTGGCTATGCACTTGATTAGAACTACCTCTATAGGCATGTGCATGTTGTTTCTCTAGTGATATGACCTTGTTTAATAAATTTATAATCAGGGTCTTCAATTCTTCATCTTCTTTCTAGTCATGTTGAAGAGTAGGATGTTGATGTAACTAGTTGCATGCTTACTTAGGAACACGAATACGGGCCAAAGAAGCATGGGGAGCTTGTGAAATTTCTAGGAACAAGGGCATAAGTGGTCTAGGAGCTATCTTTCCTTCCTGAATAAGACTATTTTCCGCCCTTAGTGAAATATTATAAGCGGTTGGTAAATTCCTACCTTTCATGGATTGAATTATGACCGAGATATCATTTTTCAATGCTTTTAGATAATACATAAAAGCATGTTGGGCTGTAGGTCTTACCACAAGAGGTATTCTTTCCTAAGTCTTCTAAAATTTGATGTTGAAATCAGTCATCTGCTTTCGTTGGGCACCCTCCTTGTTTTTTAGTTGCTCCACCAAAGACAAGTGATCTAACTTATCTTCAAAATAATTGTAAATATTTGTTCCCAGCTCATCCCAGGTGGCAATAGATCCAAGTCTCAAGCCTCGGTACCATTGAAGTGTTTTTCCTTTAAAAGAGGTCACAAGTATCCTGATTACTACATCGTCATGTGTGATCAAATAGAGTGAACATACATTTTTATATCCTAGATATGCTCCTAAGGGGTGACTTGATTCTCACTAGTAAATTATGGAATACTTTTGAGCATGCCATTTGGCATATCATGTTACATGGCCAGAACTAGGGACTTCCTCTAGTGAAGTTAGCAAAGTTCCTTAGTGGAGGAGGTGGTTGATGCGTCATTGCAGAGTGCTTTGGTTGTCTGTTGTGAGGAGGATTTGAATGGGCATAGCGCCTAGAGATGGAGATGCATGGGTTGGATTTCTAGAATGAAATCTTCTTAGGGATAGTTGGAGGTACTTGAAATAATCTTCAGCTACTGCACTTCTCCTTATATGCACTCTTCTCATGAAAGGCACTCAAGGATGCTAAAATAAAGATCTACAGATATTGGGAGTTGTCAGATGTGTTTAAATGAGCCTCCAAAGGATGGAAATACTAAGTCCACACACTAGAACTTAACAATATGAAATTTAAACTTTCATTGCTTGTCCCACTAGGCATGCCAGAAACTATTGGTCGTCAAACTTGCACCCATGTCTCGGATCTGGAAGAACTGAGTTGTTTATGACAACAATGGAACTGTCCCCAAGTTTTGGGACCTTGTGTGCTTGGGACAGATCTCTAAAAATGTTGGTTCCTCTATCTAATTATACTACTACTACTACTCCTAGTGCTAAAAGGGAAAACTGAACTAACAATGCCAAGGGACCAGGGATAGAAGGATAACACGAAAGGAAACCTACACTAAAAGGTGATAGCACCGAAAAGAGGGATGAACACTATCTATTCTAAGAGAAAATGAAGGGAAATACATGAAATAAGGCTAGGAACATGTAACACAACTTAAAACGTATTTACCAGATCATTTTCATGGAACACAACTAAATAAGGAGCTACAAGGGACATAGAATGGCACAACAAGCACGTAATGCAAAATAAATGACAAAAGAATGAATGCAAACATGTTAAGATAGAGAATAGTCACAAAACAATGCTTCTATTACTTCTAGAAATGCACAATGCTGTTATAATGGTGAAAAAGGCCGATATCCACATGCAAGAGCCAGATCTAGAGGTCTACAACTCAAAATATAGAAAATATGAAGTCCTTAGCAAAAGTGTAAGGATCCAAAGTGTCCAACATTAAAAATGAGCCCAAATCTTACATTTATAGATGAATCCATGGAAGAAGAAGAGAAGAAGGAGGGAAAATCTGAATTTGAAATACAACCACCAACAAGAAGCATTCAATTCCTATAAATCCTCCTACAAATCTATTAGTTACGTTTCTACAAGTCTCTTTGGCATGTTGGAGAAGGAAGGAGCGTGGATCATATAAAATTAGGTGGTTGGAGTAATTATCTCTACTCATCAATGCTCATAAAGATGTTTTCCCATTTCTCACCTACCAGATCTACCAAGAATTTGAATTTGAATGTCTAGCACTCAGAGACTACGTTAGTAGCTATCGATTAAGACTAGGTGCATGCCGATTGGAGATTTGTAGCAAAATATACGGTTGTCGAAAGTTTATCGAGTTGTCTACACATGCAAGAAACATGGCGTGCATGGATTGGTTGAAAGGGTGGCCAATCAGTGAAAATGTTTTATCATTTCTACCAAGTGTCACTCATTTATTTGTTGCAAGGATTCGGTGCCCTGTTGGTATGCTTTGATTGGTTGTGTGTGGCACACTTAAGCATGTCGAGGATAACCTAGAACATAAGGGCACAAAGATATGCGCATGAAAGAATAAGGTGTTGGAAGAAGGCAAAAAGAAGGCATGCATGGGGAAAATGAGGAAAATTGGTGAGCAAAGAATGCATGGTCAAGGAAAAACTATTACAAGATGATGTGCGGGGTGCACAAGAAGGCCAAGGAATTAATTGATTGAAGCAAGTGCAAGGTGCGTGCACAGGGTGAATAGCTGTTAGGAAGACGGCATATGTGTAGGAGATGCACATAAGGTGAGAGTGGAACAAAGAGGAAAAGGAAAGTGGAAAGGGAGAAGGGAAAGCACACAAGGGTGTGTGAGGAAAAGAAGGGGCACGTGAGGAAACTACAACCAAGGGAATGTGCCAAGTGAGCTTGAGCACACGTAACCTTGTAATGAATAGATCAAAGTCAAAATATGTTTATACGTTACCCAAATAATTAGGATAGTTATTTAGATAATAGGAAGTAAGGCGCAAATGAATCAATGGAATTTGGGTGATAAGTTTGTGTCTTGTTGTGATATGCTTAAATAGGCATGGCTCCCATGATAACGTGTCTTGGAAAATCATGCCACCATAAATATAATATCTAGCCTGGATTGGTGGGCATGTGTGGGAGTTAGATTAATATTGATTATTAATGTGAAGTTTTTCTCCGAAGATGGATTAAATCTCTACATCTTTGAATAATATCTTGTTAATTTAAATTTGGTAGCCACGTCACATTTATTCACATGTGTAAAAGTTGATATTAAATTAATGTGATGTGGAAAATATAATTCCTCGTCATTATTAGCATGATGGTGACAGGCTAGCGGTGAGAAAAATTAAGGGTTGTTGTGGACAAATATCCCTTGATATTATTTGGAATCTTCAGGAGGTGGCTTGAGTATGAGTTAGTTAGAATCTGGAGGGATCTTCTGTAAAACCTGGAAATGGATAAGGATATATGTGAGGGTTTAAGGTTTTAGAAAGAGAGATGGTTTTGTTGGGGGAGAGGAGAAGACTCTTCTGGAGGGATTCTAGGATTTTTCAGGTGCATAGTCGACCATGGAAATTTACACTTTCGTGATGTAGGAACTTTTATGTTTCCTATTCGCCTGGAATTCATGTAAAGATGATTACTCATGTATAGTCATTAACGAGCTTTGAGAGCGTATATATATGTTTTCCCTTTTTAATTCCAATTTTAATGGGTTTATCCTAAATAACCTACTATAATTATTTTGGTTATGATCTTCTTGTGGAACGATTTTAGGGGTAAAATAATGTGTGTCTTTTCATTCAGATCTTGTGCATGTTATGGTTGTAATTTTATATGAAGACACCTTGTTGTTGTTTAGGTTATGTTAGGATGGTGTGGGAGGTTAATGTCCTTTGGGGGTACTTTAGGATGTTATCTTCTGGACCTGTAAAATTCCTTACTAACTAAACAATATTGGGTGTTGTGTTTATTTATCTTGGGGTCCCTCAATTTAGAACACTCAACATAATTCACACATGATGATTTATTCTTAGGGTTACTGAGATAAATTATCAAGGATCAGGATTTTATGTTTTCTTGGAGGTTCCTCGCGACCAATTTCCTATGAAAATTCCATTTTATGTATCCCCTATATTTGTGAAATAATAAGGGCATGGTGAAAAAATGGTTGATATGTTTCTTGATCCTCCTAGTTCCATTTGGTGTTTCATTTATTCCTCCTTGAAACCCTATCTCCAATTCACAAATTTACACTAACTTATTCGAGTCCCATTAGTTTTCATGTGGTTCTCACCTTACTCATTCATTTTATATAGATATGCTTGTGAAAATACATTGTCAATGCACATACCTTAAGTGTTTTCACTCATTATTTAAAATCCTTAACATTAGCCTAGAATAATTCATGTAAATCCTTGGGGTTAATGTGTGGATAATTCCAAACCTACCTTTAGTGACTTGTATCGGGGTTGATGTGCGGATAACACTTTATGACCACTCTTTCGAGTGAGTGTTGCATTTGGTGGCTGCATCCAAATCCTAATTATTTATCCCTGGCGGTCTCGGGACATTCTCCCGATTCCCTCCTCTATATTTTACCCTCTAGGTCACATCTTTGGTCCTCTCACCTTGACTTAGGAAGACTCAAAAGTAGCAAGGAAATCAGCCACACCCTTTGTTAAGGTGAATTCCAATCACTCCCTCCGAGAGAGTGGAAGGGAGAGAGGAGGAAGACCCCATTTGATGCTACATAACAAAAATTCATGCGAGTCCACTCATCTTTCCCTAACCTCCGTGCATATATGTTTCCCTCTCTCCCCTAGGGTGTAAATTCAAGATCCAACAACCATCCGACATCATAGTCGGGGACAAATGAAGTTGTTGATCACCCGGGTTTTCATTTTTATCTTCTCGTCCTATTTTATGTAACTTAGGAATCACATGTTTGAATAGCCTACCTTTGGGGGATTCGTGTCATTTTTTTTTCTAGGGTCATGAATCTAGTGGAAACTCTATTATTCTTTTGGTTATATTGGATTAGTATTCTTCATTTTATTCATTGTAATTTGTTGCTTGTGTCATACTTGAGCCATGTGTCAGGTTATATCATTGGGTTTCTCATGTTTTAAGGGGTAAGTGTTTATTTATAAGAAGTGGTGTTTTGTGAACCTATCCATGCGTATTTTTGATGGTGGTATGGTGTGTTTTCCTCCTAAATTTCCTTTCGGATCAAGTGTCTTCGGCATATAGACTTCAAGGAGGTACATGGATACCCACATCGATCCCCCTGACGGAATCATGTTGAAACTTCCTATTTTTAGGGATTTGAAAGTACCTATGTGGAACATTATCTTGGTTTGTTTGAGAAGGTGATGAATGAATATGAGGTAAGATATAAGGATATTTTCAAGAATTTATTTATTTATACACTACAGAAGATACTAGATATTGCATTAATTCCTTACCTCAAGGTTCATTACACTCATGGAATAAAATGGTAGCGATGTTTAGAGATAAATTTAGTGATGATATTGGTTTTATTATTCATTAGCATGATAGAAATACTCAGTAGACCTGGTTGAAGAAAGTAAGATCATGGGTTTTAAGAATGAATAAATTGGACTACAAAACTAGTATCGATTCTTTGAGCCATTGATCGAGGGAAATATTGAAAAGAGTGATCATGGTGGTTATACTAGTTTATGGTGTAATAAATGCTTTATGCTTCATGCTCCCTATTGTTTGGATGGTGTGCTTGATGTTGAAAAATTGGAGTTAGGAACTGAAAAATATTGTGTCACATGGCCAAATAGACTATAGAGGTGGGATATCTTCTACTGATCTTTTGTGTGCCAAAACAACAAATGAATTTTGGGATATCCTCACAGGAGTGTGTTACTCTCTTATGGAAGGTAGTGATACAAAAATATAGAATTAGGTTGTGGTTATCTCAAAATAAAATTTTTCAGCTTAAAGGATGAAATGATTACTAAATATGATGGGGTGTTCCTCAAAGAGAAGACAAATTCCTTTTTCTTAACGCAAAGCAATGGAACAAGATAAGAGGTTTAAAATGCGTTGTAAATTTTCAAGTAAATCCGTAATGAGGCATTCATGGATAGATTAGACATTTTCTGCAGACCTGGATGTATGTGATTTAGTTCCCCACCTGATTATGAAATTCATGTAATGGCCCTAGATGTTGAGGAGGTTTTCTCTCGGTGACAGCTTGTACTAAGAATGTTGTATCTTAGATGGTAGAAAATAAGAGGATGGTGGTGTGGTTCTATTTCCTAAATATATGTGTGGTGAATTTCCTATAGAACCATGCCTGAATGTTTATGATCCCTTATTTTCTAAAAAATGGTTGAACATCAGTTCTCACTCAAACCTCTGGGGATGAAACAAGTTGCTTTAAATGTTGGTAGTGGTGTTCATTTACAGATAGGCTCCTATTTGTTGAGACATTAGACAAAAATATGTTAGGGGTTTGATGTTTTCCCTTTACTTATTGATCATGGTACGCAAGGGATAAATGACCTTCCCTCCAACATGGATATGGTAAATAAAAGTAAAAAATAGGTATGTATACTTGTGTCTTGGTGTTTACCTCATATTTAAAAAGGATTGATTAAATGGAGACTAGTCCAAATTTAAAAAGAAGGAATGTGTTAGGAACCTTGGGGTGCACCTCGATTCTTGAGTTTTTACATTTTAGAGTATGTGGTGAAGATGAAGATGTTCATGGATGTCTCTTGTTGTGTGCACAAGATCTACTTGTTGTTTTGAAAGATGGTGTATTTTCATTACTGGAGGGTGAGTTGGATGTCATTAGTGGTGGATGGTTAGTGGTTTGTGTTCTAGTTGAAGTTGTTGAGCTCCTCACCCATGGTATTTGGCTTGTCTATTTTTGCTTCTTGGTTGGAAAATTACGTGTTGTATGGGATAGAAGTGGTTTCTAGTGGAATTTTTTTGAGTCCTCTGGCCTCAACAATTTTTTTGTATAGTGTATAGTTTCTTTCTTCCTTACGGTGGTTCTTATTTTGGTTTCGGGTTTTTTTGTGTTGGTGTTTTTCACTCTCATTGTGATGGTTTCAAGTGGTGGTTATCTTTTGGACTTTGTTTCCTAATGGATAGGAATCTAGTATTCTTCTCCTAGTATTGCTTCTGGTGTTCTTTAGACACCCATTGGGGGAGTCCATCCCCGAGATGGAGCCAATGTTGGTGCATATAATTTTTAGGCTTCATTTTAGTGATATATCAATGAATGTATTCTTATTTCTAGTTTAGATGTGCACTTGGTACTGACATTTGAAATAAAAAATTTCTTTGAAAATCCTACTTTTGGGAAAAAATTTAATTATTCACCTAGTTTTATGCTTTTGTCAAGGTCTTAGGGTTTTTGCAAAACTTGAGGTATGGGGTAGTGGATGCTTTGATGTATTGTCAAGATTCAGGCCATTTATACATATTATGGACATTACGCACAAGGTGATAGTGTTCCCTAGTGCCTGAAACAAGGAAGTGTTTTAGTGACCGGGGACAAACTTAGAAGAATTTCATGCTTTCTTTCGGCGTTCATTCGAGGTACAAGCCGATTCTTGGCGTCATGTTATTTAAAAGGGGACAAAAGGATAAAGTGATTTCTCAAGGAAAGAGTTAGTGATGTCAAAGTTTGTTTTATCTCCGAGAATGTGTAAAGTAGAGTCCAACCCCAAGGTCAAAAAAGGTATGAATGTTTGACTTGTAATACAATTGGATTTTCGTGAGCCTGATTGGGTTTACTTTCCACCTTATTTTGGTATGGTTCAAATTACTTGCTATGGACCTAGGTGCTAAGATGGTGTTAGCGAGAAAATTTTTCGGGTGGAAAACTTGTGGATTTATTGCCAACGCTCTGGGAATCTAAGTTCCTCTACTTAACCGGTGCAGCTCTCGTATATGCATGCGCGAGAAAATGTGGATTTTTGTGGTGGCCTTTCGACCGAGGATCCAACAGGCACTCCACCGACCTGTGGAAAATCTAAAACTCTCTTGCTAGGGAAGACTTTTTTTGAAGAGAAGGAAAGGGGAGTGAGAAAAGAGGTAGGAGAACTAATGTTACAGGTAGGAAATCAGATTCCGACACACATACTAGTAATAAACTTCATCACATGCATTAAATTAAGAGGAAACAACCCTGCAAATGGAAACAAGACCAAATAGAATTAGATGAACACAAAGTATCATGAAATCCCTTAGTCAAAGAAAGCTAGAAACTTCTTCTTGTATTGATGCTTAAACAAAAGTTGTACATAGTGTAAGAATGGAAGAAATTTGAGAGTGGAGGAAAGTAGAAGAAAAATGGTTATCTCCTTTTTCTTTCTCTAGGTATAATGCACTCTTGAGTATACAAGATCAATTTCCAACCCTTTGAAATGGGAATGACATTGAAATTTATAGAGTAGAATATGACTCTTCATCTACCCCCCAATTCCTTTTCATATGTCCTCACACAACTTAAAAATTTCAACTTCCTAGGAAAATTTTAAGTCCCTTTTTATAATATAAAGGTGACTTATTACATTAGGAACATTAGGACATATGAAAAAGTGCAATCCCAATGCGAAATTAGAATATTGGAAAGTGAGAGAAAGTTGGGGGGAAGAGGAGAGAGAAAGAGAGAGAGAGAAGAAGAGGAGATGTCATTTCTGATGAAGTCTATTGATCCTCATTGATGGAAATATCCAAATGCAGTGAAACTATGAATCTTTGAACTCCTTGCACACTGTGAATCTCCTTCAAATCAGCTCATGAATGCTTGCCAAGTTGAGTGAACTATTTTGTTGATGACCGCAACTCCCGCCTATGTATGATATACTATTTTTAGTGAGAGGTGATTTTTGCCTCTTCTCGACCATCGTGATGTGATGAACTCCCTCATTCGATCCTGCACACACTACCCTTGCCTCAGCCTACTTCTTTGGGGTGAATTACTATTTTTAGTAAGCACCCATATAAGGGACTTACTATTTTTAGTAAGTGGTCATTTTAACTTTTTCTACTCTGAACACTCATTCTGGCTTCCTCGTGATCTTCAATGCCCACTGCCTTTGTCTCAGCTACTTTTGATGATGAATTTCCAAACATAGCAACTCTATATAGGAAAACTTACTATTTTTAAAAAGTGTGTTTCCTATGCTTGATTTACAAAGGAACATAGTTAATTGGACTCGTCTTGTCATTATGATCACACCCTCTAAATTTCACATAGTTTTTCCCACTAGAATGATTGGAAATAAATTTTAAAATTTTGACTTGGCAGTGGCTTCGGGCACGAAGCTACCATGGCAGCCATTAATGGAGCTTGAAATTTACAGTTCTAGTTTTTGGCTCTGTTTGTGATGAAAAAAACTCCATTGTGATAGGTTTTTTATTTGGAGCCCATGTGTAAGTTTTTAATTTGTTTCTGTTGCCAGAGTGATGGGAAATCCGATGAATGTGAGTTGGTGCAGGAAGTGAGGATTTTGTTGAGCAAATGATTCTGGCACCGCTTGACCTATTGTTTGTTGCATCTTGATTTTCTTGCAAAATTTGAGATTCTAAAAAATATGGCATCTTGATCAGACTTGTACTTTGTAAGATATGAGGAGTTTCCGATCAAGTGGCTTCATAGTTATCTGGCAAAAATCTCCATTTTCTCTTCGTTCTTCGTCATTTCACTCCATTTTTCTTTGAGGCCTACATATTACTGTACATTCATGGTATGGAGAGTTTTTGATCATGATGGAGCTTGTTTGTATTAGAAATGGTAGACTCGAGTGTTTGAACAAGCTTGAGCAAAGCCATGGTATGGTGAGGAGTGGTGAAGGAGAAATGAGGGGGAAGAAACGACTAAGTGTCGGATTTGAATATTAAAACAAAATGCACATGGAAGGTTTGGGAACATTTTTGTGTCCTTGACATCTATCACCTTAGGGATGTGAGGGACATCAATTTCCACGGTGATCCTGGAGGTGACATGTGGCACTTAATCCAACGGTAGGGGATTTGAGCAAAAGGGCCTGACAAACACCTGGGGGCTGGAAACTGGTCATATGGGTGACCAAAAACTCTCCTAGAGGGATGGTCACATTTTTCCATGTTTTTTTCCCTCACCTCAAAGGGACGTGAGGGACATCAAATTCCACAGTGGTCCTGGAGCTGACATGTGTCCTCGATCCGACGACAGGGAGTTTGAGCTCCAAAAATGCACTTGGGGGCTGAAAGTCGGTCACATGGGTGACCAAAATACTCCCCATAGGGGATGGGAATATTTTTTGAGGGCTGATGTAACTGACCTCAAGAACGTTGGGGTCATAAAATTCTCGCTAGGCTCCTAGTGCTGACACGTGTCCTCCCAAAAATTGACTAACTCCTAGACTGTCTCCAAGAGGGTGACTTGGAACGATGATAACTTGAGCTCCCATGGAATTTATTGGAAAAATTTTATATGATTTTGACTGGAAATTTAATTTTGAATCCAATGGTGGGGGTATAATGTATTTATTCATCCATTTAATTGATGAAAAATCGTAATTGTGATTTGGTACTCCACCTATGCTCGAGAAAATTTGCTGCAGACCTAATGCGACAAAGTTTTATGAGAAATATTATTTCACCATATTATAGGTATTATAATTGTATTTAATTAGATAATTTTTTTTTAATCCTTACTCCATCTAGAGCTCCCAGAATCATCTTTTGAAGCCCAACAACTTTTTTAGGCATGTGTACTGCCTAGGCTTGTGAACCCCGATTTTGATGAAACTGCTCTATCTTCTATGAGACCTTCCAAAATCTTCCTAAATCATCTCCATGATTTCTCAAAACATTTGGATAACCTCCATATCCACTTAGGATCTTCTTCTCCACTATGTGAGGTTTCTTTGGCTCTAAAAAGGCTAGTGATAGCCCTTCCCACAACTGCCTGTAGCTTGCAAATGAACTCCTAAAATCACCTAGGGGAATGAATGAAATTTCCTAAATCACATAGGGGATGAGATAACATTAATCAGGAGGTCACTTGAACTAAATGAACAGACTTGGGGTGTCTTGGAATGATAGAACTTAAAAAAATTAACACTGAGGTATAGTTGTTGTGCTCGAGAATTGACAATTTCCATGTTGCACATTTACACGATAACAAATGGGTAAAGGTAGAAAGTTGATATACATGTATGATTTCTCCGGAGCACATTTAAGATAGAAATGAACTTATTCTTATCCATTTTAAGGAAGCTATGGGCAATTGGGTAGCAAGAGGTTGTTTCTCTCTCTCCGGGTTGTGTGTGTTGTGTGGAATGCTTAAATGCATTGGTGAGTGTTATATGGGAAGATTAGTTATGTGAGTTTTTTTCATAGTGTAGTGTGGGTGAAACATGAAGATAAATTATATGTTTTAGTTATTATAGCAGAAGAAAGAAATACATATCATGCATTGACGAAGAAAATGGGTAGTTCAAAATGATGTATACTATGAACAAAATGGGGTCAGACACAGCCCCCTACGCCTTGAAGATACATACATGAATACATACACAAAATGATGATAATACGTATAATCTCATTACATACATGGAGGTAAATTTTCGTACGTCATAGTTTCACCCGAGAAGGTTGGCACACACCTCAACAGATGGTCCCTACATTGAATAAAATCTTCATGTGCCACGACACCTAAAAAAAATTGAACATCCCTCACTAGCCCCCTCGTGACATCCCCTTCTCCAATAGCTTAGGAATCTCCACCGTGGTCCATTAAGAATTCGGTTGAATTCCCTCTTTTCTCAAGTGAATTCCAATTCGTAGAGAGGGTGTCCTCCTCTTATGTAAGCCTTTTTCCTATGAGCAGTGAAGCATTGAGAAGTGAGAGATGGAGTTTCTTTTCTGGGTGTGTCATTTGTGGTGATTATCTTTTTCTTGGGGGGAAGATCTTGGATACTCATTCTATCTCGAATTTTGGCCAAGGTAGCTTCCAAGGCCAAAATCATCTTTTTTGTATCATTTGTATTCAAACCGAAAGTTTTCCTTTTTCTTTCAATGCACTCGATGGGCTTGTTATATGGAGCTTTATATTCAGTAAGATGGGATTGTAGTAAGCTCTTTTCATATGCCATTGGTTTTCATGGGAATATGGGTAACGATGAAGTTAGTTGTTTTAGGTGTCATGTGCTTAGGTGGTATTTAGGGAGGATTAAGTGAAAGTGAAGCGTCTAAAAAAGAGATAATGAAGCACATATCTTAGACAATCGATTTAGGAAGGATGGGATTATAATATTTGGGAGTAATTTTTGGAGGAATGACCCTGACATTTGAAACACTGAAGACGTGCTTGATGAACGCTTCATTTGGGCCTATTAATTGGAAAAGTTCACCCAGATGGGTTAGTTCTTCATTGGTAGAACTTGATCTTAGGGTTTAGAAGCCATGGAAGAAAGGTTGTTAATGGAAGCAAGGCGTACACAACTCAATGGAATTTGGGTGGTAAATTTGTGGCCCATTGTGCTACACTTAAATAGGCATGGATCCCATGATGACGTGTCCTAGAAAATAATGCCACCATAAATATAATATATAGCCAGGATTGGTAGGCACGTATGGGAGCTAGGTTATGGTTGATTATTAATGTCAAGCGTGTCACTAGAGATGGAGTAAATGTTTGCACCTTTTAAGAATGTCTTGTTAATATAAATTTTGTAGCCACGTCACATTTACTCGCATGTGTAAAATTTGATATTAAATTAATGTGACATGGAAAAGATAATGCCTCTTCATTGTTAGCATGATGGTGATAGGATGGTTACAAGAAAAATTAAGGGTTGTTGTGGAAAAATAGCCCCTAATATTTTGTGGAATCTTCAAGAGGTGGCCTAAGATGAGTTAGTTAGAATTTGAAGGGATAATTCGTAAAAACCTAAAATGGGTAAGGATATATGATACGGTTTAAGGTTTTAGAAAGAGAGATGGTTCTATTGGGGAGAGGAGAAAACTCTTTAAAGGGAATCGGGATTTTTCAGTGCATAGTCGACCATGAAAATTTGTACTTTTGTGATGTAGGCATTGTTGTGTTTCCCATTCACCTAGAATTTATATTAAGGTGATTTCTCATGTACAGCCATTAACAAGCTTTGAGAGCATATATAAATGTTTCCCTTGTTATTTCCAATTTTAATGGGGTTATCCTAAATAGTCTACTATAATTATTTTGGTTATGCTCTCCTCAGTGGAATGATTTTAGGGGTAAATTAGTGTGTGTATTTTTATTCAGATCTTGTGTATGTTATGGTTGTAATTTTATATGAAGACACCATGTTTTTAGGTTTTATTAGGATGGTGTGGGAGGTTAATGTCCTTTGGGGGTACTTTAGGATGCTATCTTATGGACCTATAAAATTCCTTACTAATTGAAAATATTGGGTGTTGTGTTTATTTGTGTTGGGTGTCCTCGATTTAGAAAACTCAACATAATTTGCACACAGTGGTTTATTCTTAGGGGTACTGAGATAAATTATCAAGGGTCGATTGTATGTTTTCTCTGGATGTTCCTTGCAACCAATTTATTGCGAAAAGTCCATTTTATGTATCCCCTATCTTTGTGAAATTGTGAGGACATGGTGACAAAATGGTTGATATGTTTCTTGACCCTCCCAATTCCCTTTGATGTTTCAGTTCTTCCTCTTTGCAACCCTATCTCCACTTCACAAATTCATACTAAATTATTTGAGTCCCATAAGTGTTTGTGTGGATATCACCTTACTCATTCATTTTATACATTTCCGCTTATGGAAATACATCATCAATGTACTTACCTTAAGTGAAAATCCTTAACATTAGCCTGGAATAATTCATGTAAATCCTTGGGGGTTAATGTGTGGATCATGCCAAACTTTCCTTTAGTGACCTGTATCAGGGTTCCTGGGTGCTTTCAATGCTTTGTGACCTATCTTTCGAGTGAGTGTTGCATTCGATGGTCAGCATCCAATTCATAATTTTTTATCACCGGTGGACTCAGAAATTCTCATGATTCCCTCCCCTATCTTTTACCCTTTGGGTCACATCTTGGGTCCTCTCACCCTGACTTAGGTAGAGTCAAAAGTAGTAGGGAAATCAGCCACACCCTTTGTTAAGGTGCCTATGTGTCACTCCTCTCGAAAGAGTGTACGGGTGAGTGGAAGAAGACCTATTCCTAGCTACATAATGATAATTCATGTAATTCCACCCCTATCACCCTGACCTTTGTACATCTATGTTTCCTGTCTTCCTCGGTGTGTAAATTTGGGAGCCAACATGTCCGTCATATCAAGAGTAGTACTTCAAATCCTAATACTGTGATTCATAGTTCTAAAGGACTACTACAAACCCAAACTACACTTCCATCACAAAACATGTTTTTTATGAGTTCATCAAAGACTGATAAGATTGATCCTTTTTATGTCTCCCTTCTCATTGGAGGATACCAATTGAATAATTGTATAATAGATTCAGGTGCCTTTGACAATGTAATGCCCATAAAGGTTTCCAATGCTCTTAGACTCACCTTGACTAAGTCTAGTGGTTCTTGTTACTCAATGGATTCAAATTTTGTCCCACTTGTTGGGAAGGTCAAGGATGCATAGGTGACACTCACTAAAATTTCTAGAAAAAGTTTCATTAACTATCTTAATAACAAACATTCTAGCTTCATTTGGAATGTTGTTAAGTAGAAGCTTCTACCAAAACTTGGGAGGAAAAATCTAGATGAATTGGTCTTCTACAACCATTCTAGTTAAAGGATATATGGAAAAGTTGCTTCTAAAAAAAATGAGATATACAATGCAAAAGTAAGGAAATCCAGGAGCTAACATTTTTACCAAGATAGCAGGAAAATGAATCATTTCATAACATCCACAAAGGAGGATGAGATTCTAATCCTTATATGACCAAAAATTCCTTTCTGATGGGATATTGATCATGGAGAAGTATGGATAAATATTGAGTTACAAGAAGATAGTCCCGAGTTGTTGACTAATGCAAACCATGATGAATATAACATGGTTCTTGATGAGCTTCAAGCCAAGAAATCAAATAATGTGTTTACCCATGATGAAGAGGTATTAGCATTCCCATTTGAACATGGAGATTTTATTCATCATGTCATCCATGGAGAAGAAAATCCAACTTGTGACAAAGGTTTAAATATTTTTGAAAGAAGACTCTATGTAATAAATACTAAGAATTTCAGAAGAAATAGAAGACCCTCATCTCAGCCTTGAACTTCTAATGCAAGCCATGGATTTGCAAGACATGTATGAATCTAAAGCTAAATTCTCAACCAATTTGAATATTGGTCATGATTAAATAAAGAAAGATGAAGAATCTCATATCCCTCTTGAAATTATGATAGATGGAGGTGATGATGAAATGGAATTTTTCTCTTTTCCATTCAGAGAAGAAGACTCTTTCCATGATGAAAAGGTTGAAAAAAATAGTTTATAGGTCCTCATATTTGAGATTCCACTAGAAAAAGAAGTAGCGGAATGCCATGATCTTTGGGATGGTGAACCAAACCCTTTGAATAGTTCCCATGAATTTCAGAACAAATATTCCTTAAATGAATATGACGACGAGTTCTCGATAGTTTTGAAGAAGGAATCCTTGTAAGAAATATTGAAAGCTTCAGAAGGTACAAAATATCCCGAACTAAGTCTTGACATATTGAATCATGTTATGGTCATACAAGATAGGTATAAGGCTATTTTATCCTTCATGCAATATCTCGAACACCTCATAATGAAATGGAACAAAAATATGAATTCAAGGCCTCTTGTGGAAAAGTTGTCAATAAGCATGAATATGGGAAATAATAGAACTCGGAACATTCAAACAACCCAATCAAAAATCATCCTTGGGGAAACGATGAGATGCAAAATGAGAAATCAGCGGTGGGGGGGACTCGGAAGGAAATTTACAATTTGAGGCTGATTGTCAAGATAGTAAGAACAATGGAATTTCTGAGTAAAGATCTAAGCATCAAAGAGATCATGTAGGCTCATTCTATTGGAATCAAAAGAGACTGAGAGGGGGAGTGAATTGGTCTATTAAAACTTTAAACCATTTCCATTCATCATTCATTACTAATCAAACAACCATTTAATCATATAACCATATGTGTGTTTTCTTAAGCATTGAATCAACCATACACAAGAAAAAGAGCAAGAGAGTACAAAAGAACACAAAATATATGTGGGAAACCCTCAATGGGAATAAAAACCATTGAATTTTTTTATATTACTCACAAAAATAAATTTAGTGAAGCACCAACTTCACAAGGAGCACCAACCCTACAAAGATAACCAACCCCTGATTTAGTGAAGCATCACCTCCTCAAGGAGGATATAACCCCCTAGGATGGCCAAGCACTAACTCAACCACCTGAAGATTTTTTATCTCTGAATTTTCTACTTCCACAACTAATGGAGATCACATATTCATCTCACAAACACTAGCTTATACCCTAGGTCTTCAATCTTGCACAATCTTCTTCCTTATCAACTTGTCTTGCCTCTAATATCTTGCACACATGTGGTAAAACTCTCCTTAACCTGAAAAAAACTGTATCAACCTTCAATACATGCCTTAATACCTGTAAATAATTCTCCTCTAGGTCACACTTTTCCTCCATGCAAGACTAGCTCACAAAATGAGCTTAAACTCCACTTTTATATGCATTTCAACTCTCAAACCCAAAGGAGGTAGGTACCTCATGATAAATTCAACCCATATACCTTATAAAATTCAATTACATTCATTACAATTCTCACATATGACCCAAATAGGTCATCCTATCCAAAAACAACATTCCATGCACTAAGGTGTCTACAAACCCTACCATTGGAATGCAAAAAATACCCTCATGCCAAAACTATTTTTAGCCAAGCTCTAAAAATAACTAAACATGAGTAAAATGACATTTAAACACCATGTATGGTCTCATTTTTCATGAAACAATACAATTATTTAGTTTAATGGGCCCACTGACTTATTAGCCTTACTAAACAATTGTTTCCAATAACCTCGAATCGACTTTAAGCCTCAAGACCCCTAAGATGGCCTCAACTATGGCATGCATGTGACCACTCTATGGAAATTTAAAGACCTATAAAACACATATAATCATGTTAGAGCTCATGAAATAATCACCTGATCAAACCACACCCACTTTTGTCTTCACCAAAACATGTTACCCAAAGAGCAATTTTCAAGAAGTAACCGGTTAACACCTTTCTTGACACTTTCAAGACCTTAAAATGGATTAATTGGATGCCAAATTCATCCCTATTCACATTTAAGGTGATATAAATCATCACACAATCCATCTCATTCTCTAACCAACTTAGTTCTTCAACAAAAGAAGTTATATCTTGGATAGCCAACAATATTCGTGTCCACAAACTGACCTAGAAACCATAAAAACTCATCATCATGAATACAAAATTATATAAATGGAAATATCATTTAATTATCTTTCCAAAAAAACTTGAATCACCTCATAAATTCTCCTTTAGCTCCTGCAATGTCCATTTCACTCAAGACTCGCTTTTAATTGCCCCAAAACTGTCCTTTGACCAGTCAACCTAAATAGGGCACACTTTGCACTTTTTCAACATCACCATGACCTGAAACCTCCATGGAAATCAATAAAAACTCTAGAATATCATAAATTCTAATTTATTCATTACCTTCTTTGGACAAATTCTCCTTAAAATTAATAGAGCAACAACAATTATACATAAATAATAATACTCCAATTGATAATTTAACTCTCCTCTATTTATACATCCGAAAATACATATTTATAGGAGATTACAGTTCCTAAAATATAGGAACTCCCTCTAACCACACTAACAATATGCCTAACAATAAACATGTTGTATATATTTTTATAACAATGTATAACCTAACATAATTATGACATAGTAAACACTAATTTCCTAACATTTCCCCCTTAGTGTTTACATGGGAAGAAGAACATCAAAAAAATTGGAAACAAAATCATATTTCTCTACATAATTTTAGGTCTACATATTGTTGGCTTGGATCTTGCTATCTGAATCTTGTTGCACATGACTTATCTTCTTCACCACAATGAATCCCATACCGAATGATCACACTTCCACCGATTGACCTACATACATGAACTCAATAATTCTCGCTTTCATTTCCAGTGAATGCACTTTCACCAGCCGATTGATGTTAGAAGTACAACAATTGAAGAATCTCGACAGTCCATAGGATCACTCCGGTTTAGCTTCCTCCTATATAATCTGTTCTCAAAGATCCACAATGCACATTCTCCTCATTTCAATCTTTAGTAGGAATGAATACCATGTTTTATTTCTGCACATGCCTCTCAAAGAAAACAACTAAAATAATATTAAAAAGTGCCACTAGTGTTGTATGTGATCCAGTCGTTGGTGGCTGACCAGAGGCATTGATCACCCTCCATCCTTCATTTCTTTCGACCTAGAGTAGATATGTTTCTTACTCAGCAAATGCGATCTTGAAGCATTTTTTCCACATTGTAATTGTTCTTTTCTCTCCCCTCCCCGTAATGTGAAAATTTTATTTTCTTAGACATCGGGTAACATCAAAAATGCGTCCGTAAGGCAAATTTTTTTATTTTTACAAATATTTGACTTCAAATATTCACAAAACGACTTGACGACTTTACTATGACTCAATTTTTGACTTTTATAATGACACAAACATTGGACTTAATAACCTATTATTCACCTAAACACAATATTTAAGACGAGACAATAGACAAAGTGAAAATAACTCAAATGTGACAAGATGACACTTGACTTTCACAATGATAATTCATAAAAAAATAATATAGACTGACAACTTATGACTTTGACAAGACTATTAATTATACAAAATTGATGCGAGAATGATATGACAATACAAATGACATTATATTTCATGACATACCGACAATGAAAATAAGAGACTAACATTCACCGCCGTGGACAAAAATGATACTAAAAAGAAATCAAATGTAAAATAATGAAACTATATCACCACACCCTTTTGAGAATCATTGCATGGTGATGAACTTCTAAAGCATACGCCATTACAAGTAGAGACAAGTGGAGAGGATCTCATGACATGGAAGAGTATGAGAAATGGCTTGCTAAAAATAGACCTCACGTTTTCGAGAGAATGCTTTGGAGACCTGGAATGAAAGTTTCCAAACGAAATTCAGTTCTCCCAAACATGCTTGTTAGAGAAGTAGATAACTTGATCTGAATGTATTTCATCAATCGCACTTTGAGTAAAGATCTACACATAAAATGAAATGAAGTTGACAACCTATTATGGAGAAATGGAATTTGAATGCAAGCCAAAAATCAGATAATTATCATTATGTAAAAATTACGTGCATTGAAAACTTCAAAAATTGCATGCGTTATTAAAGGAAATGTAATTTATTGATATAGCGTATGATATCCACAGGTATAACCACATTTGATTACTATAATTCAACATTCAATAACTAATTTTCAGATTGGATTCTTTGATATTATGCGTAATGTGAGTATGGTAGATATTCGACTTAAAAATAAGACATGCACATGGGTTTTGCGTGGATTTAATACATCCTAATACACCTACACCCGAGACACCCTCAATAAGAATACATATGAACCTCCCAATACATTACAACTACCAACTAATTTGTACACCAGTGTATGAGTCTAGACACATGGAAGAGAAGATCGGTGTTTCTGTGGGTTCAATCAACAAGTTCTTCTGTAACATTCGAGGCACTCAAACAATATGAAATGCCCCAAAACAAATTAATCTTTCATCTTCATTTAGATTCTCATTATTTTGACCATGGATCTACAACGATTTGATACCAGATAATAGAGCAGCAACAATTATACACAAATAATAATACTCAACGATTTGATACCGTATAATAGAGCAAAGAAATTATACACAAATAATAATACTCTAGTTGATAATTTGCAACTATTCACTATTCATACATCCGACAATACATAGTTATAGGAGATTACAGTTCCTAAAATATAGGAACTCCCACTAACCATACTAACAATATTCCTAACAATAAACATGTCGTATATATTGTTATAACAATGTATAAAAACCTAACATAATTACGATATAGAAAACACTAATTTCCTAACAAACCGCAACTATTCAAAACGAGAATTTTTAGGTAGCGCCTACATATGACCACATGCTTTAACATACCTTTATGGAAATATGGAAGAGTCATATCCAATATCTATGTTAGGAAATAAGGGATAAAATATGCAGAACAATCCCACTCATAATCGCGATAGTAAAAACTAATATGTAGAATAATAACACAGATCTGAAATATAAGTGCATAAAAACAAAAAAACAAAATAACACAACACAGAGACAATATTTAACATGGTTCACCCAATTTGGGCTATGTCCACCAAGAATCACTTGCTCAAATTTTATTACAAGCAACCTCTTCTCTTAATACAGTACCCATATCTATTTGGATCTATGCTAAACAAACTCTACAAAATTCACATTTGAACTCACACACATCTGCAATGTGACATCAACTTTACCATATGCACAAAAGAACATAAATAGACAATTTCTTAAGCAGGTTTACAATACCGTGGATACCAAAACCATGGGCCCAAACCAACCATAAACTATGGGTCAAAAATACCACCCATATGAGAAGAGCGTGTTTTCCAAAAGCTATGAATAGTGTACGCCTTTAACACTTCCACACATGAAAATAGGCTCCAAAACATAACAATATGCCACTTGGAGACTATTTTTCTTCTTAGAAATATTCTTGACCCTTCATTGTCATCCATTAAGAGCAACCAAAGTTGAACACAACTTAATTTTATCCTCAGTGACCACCTTTGTCATTATATCTCATAGGATTCTAACCGGTATGAATCTTTTCCATCTTCAACTTATCTTCCTCCAAAGTTGTCCTAATGAAATGGTACCTTAACTATGTATGCTTTGTCCTAGAGTGGAAAAAAATTCGTATCTAGGTGAATAACACTCTATCTATCACTATGCAGCTTCCTTTCCTCTTACTTATTCCCCAACTCTTCAAGAAATTATTGTAACCAAATTATCTCTTTGCTTTCCTATGTGGAAGCAACATACTCAACCTTCGTGGTTGACAAAGCCACCAACTTCGTAGTCATGAAATGCAGCTCACCGTTGTCCCACCTACAATGTAAATATAACATGTGGTACTCCTCTGCTATCTACATCTCCATCCATATCTGAATCTACATATCCATGCAAAGTGGTGTTCGATCCACTCTAGCACAAAATTTTCTCCATGGTCCATCTCAAATATCGAAGGATCCATTTTATTTCCTATCAATTCTCTTTACCTAGATCACTCATTAATCTACTTATTTCTCCCATTACATGTGCAATATCAGGCCTAGTGCACACCATGGAATGCATCAAACTTCCAACCGTTGATGAGTAAAGTACCTTCGACATTTGGTTTCTCTCCTCCTTTGTCTTGGGACAACTCCTTTGATAACTTGAAATGGCCTGCCAAAGGATTCCTAACTCGGCTTAACATCTTGCATATTAAACCTCTCCAATACCTTCTTAATGTACTCTTCTTGAGATAAAGTCAGCTTCCATCCCTTCCTATCCCTAGATATCCTCATACCAAGGATTTGTTTGGCTACCCCTAAATCCTTCATATCAAAGGATTCACTTAGTTGTTTCTTGATTACTTTTATTTCCTACACGTTCTTTCCTACAACCAACATGTCATCCACATACAGACATAGGATAATATAATTGCCATCATGAAATTTCTTTATATACATGCAATGGTCAAAATGACATGTAATATAACCTTGCTCCATCATGAAGCTATCAAATTTCTTATAACATTGATGTGGAGCTTATTTTAGGCCATACGAGATCTTCTTCAGTTTGCATACCATCTCCTCTTTACTTTTGACCCCATAGCCCTCTAGCTATTACATATATAGATCTTCCTCCAAATCACCATGGAGAAATGTAGTATTTACATCTAGCTGCTCTAAGTGCAAGTCTTATACTGCCACTATTCCAATAACAATTCTAATAGAAGTCATTTTTACTATAGGAGAAAAAATATCATCAAAATCTATACCTTTTTTCTATGCTAACCAATTGATCACCAACCGGGGCCTTGTATATTTTATTTCCTCATTCCTCTTTAAATTTTTACACCCAATTGTTCTGCGATGCTCTTCTAGCTTCACGTAGCTTCACCAAAGCCCAAGTCTCGATTCTCCATGAGAGACCGATGCTCCTCATTCATGGCTTGCTTCCACTTCTTCGTGGCATCTATCTACATTGCTTCATCAAAGCTATCTAGATCTCCACCGTCGGTGAGTTAAAAATAATAAATAGAAGGAGAAAAACGTTTAGGTTCTCTTCTTACCCTATAAGACCTCCTCAATATAGGAGTTTGGAGTTCCCGTTGAGTAAGTTCTTAAACTAATTTATGTACCACTTTCCCATCCAAAAGATACTCTACCATTGCATATTATTTTCTATACTCTTCGATGATTTCCTACAACTTTTGTGTATACATAACTTTCTCATTAAATACTACATCCCTAGATCGAATGATTTTCTTGTCCTTAGTAATCTAACATTTATATCCAAATTCATCACCACCATAACCAATGAAAGTGCATTTTTCCGATTTAGCCTCTAGCTTGGTCATATCATCCTTTCCAATATGAAAAACACCTAACATCCAAAGACCCTAAAAATGAGTAATCAAATTTATTACCATACCAAGCTTTCTCGGGTATGCCTCCATCCAAGGCACTTGAGGGTCCTATGTTTATCAAGTACACATATGTGCTCACTACTTCTACCTAAAAAGAAAGAGGTAGTCCCGCATGTAATATCACGCTCTAAGCTCATTCCATTATTGTCCTATTCATCCTTTCGACACCCCATTCTACTACGAGTTCCCGAATCATCTTCGCCTACGTATTCCATTCTTAGAACAATAATCATCAAACTCATTTCTCGCAATACTCCCTCTATTATATGATCCGATACATTTTAGCTTAAGACCTATTTCAATCTCTACCAAGGCTTTCCATTTAACAAAAGTGTCAAATACATAATATTTACTTCTAATATAATATACACAAAATTTCTTTGTTGCATCATTAATAAAATTAACATAATAATTTGAACCCATAAGAGATGATACCTGAGCCAACCCCCACACATTAGAATGTACCAGATCTAACTTACTCACTTTCTTCATAGGTCCAACCTTGAGAAACTTGACATGCTTCTGTTTCCCATATATGTTGTTCTCACATAACTCCAAACATGTTTCGTATATATGGGAAAATTCTTCTTTATGATCTTCATGCCCTTATGGGTCATATGACCAAGCCTATAGTGCTACAATGTTGTATCTACATCTAAAGGCACAAGATTAAAAGCATTAGTTCTATCGCTGGTTAAATATAAGGTTCCAACCTTCTTACCTCTTGCTACCACAAGAGCACCCTTGGTAACCTTCTAAGAGTCCACTGTAAATATCATAATGTACACCATCACTTCCCAACTACCCCGCTCGATATCAAATTTCATCTTAAGTATAGGCACATGTTTGACATCCTTCAATAGCCATGTATTCCCATTCTGCATCTTTTCCTAAACATAACCTTTTCCAACTATTCTTCAAGGCACATCATCACCAAGAAAAACATGCCCAAAATCCCCTTAAACATAATCAACAAAATAATGCCTATGTGGGGTAGCATGGATAGAAGCCCCCGAATCCAAAACCCAAGATTTAACAATGTTATGCAAAGAAATAATCAAATCATCCTTACATACATTACCTGTTACTATATTTACCTCCTCATTTTATTTATGTTTTTTCTTCTTATCCTGAAGCTCCCAACAAATCCTTCTTTTCATTCCCGTGCTTTCCCATGTACCAACATACCATCTTGCTTTTGGATTTTGACCTTGCACGATCTTTCGATTTTCCATGGTTTCCTCTATTCTTCTATCTCCCTCTAGTTTCCAATGTCGATCATTCCCTGAAGTAGAAGATTCCTAGATATTTTCATTTGCATTTCCTCACTTAGAATCACCCCTACAACATCCTCAAACTTCAAATTCGAGTTAGCTAGAATCGAGTTTCTTACCACCATTACCAGGTTATCCCAACTCTTGGGTAAAAAACAAAGAATTAATAAAGGCCTAAGTTCATCAAATTCTATTGTAACTGAAGCTAATATATTTATAACCATATTAAAATCATTTAAATGATCTACTACTAAACCATTCTAAGACATCTTCATATTAAACAAAAATTTCATTAAAAATATCTTATTAGAGGTAGAGGGTTTTTCATACAACTTCCCTAATGTATCCATAAGTTCTTTTGTAGTCTTTTCCTTTGAAACATTAAATAATACTGAAGATGCAAGACATAGTCGGATTGTCCCAAGTGCCTTCCTATCAAGAAAATCCCATTCCACATACGTCATGCTCAAGGATTTGGTCCCTTTTCTAGATAGTGGAATATAAAGATCCTTCTGATAAAGGTAATCTTCCATCTACATCTTCCAAAGACTAAAATTCTTCCCGTTGAATTTATCAACCCTTGATCTTCCATCATCTTGCCATAGCTCCCACTCAAGCTAAAAATTTCCCTACAATTCAACACTTCAACAAACCAAATGAGGATATTATACCCATTGTTAGGAAATAAGGGATAAAATATGTGGAACAATCTCACTCAAAATCATGATAGTAGAAACTAATATGCGAGAATAATAACACGTATCTGAAATATAAGTGCGAAAAAAAAGCATAACATAGAGATAATATTCAACATGATTCACCAATTCGGCTACGCCCACTAAGAATCACTTTCTTAGATTTTATTACAAGCCAACTCCTCTTTCAATATAGTACCCAGATCTGTTTGGAGCTATGCTCAAAAATTCTACTGAAATTCACACTTGAACTCACACACATCTAAAATGTTACATCAACCCTACCATATACAAAAATAACATAAATAGGTAACTACTTTAGTAGTTTTACAAAACTTTTGGTACCAAAACAATGGGCCAAAACTTCCCATAAACCTATGGGTCAAAAATCCCACCATATGAGAAGAGCATGTTTTATGAAATATTAGGCATGTTTTTTACGACAATTGTGAATAATGTACAATAATTTTAGTGTACAATATTTAACACTTCACACATGAAAATAGGATCCACAACATAACAATCCAATCATCAATTTTGCAAAATAAATCAAAATAGGCTCAGTATACTCACTTTTCTACAAGTTGTTCCCATCTAGAGTTTCAAACCACTTTACCTTATTAACGATCATTCATAAAAATGTGACAATAAAACCACCTCATTATTTTTTTGAAATCTTAATAACTGACCTTATAAGATACCTCAAATATATCAGGTCCCCATGAAAATCATACAGTTCACAACGAGCATTAAAAGGTCCAACTTTGTTCTAAAAACACACTGAAACTTACTCGGTTTCACCAAAACTTGCATATCTTCAAAATCTTCTTTAGAATGACCTGAAATTTGACATGAAGCACCATGAAAACCTTCTATAAATTTCCATGATCTTCGTATAGATCATATATCTCTAAAATTTTCCATCCAATCTCACTTGCATGTGTTAAAATGCTTGTTTCTCAACTTTAGCTTCCCAAGGACCTTGTAAATGCTCTGGTGCTAGAAAAAGCATGGAATGACCTATAACTAGCCATTTTTACCATATGCAAACCAATGTAACCTCATGACACATTATACCATCCATATTTACCTCATAACATCAACTAATCACCTCAAGAAGATTCATACCATGACTAGGCATACACAAACATGCTCCAAGACACCATGATAACTCACCAAAATTGGCATAACCACTCAATATTCATATTAGGAACCTTAATAACATCATATGGGGACTCATAATATACCAGGACACCATTTTCCATCAATGGGGTTAACATAAATGAAAACACAAACCCATAATGGCCAACAATCTCCCCCTTTGTCATTGATGACAACCATCTTCAAAAACATTGATGGCAACCAACATGAACAACACCTACATAACCTTGAATACATGTTTATGATACCACTTTCCCCATTTTCCATCTATGAAAATGGCTATACAACTACTAAACATATAAATGATAACACACAATGAAAACAATGGACAAAACTCACTTACTTGCTCAAAAAGCTCCCCTGGGACTATACTTTCCTCTATTTGAATCCTTTATTAGCAAAAACAGATCCATGGACCTGTAATCAACATGAAATCCATCTCCCCTAGACTAGTACTCTTTGTTTTGGCATTTAACCATGGTTTTCATCACTTTCTAGGTCTGTTTTAGGAATATAAGCAACAATTTACCTCTAACTCAACATTTCCACCTTTTAGATATGTAGTCCCCGAACAACTTATTCAATGCAAGTTTGACCATCTTATTCATGCTTTAAAACCAATATTCATCATGAACTCATCCCATATAGCTCTCCCTAGAAGCATATCATCCTTATCAAACTAAAAACACACAAATTGGGCTACTTACCTTGCTTGCAAATCATGAAAATAGATCAGCAACATTTGCATAGTCCTAAAGATATTTCTCATTGTAATCAACCTATTTGAGCATAAAGTTTGTACTCCCATGCTTTAGTAGTTCATATCAGACATATATCACTTATTTCTCTAGCTATGTGTATGAAAATGTGACAAATACCTCCCTTGAACCTATAGACTACAATATTTACCTTCTTGGAGCAAATTAGGCTCCCCTACCTTTGAGACACTTCTCAAAACTGAAATGCTTGTACAAACCTTATCATAATGATTTCTTGTTTCCTCAACCATTATAACAACCTCAAACATGTTATGTCCCCAAAGGACACATTGCAAAGCTACTACTTAATGGCTATAGACCTCTAACCATACCAAGCCATCTTAGTTTATCTCTTTAATGCCCAAACTAACTTCCTCTTCCTATAGCTAACCTTAGAATTCTTAATCATATTGTACCAAATCTTGCAATCAATATTTACTCTAACATATTAAACTTTTTCTTCATTCAATAGACCTTAGTATGGTGTTATTTGCATTTCTCATGCTTGATCAAGCACTCTATCAAATTAGACTCACAAGATCACTTTGTCACACCGAGTGCATTTTCCCAAGAATCCATGCACGATTCTTTGTATAAGCTTGAAGACACAAACTCTAAATAATTTTGGAAGCATGATATAGACCATCAAGAAAATGAGGAGTGCCACTTAGCTCCATGAAATCACAACTAAAAATCTCACATCTATAATCCACTCGATAATATAATTTAGACATGTCACCTCTATTATAGACCTTCTAACACTTTTCAAGGCACTCCTTACCACTAAGATTAAGTTTGATTCTCCAATTAGTTTCTACTGGTCTTTGAGTAACTTATGCCACTATTACTTAGAAAAACATGGCTACTCCTTTGTCTCCAATAGATGTAACAACCCAATCCTACTTTATTTTGCCTTTGAGTCTTCATGAAAGGATACAACTATCCCTTTTGGCCTTTGAAAATCCTCTCATACTTGTAGGTCAACATTTGTAACACTTTTCTTCTTGATGCACCTATAACAAACACTTGATCTCCTTCACAGTTCATATTAACACACTTAGAGTTCTATACATTTAACTACACTTGGAAAAATTCTACAAGATGACCTTCAAGAGATTTTATTCCATCATAGACTTTGGAATACACAAGTAAAAATATTTTGCATTGAACACCATCTAATGTAAACAAGAAGGACACAAAAAAATTCACCGAGACATAATGTGCATCTACATCATTTCTCCATTTCCTTTTAATCTTTGTGACACTTGTCAAACCTTGGATCTCTATGCATGATCATGAAAGGGCTTCTAAGTGAAACATTTTAAGCACCCCGAGGATCATTCGGACCCACTTTTCAAGTATAAATGATTTATGAATCACTTGAGCAGAGTATTCAATTTTTCTTGGTTATTTTCTCCGTTCACGGTCAAAGAGCTTACCTACTTACACTACTTACAAGATGTGTATTCACATACCTTTTCATTAAGAATATTTCAATGATCCTTTATCCTTTTATTTCACTCATGATTCCAAAGAAACTCTTAGATTTTTATTTTCATGAATTTTTCTCCAGCACTTCTATATGAATGATATAGTAATTTTCTTTGACCCCTTTATTCTTCACAAACCGATTTGTAGTCCCGTAGGTTTGCATTACTCTTCTCCTTTAAGATTGTCTCCACATGATGACACAATATCAACATTATCAATGATCACCCATACCTTTACCTTGAACTCTTCCATTGATATGATATATTGGATTTTGGGAGACCTACTTGAAGGCTTCATACCCTAAACCCATGCTTAGAGTACCATCATAATGACCTCTCACTTTGTACACACTTGATCATGATAACTTCTTGACTCAACAATATTGAATGCATATGACATAGACTGCATAAACTTTGAAGCTTACCTGGACAACCTCTTGAATTCCTCTTATGCACTCTTGAAATGTTGAGCACATTTTGAGTCACCCGTAGTATACTTTTTCCAGTCTTTACCAAATCCCCTAAGATATTCCCATCTGTACCTTCTCATTTCAACTCCATTTGAAACATTACAGTCACTTTTTCCAAGTATAAAATTTTGCAACTTTTTATTAAGAGCTTATCACAAAGACTTAAGCTTGAATCACATATTAGAAGACCATCTAAGAACTTCTTACAGACTGAGAACTTCATTCAAGGTTTTAAGAGATTCAAAACACACACCAAATTCATTCATACTCTTCCTCCTTGGCTTCAAGAATGCTTACTTGATCCCTATTTATATAAAAAAATTCCCACTTCACAAACTTTCACCTTGAAACACCTTGATCAAACTTGTAGCATGTCTTTGGAGAATGCATACATGATCAACTCGAGTGCACACCAACATCTAGATACCTTATTCTCTTGAATATAGCCTCAAGCACACTATTATGAAAATAATAATTCAACAATGTTATACTTAAGTGAGCACACTTGTTTTTCCATGAATGCATCTTGTGGGTGCTCTTCAATTTACAAGTGCTAGACTCATAACTTTATAGCTACAAATTTCACACTTTCAACCATCATATATCTACTGACTCAGAACACATTGTCTTAACATTATCTTACACAACTCATCATCCTTCATGTAGAATTATTGATGCAAAATAACCCTTGACACTACATCAATCCTTAATATATTCAACTCGTCATCTTTTAGAGAAGTTACAAACCTTAAGTATTCTTATGAAAGATCATAGATGACTTCGAGGTAGAGAGCAACATTTTTCAAGATGATTTTTGACTAGAAAAACTTAATCCAAGCTTGAAAGATTACATTTATCACTCAATACACCATCCTTTTAGGTTGTTTCCTTTTATTCACATGACCTCATTGATTCCCTTAGCATGTTCTTTACACTTGATTATACCTCTCGAGACACATTTTTAATCTTTTAGTAACACACACACTAATTAGACTCCTTTGATCTTAGACACCCCTAATTTTTTTTTCAAGCTTATCATTACCATTTGCACATACCTTAAGAAAAGTATGAGGACACAGATTAACACCTTGACCCATAGACCAATATCAATTTACTTGTGCCACCACCTAATCCAGAGGAAGACACACATATTTAGTATACTTAGACCATAACTCAACTCAACATGCTTCTAATGGGGTCATTCTCTTTTAATGAATTCTACGTTTGCACTTACATACTTGACTATTGTTAAAGAAACTTCTCTTCCTCAATAAATCTCATTTGAAGACTTCAACTATTTATTCAAGTATAGACTAGAGACTTCAAGGACACCTCATATCACCGTAGTACACTAGACATAGATTCATGAAGTACACATTGTATCACAAAGCTTCCTTTTACATATTGACAAAACACTTGTAGGCTTTGAGAAAACTTTAAGAAAAAACATAAGTCAAGAATTTTTTCAAGGAATTATCACTATAGCACCACAAAATCGATAACTCAACATGACCTTTTACCATTCTTCTAGACTCAAACTCAACAATTTGACTTGGAACAAAATTTTATAACTTGTCACCCTAAGAACTCACGTATATTATACCAAGAACCTTGATACTACTTTGACACACACATATTATACATAGCTACTTAACATCATGTGCATTGATTACATAATAGAACTCACACAAAGAACACACAAAATACTTACAATTTTAGACAACTATCAATGAAAAAATGAATTAAAACACATAGATGGATCTGTCTGAGGAATGACAAAGATCTGGAGGGAATCCGTGAGCACCAAAATGTTGCACTCAACCGCAAAACGATGTAGCTTCAAGATCAAAGCAAGAAATCATTCATGGAAGCAATGTGCATGCATTGAGGAAAAAAATTTGAAAAAACCAAACTCTATTCCATTCCCCATGTGTTGCTCAAGATGAAAGGGTGTACAAATAGTAGTGGGGTGTGTAACTCCCCCACAAATGTAGTCATCGAGAAGTGGGAGTTACATTCCCGAATAGCCGGTCAAATGTAACTCCAATGATGCTCTATGATGTGTGTAAGAGCCATAATGACACCCTAGGACACCTAAGCATGGTGAATCACCTATGTGGAGGTATTCCATGTATTTAAAATAAATACATGGAAAATAACCTACACCAACACCCCCCTAAAGCATAGCTTAGGTGGAGACATAGATGAAAACAAGGAGAGAAGTGGGTCCCGAAAGAAGCCTAATGAGGTACCCACATACAAGAAGCTCTCGAAAAGTGGAGTAAAAGGAGAAAACCCAATGGGAAAAAACTCCCCCAAAAGAGAGACAAGTCCACTCTCTAATCTAAGAAAGATGCCAAGGATGGGTCCCGGCCACAGACGAGCCTAAGTAAAGGTACCCATGTACAAAGAGGCAATCTCTTGGAAAGAAGAAGAAGAGAGAAGAAGAGGGAGACAAGAGGAATGCAGAAGATGCCATGGAAAAATCTGAACTCGCAGCTCTGTGGAGGTCTCCCGTAAGAATGTCGATCACGAGATCCTCTGCGCTCCGGACTCAAGAAGAGCCACTGGATCGAACTGTGCCTACCCTTAGGAAGGACAAAATGGAGTGCTTGGAAGTCCGCCCACTCCATAAAGGAAACCAAGGCGGAAACTAAGAACTCTGAGTCTGGTTCACTTAAGTGTGACATAGGTCTAGTGAGTGAGTGCCAAGGAACCAAAGGTAATGCCACGTGCGTAGAACTATCAGAGTGAAAAAGAGGAACACCCGTAGAAAGGATGTCCAAGTGATGTGAAGGGAACAAAACATCCTCCATAACAAAAAAGGGATCCATAACTGAGGGTGGATCAATGAAGGTCTTTGGAAATGTGGAAGTGACATGATTCCGGAAGGGGCACTCCCAACAATAGAGATGATGAACTCCTCTAAAACACCTGTAGATGGATGAGGGACCTGTAGTGCATCACAAGTAGACTCTGCAAAAAGATGACTAAGGTCAGGTAGATACTCATCCCAATGAGGGGGCTCAACAAACAAAAGAGTGATGTCAAATAGGTATGAGTCATCCAATGAAGGTAGAGGAGTGAAATGGGCCTCGCACACTGAAGGTGGAAAAGAGGCCGATGTGATGACTTTATGAGACTGAGAAGGAGACTGCTCGATATCTGATGAGATGTGGGAAGTGTCAACACTCTCTGGAATAATGAGAGAAAGAGGAGAAGAGTCTTCTATAGTACTCTCGACATCAAAACTTGATGCACAATCCTTGTCATCAGAAGTAGAACCAAGCGAGTCTATGTCAGTAGAACTGCCATCACATGAAGAAATGGAGGAGATAACTGAAACAACAGTAGCAACAACGGTGTTAGTATGTGAAGGGTCTCCATAGAGGGACTGAACAATGCTCCAGACAAGGTGAGGTGGATCTGAGTGTGCCACGTGAAACCAGAGAGATCGAGAGATATGCATCATCATGTGACCATAGATGTGGTCACAAGTGTCAAGAAAATCCTCTAGATGACGATGATCAAAAAGTGCAGGAGCTGGCCCAAGTAAGAAGGGTGAAAGACCCTCGTGGGCTGAACATTCCATGGAAGCATGCTAAGTTGAATAGTTCCCTCTCCCGGTGAGAAGTGGTGGAGGTCAGTAAGTGATCATATGATGCTCAAGTCTGGAAAGATCACTCTCTATGATGCGAAATGCAAGATGCACAAAAGCAAGACGTCGACTCGGCCGATAATGCGTTTGCATGTGAAAGCCCAAGAGTACAATCAACCCCCCAAAATGTGGCACTTTATAAAGTAGTGAATTTACAAAACTAACAATGCCATCACGTAATGTGCAAAAAATCATGCAACTTTGACCAAGGAAGTGCTAAAAAACGAGCAACGAGTCAAAAGTTATGGCATAAAAACAATTCCCACAACTGATGGAAAAAGTCAATAAACGCTGCAAATTGATTAAAAAAGTGCACGAGATGGGTGCAAAGGGTATCATGTGGGTACTTGTTGGAAATGGCATCAAATTTCAGGTATAGTTTGTTTTACTTGTGAGGGGGGATTAGCCTCCCGCCAACTCCTGACCTCGCCTCTATATTCGTCACTCAAAGGAAGGACATTCAACCAAGCAAACTACAAAATTAAAAATTTATTACAATGCCATAATGGAATTTTTTTAACCTCAAAACATTAAAAAAGGAATTTTTTTGACCTACAAACAATTTTAAAAGGGATGGGGCCCACGTTGTTAAGCCAAGTTGCCACGTCCCAAGTCTATTAGAGAGCAGCCATATCGGTGGAAGGTTAAAAACCCGAATACATCTTAGCCCACGGTGGTCGGGAGGGTGATGACAGTTCGCAAAGCCAACAAAGTGTGCTTTGTAACCACCGAATGAAGGTGTAATCACACACAAGGTAACACACATAGTAGTCAAACATAGATTCCATGTCCCATGTAGCAGCCAAACATGGATCCACGAGATGAAGCAGCATGTGCAAAGTCCCGACTTGGCTAGGTAGAATAATGGCCGAAAGGTCAATATGCTGGGTCAGGAGAACATGAGCCGGTGGAGGGCAGGATTCACATGAAGTGGTCAAAGGCATTGGGCCATGTGTGCAGGGTAATCCGTTGTTTTGCAGCGTAACAGGAATGCGTGGAGATCTGCCAATAGAGCCTATTGAATAGTGAATCCACAAATGGGCATGGGTGGTAGAGACCCATGGGAAAGAGCACAACATGTAAACACATAAAAAACAAGGCACTAGAATAGAATAGGTAGTGAGCATGCCTAACCAAGCACAGGATTTGAAAAACACGCAGGGTTGATGCCGAGTTGAATGGAGAACAAGGAAAAGCTGAGTGTGGGTTCCATGTAAATTCTCAGTGAGGTGGGATATTCCAATGGTGAAGGAGTCAACCGAACAGGGAGCTTGCAATGTGAGACCAAATGGTAGACCAATGCAAACAAGTTAGCAACTTAGCACGAGAAAAAATAGATATGGAACACGTCCAGGCAGCAAGGCTTTATCCCAACGAGAAAGATCACCAAAAATAATGCTAAAAGGATTCTCCAAACCACAGATCATGGCAGAACGATGGTAATCCCAAATATGTTCAGCAAAGGAAGAACCTAAGCTTCCAAGGAATAAAAATGGTGCAGTTTGACCCAGGAAGCAAAGTATGAGTTGATCATAGAGTTGTCTGTGAAGCCAATGCAAACTTCAGAGAACTCAATGCAAGAAAACACCAAATGCAAACCCGAGACCAAATACGAGCGGGCAGGGAGAGTATAGCTCGAAGTAACAAATAAGACAACACTAAACTCTGAAATCTGCAACCCGTGAATTTGAAATGCACCCTAGAACACACAGAAAATACATGCATATCCTATAAAACAAGAAACCACGAACCATGCACGAGTCCCTTAAAAATGCAAGTAGAGCACATGCAAGGGAGATCTTGCACAAGAAACTACGAGATGGAGAGTAGTAAGAAAATATATTATGAGCAACACAATTCCAATCCTCAAGATCTCGATACCATGTCAAAGGAATGATGAATATTTGGAGGGAATCCGTGAGCACTAAAACATTGCACTCAACCGCAAAACAATGTAGCTTCAAGATCAAAGCAAAAAATCATTCATGGAAGCAATGTGCATGCATTGAGGAAAAAAATTTGAAAAAACCAAACTCTATTCCATTCCCCATGTGTTGCTCAAGATGAAAGGGTGTACAAATAGTAGTGGGGTGTGTAACTCCCCCACAAATGTAGCCGTCGAGAAGTGGGAGTTACATTCCCATAATAGCCGGTCAAATGTAACTCCAACGATGCTCTATGACGTGTGTAAGAGCCATAATGACATCCTAGGACACCTAATCATGGTGAATCACCTATGTGGAGGTATTCCATGTATTTGAAATAAATACATGGAAAATAACCTAAACCAACAAAATGACATACCTAACAACTTTTTAAGTATCCTATAGACCCAGTTTCTTCAACTTATCTTACACAAGAGCTTGAAAGGCATTCAAACACATGTGATCTTCTTCAAATAGTGCAAACATACTTCCTTGACCTAGTTTGGGCTTGATGACATTTTTAACCTTGTTAAAACAAGTATCCTCCTTGACAACCTTCCTATACTACATGGTGGGCTGAGTATCAGCTCTCTTGACCATATTAGCATGATTAACCATCTTCTTTCCCCTAAAATCTGACCTAACATCCTTCTTGACCATAGGATCAGACCTTACATTGAACCTCCTCTTGCTTTGGAAAAATATTATAATATGACCTGATTTTTGACTGATGACTTGTGTTAATTTCCTTTATAAACAACTCATCTTCTCGTATTTTGATTGAGCCATTGTAGTCATGTCTTTATATTTTCCAGTTACACTCACAACATTATCATCGCAACTTCAACTTATGACATGATTACTAATTAATGTAGTTATCTCTAGCTATCTTTATTTTGTGGTATTTTATGTGTTCATTTATTTTTATGATTTCAATAATTTGTTTGAATGATGATATGTTTGATGCCACTCTTAGTTGTAAGAATCTTGATATATGAAACAAAGGACCCATCCACAACAACTCATTTCAACAACCCATATGTAGTCAAAGGGAATCACCTGCAACAAAGAGACACATTATGCAGATATTTTGGAAAGCATGAAGAACAAAAAATTAGGTCTATATGTGTCATTTAGGAGCAATTATAACCAGTAACATGCATGACTAATAAATAACTCAACCTTTAATGTTATCATTTATCAGTAAACTAATTGATTAAGTTATTACATGATTGAAGGAAATAGTTGAATAACTAAAGATTAACTAAACACCAGTTATGAGTTCCATAGTATGTGTTCAATCTCTTGTTGTTCTATTAGAGATCTTCCATTTGTTCTACTAAATATCTTTTACTTAATTTGTTAAAATCCTAGTTGAATTCTTCTTCTCAAGTCTTGTTGTAAGATGAGAAGTATAAAAGAAAGGGTTAGTGTTGGAAACAGAGGTAGTTAGATTCATATGATTCATAGAATTCATTCATAGTATGATTCAGAAAGGAGATTTCTTTATTCCTTAATGTAATATTTGTGCAAATTTAATAAATATTTGAGTTCTATTTATTAGTCTCTAGTTGCATAATTTAGGAGGTATTTGATGCAGCCTAGAATTTACCATGAATAACCTAGGCGTGTTGGCACATCACCCGGCCTAAGTTAAGCACTCACCAAGTGCGCAATGGTACTAGGCCCCTCATTAGAGTTGCTTGTGTAGGATGTGATTATGATGAAGATATAATGTATTTAGATCAATAAATAGCATAAATATTCCACAGAGCATATTCCAGATCTAGATCTAAAAAAATAATGAATTAAACAATAAACATAATGAAGTCAACCATGTAAGAGTCCATTACAGTCTGTTTAACACAATTATTCACATAATACACTCCATTATATTAAATCATAGTAAATACAAAAGCTTATTGCAATAAGTAGTACCATAAGTTTATGCGTGCATCATATCTGGAAGCATAACTCCACAATAGCTCATACATAATGTATCTTTAACTACACAGATTAATACATATTTATAAGGGTGGGGACTTTCCCTTCACTACTTATGCACTTCCCAAAATAGGTCGCATGCTGAAAATAGTCATGCGCCTTTACAATAACATGCACACATGCAAGTGCACTAATAATAGATCTCTTACAGTTAATTGACAGTAGTAATCCTATTATTAACTCGAACTCATGCATGACACTTAGTAGACGCTCTTCCCAAAATAACATTTTCGTGTCGCGCAAGTCTCCATCCCATTGTGTGCTTCGTACACTATCTCCAAAAATAGCCCATAACCATGAAAATGGCTAAGTCTTGAATCAATCTGTATTTTATGCGTGTTTCCTTCCCTATCCTTTCACGCCTTCAAATATGCCTTGCTACCACATGTAAATATTTTGTGTGCCCTCTCCTTAGTGTCATATTCTATCTTCTCAACATTACCCCACACTAAACTACATTTTCATCTCGAAATGGGGTTCCTCCTAATGTTCCCAAAGAATAAATAATAAGAATGAAAGAATGTAAAGAATTACTTTACAAATAATGGACTTCTATTCTATAGCACCCTCTGCTTCAACCGACAAGATCAACTCTGGATATTCTTCTTTAATCTCAACCTCCAAGGCTTGCCAATCATCCAACACATTTTTGGTCTTCTCTGAATGTCTGCAGTGATGGACTCCAACTCATCCTGGGTCATCTCTCCCTTTTCATTCTGCAATACTATGACAACATTAGCCATAACAGACATCCTTCCCTCCAGAAGATCCATATTTTGTGTTATGAGCTTTCCAAGCTCATCCATCCTCTCCTTATGTAGATGTTGTGTTGTTGTAAGGGCTTCATGCTTTTGCTTCACTAACACCAATCTCTCTGTGCGCCCTAAAGTCTCATCCTTCATTGCTTTCATAACTTCATTATCTTCCAATATAGTTTTGATCTTGATCACCGCATCTAGAGTTTCAAAGATATGTTCAAAGCTTGGTCTACTTTATTCATCTCATCTTATAAAGTTTGGAGCAATGCCTTGTACGATGAAATATTTCTAGCCATAGAGGCATTTTCTTTCTCTGCTTCCTATACAGGTCCTTTAGCACCGACATGCAAATTATTCCATCCTCAAGCACCAAATCAACTAACATATGCACATAATGCATAGATGAAGGAAACTTTTTAGGTACCTTAGACTCTAAGTGCGGTCTTTCTTTCAGGACATAATCGCCAATTTCTTTTGCCATGCTGATGAAGGATTCATTCTTTTTCTGCTCTAAGTCCTTCTCCCCTTTTAGACATGCTATTTCTACAGCTTTTTCCTTGTTATCTTCTCATAGCGCTCTAATAGTGGCAACCTTATCTATGTTCCTCCATGCCACTTTTGTAGATACCTTAACCAAGGCATTTCTCACCTACTCATCAGACATGAGAGTTGGCTTTATAGTCATGTGTCCTACTCTGTGGTGCCTTCTTCATTCTTTTCGGGACACACATGACTCCTCACATACATCAAAATTGGGCTCATCCATGTGAGTTTTCATGGACCAGATAGTTGTTTCCTCACACACGTAGTGGCCATGTCTGGGTCCATCAACTCCCATCCATACAACCCCTTAAGGCCCATTGTACTCTGGAAATGAGCATGGACAATTTTATTGGTGTCCTCAGCATAGCCCATACTTGGCCCAACATACTCCCTACTTGGTTCTCCTCATTCTTGGCCCCTTAGGAACTTGAGCACCAAGGTTTGGAGTTGGATCTTCAATGTTTTGAGCAATATCATGCTCTATTTCTTCTACCTCCTTTGCACCTTCCTCTTCATCCTTCATATCCTCATCCCTGGGTTCTTCCACATCTTTTAGCTGTACAGGGGTTCTAGGTGCGCTCTCTATAGACTCCTCTACCTCCTCATTTAGCTTTAGTTTTCTCTCTTCCTCTCAGTTGTCTCTTTCTAAGGAGAGATTCATGGTGATATCCTCATAGGCCGTGGGGTTCCCGTGCCTTGTGTCCTTATTATTATGAATACCCATTTAAAGTGGTGCTCTCCATGGAAATATTGGATCCAAGCTTCTACATTGATCCGAAAATAATCAAATTATTACGACCTGATCTCGGACCCTTATAGGCTTTAATTATTTGCCGATAATTTACTCCTTTTAAGTAATCAATTTAAAATAATGCAAGACAATAACGACAATTACACACAGATTGATTACGGAGTTCGGCAATTTCCTACGTCTCCGGGTTCGTGATCGAACCGTTCCACTAGTCAAAACTTGTAAGTTACAATAGTACTTTCACAAGAAAACCTAATGGAATTTTACTTTCCTATCAGTACACCAAACCTTCGGACGACAAGGGTGAAAAATAGCACCCGACTTCCACCTTCTTGATGCACAATCTCCTTCGGCTGTGATCGGCCTTCCCGACGTAAACAATGCGAAGCTAGCACTCCAGTCAACAATCCAGGATTTACAAGTAATTGGTGTGGCGCTATGGGCCTATTGGGTAGTTTACATTTCACTCCCAATCACAAATATTCCATCTAATATTGCCTAAAATAATAGGCCAATAGACAATACTTGTTGACACATCCCGCAAATAAGCTTAACAAATAATAAGCTCGGGATTGGTGTCTCCGTTACACCGGTGTCCACTGTTCCGTGCTCTAGAAATGAGCTTCTCCGTGGCTTCGGTGTGTACAATGTCACCAGTGTGTCCACAACAAGCTTAACAAATAATAAGCTCGTGTTGTGTGTCCTTTACCATGCACTAGGTACCCTATTTATACATTTTTAGGGTCCTAAAAATAATGCATTAAAAATTATCCTAAGGCTAATAATAGCCTCATCTCGTAGCATGTGAATGGGATTTAAAATCAGATTGCATGTTTAATAAGGGATTAAATATTCCCATTTTAGCCGATTGTATATTTTAATGAGATAAATATCCCATAAGCGGCATTTGATGAAATGGGATTAATACCCATGTGGAGCGGATTGCATAAGGTAAGTGGGATATCCCACATTTTTGCGGTGAAGTGGGTTATAAACCCCACATTAGGCGGCTGAATATTGTTTAAGGCTTTAAATAGCCTTTCTCCACGTGCCAATGAAGTGGTCAATGACCACGTTGGAGCATAACCGCCCCATCTCCACCGCTTCACCACCTTGTTCGCCACGTGGATGTCCACGCATGGGTCTAGCCCCTAACAACCACTTCACCACCTTGCAACGTGGTTAAAACATATGCATTTGATTTTGGCGGTTCATACTAATGTTTAAAACATTAATATATATATGTGGCGTTTGAAAAGTGACCTTACCAAAATAATATTATTTCGACCCATACAATGTGGAATAGAAATAATTCTGTAGTCCACTTGTCGTCTCCCGATAGGCAAATCGAGCGAATTTGACGAGTGTTGGCAAGCCACGTGTCACAGTGCGATTCGGTCCAATATTGACCAGTTGACCAGAGTTGACTTTCCCGCTGACCGAACTTTGACCGAACATATCTAGAGCTCCCGATGTCCGTTTGTCACGTTCTCATAGTCGTTGGAAAGCTCTCGAGATGATCTTCTGCATTGACACCATTTAGAGATGTTTAGGGAACTTTTGAAAATGATCCCCTGATCATACATCCAAGTCTTCATCTTCTTCTTGTACCTGAGGTGGAGTACCCACGCACTCAGTCTCTACTCTATCTATGGGATGCCTTCAGCCTCTATGATCTAAGCCACCACTATCTTCATGTTCTTCATCCTCCTCATCCACCGCTATAGTTTCTGTAGGCTATGGGGCTAGCACATTCTCCATTGTATGTTTTCCTTTAGGTAACGCTTAGGAGCGTGAACTCATTTTCTACATACTTTTTATTCTCCAACTTAGGCTTAAGTTGAAGGTATATAAGCATGGCTCCACTATCCCCAATAGCCAAGCTTACTAGCTTCATACTTATGACATCTGAGATGAGCCTTTCAATATAGGTAGCCCAACCTAGATACACATATGCCTTCCTTAGAGTGTGGTAGTCATAGTCTATCTTGTTTGCATTAAAGTTCAAGTGGCGTGTATCACATCGCAAATCGGTGGGTTGATGCCTAGAAGTAATGCATCGTGAAGGCATATAGTAGTTTGCACCATGGCCTCCATGCCCCATCCCTCATATCAAATCATGTGATGCAGAAGTGTTGGTACATCTCAAACTGTCTTACCTTTCCCACCACCGAAGGTATCTCTTTGGGAATGTGTCACTCCTCTTAAAATGTCATGCTAATTCAGTCATACCACATCTCTGACCTCTGCTTAAATGGCCCACTCATTGATCCTTCACATAAATATTTTTCAAACCTCTCTCATGAGGGACTTATTTTCCATGGGATACTCCCAAATCTTGTTCTTTGGCCCATCGGTACTCTAATTTCTACAAAAACAAGGGAAAGGAGGATAGTGCCAAAACTTATATTCTCTCTTGTGCACACTTCCTCAACAATGGTGTCTACAATATAGCCTACTAGGTTATAGACTACTCCCTAAGACATTTTCTTCGCAACATGCAGCCACATGGTATTCACCTGTGACCATCTCTCTTGATCATTCAACTTGGTTACCAAATGCGTTGTTTCCTACACCACTGGATACTTCTTCAATTTATCAATTTCCATTCCGTGCGGACCCTTAGTATACCCCAACTCCTTTCTTGTCTCTATGATTGTTTCTTTATCAGTTAGATCACTAACAAGGTCTACCCCTATGCCCTTCAATCATGTCAATGTTGAAATCAGGGCCACTGTGATTCTAACCCTTCGTCTGGAAAAATAGAAGAATTCCTCATGGACCCTACTCATCATCCATTGGTATAATGGTTCATACTTACCAAAATATAGGATCTCATATAACTACTAGACTCCTATCTGCTTCAACAATTTCTCCCCAAAGATCGTCATATACTGCGGCATATCCTTCACCATGTATTTGTTGGTCTTTGTACTCAACAATGGGTCCAACTCTTTCTTTTTGTCAGATGTACGATGGTTATAGTGGCTTATTTTACACCCGTGAATGTGGGAATCCCACTCTTTCTAGACTATCACACCTTCTCGAGTATCATCTTTAAAAAATTGCTCTTGGGAGCCATTTCAACTTCATCTTCTACCTTCTTCTTTCCTTTCAAGCTTGTGGTAGGGTGCTTTCTTTGGTGCCATCATAAAAATCTACATTTTCCGTTGTCTATAACAAGAAAACTCAAACCCTAGCTTGAATCTACATTCCCTAGCTTGAAACCGTGTGCCCTAGCTTCTTTTCAATGCCTCTTCTTCACTCAAACCCTTCACCAATGGGGACACAAGCCTCTTCCATGCAATAATCCACTCTCCACCTCAATATGACTCACTCATCTTGATCGCACTTAGCTCGCTCAAATACTTGTGATTGCAAAGGTAAAAATGAACCCACATCATGTCCTTATATAGATTTTCAAAAAGTTAGTGCATTTATTTCTCCTTCACCAACCAACAATCCTCTCATTAATTGACCATTTTCACAATCTCCATGTGGTACATCTTCGTGCCCCAGCTATAACCTTCTAGCATGCCTTCCTACCTTCTAGCTTCTAGCTACGACTTCTCTTCATTGCATTTTCATGTGCCCGAGTAGCTCACTATTGCACCTTCCCCTGTAGTCTCCACAATGAGCTTCTTACTTTGCGTTAACTATTCCCTCATTTATCTCCATCTACGATCATCTTTTTAAAGTAATCTCCTTTCTAACAACTCCTCTCCAAACCTAAATAACACATGTAGCAGTTTGTTCCTTTATGTGTACCCAGTTGTAAATAGCCACCCACACCAATGGTATATGCAGTCCTCTATACATAAAATTTCTTCAAATGGTAATTAGCTTCCAGCATAAACACACTTATTACACAAAACACCAACTAAATTGACAAATCATAGTGACGAAAAGGAAATACATTAAGGAAATACAAAAATGAAAACCTAGTCTAAATGGCAACACTTTGCTTATTACCAACACCAAGAATTCCTATTTATAGTAGGGCTTCAACCTACTCCCGTTAAAGTAACTGGGTAACCCTATTCCATAAAGTGTCTCTAAATGATAAGTGCTTGATTCAAGTATATGAGTGATAATATACAGTCCCAACTACTACACTTTAAGTTTACGTGGATGGCACATAAACTTAGAGTCATAAAGAAGCACCATCTATCCCATCTCAAGCTTTTTGTCCCTGATGTGCCTATCATGCCATGCCTTCTACCTGGCCTTTTCCTACTTCTGACTCCAACATGTTATGGCGCACCTCTCATCCAACTGTATCAATTTATCAATTATTTCTTCCAAAGCTTGCTCATCAGCTAGACCTCCAATGCGTGAAATACGCAAAGAAGGTAACATGAATTCCATAGGAAGAACTACTTTTGTGCCAAACACCAACTGAAATGGTGTGGCCTTATTCAACCTCTTATATGTTGTTTTATACGCCCAAAGCACAACAGAAACTTTATCATCCCAATCTTTCCTTCCAACGTCACATTTTTTTGTCAATGTCTAGCTCAAAATCTTGTTGAAGGCCTCAACAGTCCCATTTTCCTAAGGATGATAGGGTGTAGTCTTATGGTGCACAATCATAAATTCATCCAATAGTATCCTAATCATCTCATTTAGAAATTGTGTTCTCCTATCACTTTTCAATATCAACAGCACTCATACCTTATAAAAACATATTCCCATAAGAACTTGGTTATTGTAGCGGTTTTAAATCCTTGGTAGGTGTTGCTTCTTCCCACCTTGTAATATAATTTGTGTAAGTGATGATGTAGCACGATCTAGTTCTATGCGTAGCTAGCGAAATAGGACCACAAAGTCTATAGCCCATTTCTCAAAAAAATCTACACAAGAAATATGTCTTAAAGGGATTTCATCTCTCTAACTAGGTTTACCAATGCATTGACATTGATCACACACCTTATAATATGCTTTACAATCCTTTGTAGAGGGTCTCCCACCATAATCCAATGAGTACAATCTTGTGCACAAAGGGCATCACTTACATAGTGCCCACCTACAATACCATCATGAGCCTCTTCCATGATATCCGATCACTTGTGCTTTAGTACACATCGATGTAATAATTCATCTTAGCCTAACGTGTATATGTCACCACTAATCAATATAAAAGGTGTCGCGTGAATTACAAGTTGTTTCTTTTCCAAGGATTTCATTCCTTATGGTGTCATCCCTGTACATAGAAAGATAACAATATCCTCTAATTCCGAAGGCATGCATTATAACTAGTACAAATTTGCATCCGACATTGTATCTTCAATTGTTTGTGCATCCTCCCTCGACTGAATCCTTGATAAGTGGTCTAGGCTAGAATTAATTTTCCCTAGTTTTACCACAACTATGAAATCAAATTCTTGGAATAAGAGTACCCATCGACATATGCATCCCCTAAAATGGGCTTGTTTACCAATTATTTCAATTCCATGTGATCGGTGTAAAATATGAATGGTGTTGCTAGAAGGTATTGTTTGAATTTATGCAAAGTGCATAGATCATTGACAAGGCTTCACACTCAGTAGTTGTATAATTCTTCTCTACATGAGTCAAATTTCTACTAGCAAAACAGATAGGATGATCTATAATACCTTCTCCAGGCTAAGCTAACATTGCCTAATGGCCGTGCCAGAGGCATCCACATGTACATGAAACGGTTGGTCCCATGAGGGAAAATGTAGAATATGCATTGTAGTAAGTCTCTCCTTCAATGTCTCAAATGTGCACTACTATGGTTCTCCCCAATAGAATGTCCCTTTTCCTTTTAGTAACTCTTCCAAGGGTGCGACAACCTTAGCATATCCTTTGATAAATTTTCTATAATACCCAATGTGACCCAAGAATCCATGCACCTCACTCTGATTGGTAGGCTCTTCCAGGCCTACAATAACTGCAACCTTAGTTAGATCTACTAACAAACCTTCCTTACAAATTATGTGCTCTAACAAAGTGCCAAAAGGTGTAGCAAACATACACTTCTTGATATTCAAAGATATGTTTAACTTTATACATCCTTCAAACATTAAGTCCAAATTGTCACAATGATCTTTAACAAACCCATACATCGTCCAATCATCCACGTAAACTTGCAAGAAGATGTGAATAAAATTCTAGAATGCTTGAACAACTATTCATGAATATATCAGGCGAGTACGTTTTTCATACCAAAGGGCATCACAATGTATGCAAAACTTCCCCATTCAAGAATGAAATTTATTTTTATCGATCCTCTTGTAATCCAGACCTGATGATACCTAGAGAATCCATCTGTAAAAGAATATATTTCACGCCCTGCAACACCTTCTAATATCTCCTCTGTGAAAGGTGTAGGAAAGGGATCAATCACACATGCAACATTCAGTTCTCTGTAATCCACACAAATCCTAATCCGACCATATTTCTTTATATTGATAACCATGGGGCTAACCCACTTTGATTCTTCTAGGGGCTTGATGATACCAAAATTCAACATTTTGTCAATTTCTTCTTTAAATTTTCCGGTAGGGTCTCTTCCTAACCGGTGTGCACCTTCCTTAAGCTTTATCTTCATCTCTCCTAATGATTCATGCAATCCTTTTAATTCATGGTAGCCCCTAGGAAATAAGTCCTAAAAATCACAGAGCAACTCCACTATCTTTTCCACTTTAGATTTAGACCAATAATCTCCAATTATTGCCTCTTTAGGTTCAAATCTCCGTACCAATATTCACTTTCTTTGTCCTCATAGGTTCATGATAGGCACACGCGTTGTTATCCACACTATCTAAGACCTCATGTGTACCTGTTGAATGATCTATATCTATATTTTCTACTTCTTCATCATCCACTATGTAGACCATATTTCCTTTTTCTTTCTCCAAGCAAGCATGCTTAAGTAGTGTGGCATTTGTCTCTTCTTCTTCATCAAAGCGCGCTCCTGAGTTGTTGTTCTCATCAAATAACTCCTGAATGAGTTATTCCTCCTTTGCACTATCTCCCATAGTTAAATGCTTTATAACCCTTAATGCCTCTTCTACTAGGAGGTTTAGTAGAGAAGTAGTCAAAAGTATGGACCATACCTATAATCAAATCCTACCAATTTCTAGTTTCTCTATGTAGCTCTGCATATACATACCAAGTGCGTGCGCAACCTTGTAAAGTGGAATAAAGTTTGTGCACCCATAGTGAAGGTGGTAAAGCTTCTTGCCCCTATGTCCAGAGCCTCTCACACTATTGAATGTGGTGCTGAATAGGTTGATTACCATGATAATGCAGATTTGAGTAGGTTCATTGCTTCTAAAAAACTAAGTTGTAAGATCAATCTTGACTTCATTCCATTCTACAAGATTATCCCTGTGAACCACCCACCAATGCACGCTTTATGTCCCGCATAGGGTATATGCTAACATATTTCTTCTTTCCAATTGGTCTATCCATTGTTCCTCCATAGTGCACAGAATACCGTAGGGTATCCTTCTCTAGTGTACCAAGGTACATAGTTGTTACCTATCCTCCTGATGCAACAAGGTTTTCTTTTCTACGTAGATGCACTCCTTACTTCACACTCAACCATCTCATAAGTACCATGAGCCCAATTATAACAAGAAATAGGTGTAGTATCACTAATAGACTGCACATCTTCCCATTGAAGGATTCCTTCCTTAGATGGCTTAAGTGCTTCTGGGTCTCGAATGGTGCGTACATAAATCCTATTCATATCTTACTTACTCAAAGGCTCAACATAGGGTGTATATTTTCCATCTGTTAAAGGGATAATAACTCTTTCCTCCTTGTTGTTAAAACTAATATATCCCTTGTTGAGCCAAAGATCAACATTATTTGCGTAACACCAAGGGTGCCCAAGAAGAGATGGGAAACTATCTGCTTTTGCAAGCGCTAAGACCTCAAAATCCCCAGTGAACTTAACCCCTTGTATAGTAATGGAGGCATCTTTTAAAACTCCAATAGGAGTGGCCTTAGTTCGATTAGACATAAACAATACATTAGAAGATGGTTGTAATGAAGGTCTCCCCATTTGTACCCATGCATCTAAAGTAAGCACATTTACTTACTGCACTGTGTCAATCAATATATTACTTAAGAGCCATCCATCAACAACAACATTCAGAGTGATCTCCTTGTCATAATCTAAGCTATGGGGGAATATTTGCATGCAGGATTTGATGCCCAATCTCAATATTTGTAAGAAGAGTGTTTCCCTTTAGCCAACTCCCTAGTAATGGAATAATATTCTCCTGACACAACATTCTAGCATACCTCCTTCAAGTCATCAATATCTGACTGGACCATATTTTTGTACCTTCTTCTTTCCATCTTCCATGATTTCTCCTTTAAACACTATATTTCCCCTTGAAGGTCTCTGATTACTTCCATGGTCTCTTGATAAACCTCCTTCTAGTGTGTAGGATTCAAATACCTTGCATACAAAACATCCTCCTTAGTGATGGTAGGATTATGTGGCAATGCCTCTCTAGTGCATATAACTTCAACGCGTGTAGTGATCTTCACATGTAATACCTCAGGTTCTAACACCAAATTTGGCATCCACTAATTTTCCAAAGTGTGTTATATCCTAACCATCCCTACACCTTTGTTCTCTTGTTTATGTTGCTTGCTAAGATGCTCATATAGATTTGGGCATTCCTCATAGCTATGATTCTTCCCATAGAAAGAACATGTAATATTTTGAGGACATTTGTGCCTGTAGTGGTCAAATGATCTGCATGTAAAGCATGTTCTACGAGGGAATTCACTTCATCCACCACCACGGCCTCAACCTATGAATCCACCATGGTATCCTTGACCTCTGCCACATCCTCCTTCATAGCGCCCTCATTCCGATCATAGTGTGCTTGATTGTGATTTCAATCCTGGTTCTCACCTTTACCCTTAGATTTATCTGATACTCTTGTCTTGTCACACACCAATATCTATAGCATCATGAATCTAACTAATCAATATGTAGTCTTCTGTATCATGAGTCATGGAACAGAAAAATATTACGATAGTAGGATACATTCTTCCTTATCATGCGTGTTGTAATAATGGGAAATGGCTGACATCATGGTTCAAGTGACATATCTCACAATCTAACAATAATGAATGTATTGTTCTACGGGGACAACTATCTTTGGTGTGCCCTTCCACTTCACAATATGTACACCAAATCCCATTTTGCATTTCATGTGCCGAATTCGGTGATAGTTTCTCTAACTGATTTTCCATGGCTACAATATATGCTTCCAAGAATGGGTTGACTCTAGTGTCTATACTCCTAACTGCCTCAACATGCAAAGCTGCTTCAAGTGCTTCACGTGGATCAGTGTATGTATTATGTGACAAAGTCCTTCTAAAAGGTGTGATTAGACATCCAATGAACCATTTTGCATGTTGGCTTGCGTGAATATCATAAGAAAGCTTAGATAAAAGTGTTTTGAACTGGGCATCATACTCTTGAACACTCTCAATAATGCCTTGTTTAATATCTTTGAGCACAATTATATTCTTCTGCTCAAACTCAAGAATATAGAACTCTTGAAGGAATTCATATTTGAATGCTGCATAATCTACGCAAATTTCATCAGGGTCAAACTTCATGTACCAATTGTGTGAGTGTCCCTGTAATGTAGTTGCAAATTGACTTGCCTTGCACTCATAAATCATGATTCCTTTTTCACACCATAGTATCTCACACATGTGCATGTGTTCAATAGCATCTTCTATGCCCCTATACTCTGGAAGATGAAGAGACATCTCCATGTAAATATTATGGGGTTGGTGCACACCCCGCCCACCCAATCTAGAACCTCTGTGTTGCCTCTCCTCCAAAACCACCAAATCCACCAGAACTAGAGCCACCTACACCCCCAATCCTCCACCCGTAGCCAAAAGTGGACCAAGATGTACTTCCCTATGTCCCGACCATAGTACTCGTATTGAACTCCTACGCCTACATGGTGGTACTAATCCCAAAAGTGAGCCCCAAATTCTACGTGCTCGAATTCTGTGCAGATGATGCACCTAAAAAGGTACCTCCAAACAACAATGAAGACATTTTCCCTACCATAAATGTACTTGCTATGTGACTTACTCCTGCTTCCCTATTGCCCAAATTAGCTTGCTAACTATTGGATGTACTAGGTACTTGGAAAACCAAGCGTAAGGGCTAGGTTGCCGGGGTAGATTAAGATGCGTGCCTCACGGCCCAGTGTTGTCTCTTTTGGTTGGATCCTATGTGAGGCCGAGGGGGTTCCCTGTCATGTTTTCCCAAATGGGGAGTTCCTGATGCTTTGGCTCTATGCCTTCTATGTGAGCTCCAAATCCTTCATGATCCATCTCTCTCCTCAACTCCATCCACTCTGCAATGTCACGCTACTTCTCCATCTCCCTCTTGTGTGCCTCATTGTACTTAAGCTACCTTTCTTCTCTCTACCTTTCTTCCACTAGGTTTGCCATCTTTCACCAAACTTGCTCATGTCCCCGTGCATGGTGGGGTTTAGCTAGCCATCAATGTTTCCTCTAAGTTTAATATTACCATCAAGATCCTGATCACCATTGGAATGCCTTACAAGTAAGTTCCCTAGGATACCGTAAAAATTGGAACTCAACTACCTCTAGGAAAGAATAAGTGGAAATTGAGTACTCCAAAATATAGTTTTTCAAAACACCACGGAACCAAGTATCCATAGCGCATGTCCAAATCAGATCAACATCATAAAGGGCTTGAAATTCTTCTTGTGTCCAGACAAGTGTGTGATACCTCCAATTCCATTTAGATGCATAAGTAACCAGCCACTTGTATAGTTCTACCAGAAAATAGAAAAAAATATCTCATATAAACAATCATATAGATTATTTTCCACCCACGTGCATGTGTCAAACTCGATCCAATGTTAAACCATCATACGTACTTTCTTCTAGATCTTTTATCCACTCCTCAACACTTGCTAGGGTCAACCTAAGACGTCCTCATCATGAACCATCCTAAAAAAACTAAAAAAGAGGTCCCGATAATGGAACCAATGATGCAGCCTAGAATTTAACATGAATAACCCAAGCACACTAGCATCACCTGACTGAGCCGAGTGCTCACCCGAAGCACTTAAAGGTACTAGGTCCCTCCTTAGAGTTGCTTGTGTAGGATGTGAACATAATGAAGATATAATGTATTCGTATCCATAAAAAGTATAAATATTCCATAGAGCATAATCAAGATCTAGATCTAAAAGAATCATGAATTAAGCAATAAACATAATGAAGTCAACCATGCAAGAGATTCACATCATGTTTAACACCATTATTCCCTCAATACACTCCTGTTGGTGAGAAATTTTTTCTTGTGGACAAATTGGTGGGTTTCATGCCAATGCTATGGGAATATAAGTCCCTCTACTTGAATGATGCAGCTTTCATATGTGCATGCGTGAAAAAGTGGATTTCAATGGTGGTCTTTTGACCAGAGATCCAACAGGGGCACTCCACTATCCATGTGGCAAAGCTAGAAATTTCTCACTAGAGAAGAACTTTGTCTGAGAAGGGAAAAGGGAGTGAGAATGGAGGTAGGAAAAACTAATGTTGCATGGTAGAATATCAGATGCCCACACACATCAATTAGAAACTTCATTTACATGCATTTATAATCAGAAGAAAAACAAATCCACGGAGAAGCTACAAGACCGAATGAAACTCATTGGTCAAAGTACCAATTAATTCCTCAATCAAGGAGGCAAAAATTCCTTCTTTTCTTATTGAAGCTCGAGAAGAGTTTGTACATAGCTTGAGAATGGAAGAAATTTGAGGAAGAAGAGAAAATAGAAGAAGAATGGCATTTTTGTCTCTTTTCCAGGTACAAAGCACTCTGGTTTTTTTGAAAATCAATCACCCCTTGGAATGACGTCGAGAAGCCATTATATTCTTTGCAAGAAACCATTACAACTTCACAAATCCTCAACGCCTTTTTGAATTCCTCTATTGTGAAGAAAATGCTCATGGCAAGTTAAAACCAGATCTTGTAAAGCAACCGTTACATTCGATTTTCCAATTTAAATATAGACCATTAGATTTGCTCCTCTAACTTTGAAATCAGGTCATCCACGTGGTAGGAAGGGATTGGAGCGGTTACGGGGAAGCCCTTTGCATTTTGTGATTTTTTAGAGATTTGGAAATTTGGAACAAATTGGCCCGCACCCCGCTTTGACTTTTCAACTTAGACACGTGGTTGCTTCTGATTGGAAATGGGGTCGTGCCCCTTTTCTCAACATTTTAACCTTTTTGGGAAAAAGGCTCAAAACCTCAATTTCTCCACCAACCCACTCTCCCGCTTTGACTTTTCAATGATGGGCTTCACCTTTGACTTTTTCCTTATGGGCTTCAACTTTGACTTTTTCCTTTATAGCCTGATTGGGGTTATGGATCATTTTTTAACTTTTCACCTTTTTTACAAAAAGGCTCAAAAACACAAATTCCTCCGTCGGCCCACTCTTCCACTTTGACTTTTCAATGCCTTTGACCCAAGACCTTGGCGGAGAGCCTGTGAGCATTTTAGAACTTTTACTTCACTTTTGGGAATTTGGTTAAATTTCCAAAAGTGCCCCAATGGCCCACTCATCCACTTTGACTTTTCAATGCCTTCGACCACATGGTGATTTGGCGCTGATTTGGTAATTGACCTTTTTTCCCTATCATGGAGTTGTGCCATTGTGACATGTGGATCCATCCACTGAGCCTTCCATACTTAGCCGATTTTACCTTTATTTTGTACCTGGGACACATGGAGTCATCCGCTTAATTGAATATTTTCCCTTGGAATCTACCCCTGGAGTTGCACCATTGCGACACGTGGAGCCGTCCGCTGAGGTTAGACTTTTCAATGGCATTCTGGCTTTTCGGGTCCATGGGGAAAATTTACCATTTTTGCCAAAAGCAACCAAAAGTGTTAAGTTCACCAAAAATCCATTCCTCCCCTTCCAATAGGATCTGACCACGTACCTACATTCATTGGGGCCAAAATTTGACAAGAAAAAGACACCCGTCATCCCGACTGTGGGAAAAATACACAGAGGAAGAGAACTTCACCATTTTGAGTCCAATTTTTGAATTTCCTTCACTAACTAGAGGCATGGAGGAAAAAAATGGTTTGATGACCTAGGCCATAGAACAAGTGAACAATTTCGATTAGAAATGAAGGTTGCAAAGAGGATATTACATGCACAGACTCGGGGAATGGGGAATTTTTCAAAATGAGAAAAACAGAGGTTTAAACAACTCTAGGGCACGACTTTTGCTAATTTCTTGAATCTCTAATTTGGCTTAGACACCAACAAAGGGCATGAGCTCAAAAAATTGAATTTGGCTATGAAAACGTAGAGTAGTTTTTGGGAGACAACAACTGGCTCTAGCTTGGGGACATGGCGTGAACTGGGCATTGCTAGGGCACGACGTGAGGATCCAGAATCTCAAGTTTCAAAACATATTACGTTGACCAGTGCCTTATCCATTGGGCCTTGTAGAGTCATGTACAATTTTGAGAAAGAATGGAAGAAGAAGGAAACACACAAGCCAAACCACACACAACAAAACCAAACAAAACTAAAACCAAAACCACGCAACAAAAAAGGGAAAACACACCTACACAAATCACCTATGGTATAGGGTGGGGGACAACCCACTTTCACTGATGATACAGTTTCAAGTATTTCCCACTTTGAGGAAATTCCAATGGCATTTCCATCCAAGTAAGAGAGGAGAAAACATTCTCACCACAAGCTCCATGAATTTGGAATGGGCCTAGCCACAATGAATCAAACTTTCCATGGCTGCCCTTTGGTTCTCTTCTCTTGTCCCACAGCAGGACCAAATCTCCAACTTTGAAATTCCTTGCTTTGGTCTTCTTGTCAAAAAAATTCTTCACTTTCAACTGATGTTCTTTAATTCTATCCACCACTTGGCATCTGCTTTCCTCCAGCTTCTCCAGGAAGAGGATCCTCTTGTCAATGGAGTCTTTGTACTGACCATCTTCTATTTCTTGCAGTAGCTTGAGAGTTGGCATCTCAATTGTGAGAGGAATCTCTACCTCAATTCCATACAACATTTGGAAAGGTGACATACCTATTTCCTTCTTAGGAGTGATCCTATCGGCCCACAATGCATCATACAACTTCTTGTGCCAGTTCCTTTGATTCTCATCTACCAGCTTGCAAACAATGGTCACAATGTTCTTGTTGCTTGACTCAGCTTGACCATTTCCCTATGGGTAGTAGTCAAAAGAGTGAGATAAGGAGATTCCAAAACCATAACAAAACTCTATGAGCTCCTTTGAAGAGAAATAGGTGGCATTATCAACAACAATCTTCTATGGTACTCCAAAATGGACAATGATATTCTCCTTGATGAAGTCAGAGACTATTTCGTTTAGAGTGGCTTTGCTTGGTTGAATGGCTTCCACCCATTTAGTGAAGTAATCAGTTGTAGTGAGTACATAAGTATGCCCTACACTAGAATGAGGATTCAAAACACCAATAAAATCTAGCCCCCATTGCTGAAATGGTTCCTCAATCACCACAGCCCGAGTGGCAATGCAACTAGTTGTGGCTTTCCAACAAATTGTTGGCATGCTTTGCATTTGGAAACCCAATCTTGAGTATCTACAAAGATGGAGGGCCAATAATATCTCCCCCTGAGAATCTTATGCGCAGTGACCATTGCTGAGAAATGTCCACCACAAGCTTGATCATGATATGCCCTGAGTAACTTTTCTTGTTGCTCCTTATCTACACACCTGAGGAAACAACCATCTAGGCCCCTCTTGTAAAGTGCATGATTCCAAATCACAAACTTGGCTGCCTTTAGCTTGAGTTTCCTTCTTTTTTTGTAGTCAAGATGAGGAGGACATTCTCCATAAGTGAGGTAGTAAGCAATATCCGCATACCACTCATCAGTAGTGGTGACAAAGAGCACTTGTGGACTGTCTTCTGAACAGGTTGGGAAAACATCATCCTTTTCTCCCTGCTAGCTTTGAGAGCTTCATCTTCAATAATCAGCTTGCACAAACCATTTCCTCTTACCAGATTAGAGGGCCTAATCTCCAAGTCATACTCTTGGGTCTTTGCAATCCAACTTCCTCTCTTAGCCCCAGGATCTTGTTGAGTCAAAATGGACTTGATTGCACTTCCAGGGACCATCACCACTGTATGGGAATTGAGAATGTAGAATCTGAAAATTTTAACAGCTTTAACCACTACGTAGGCATGCTTCTCTAGTTGGTTGTACTTTAGCTCATGATTTTTCAAAGGACAACTCATGAAAGCAATGGGTGCTTCCAAGCCTTCATCATTTTTCTACACAAGGACAATAAAGAGTGTATGTTTTGATGCATAGCAATACATGATGAACTCCTTGTTGAAATCTAGAGATACAAGAGTTGGAGCTTTGGCAATGGATTTCTTGATATTCTCAAATGTTGTTTTTCCCTCCTTATTCCACTTGAAATTTTCTTGAGGCTTCATCATGGAAGTTATATGCTTAGTCAGTTCAGAAAACTCAAGCACAAAATGATGAAGGAAGTTTACCTTTCCAAAGAATGAATGAACTCCCTTTTTTGGTTGGTAAGGCTAATGCTTGGATAGCTCTGACCCTCTCAGATCAATGTGTGCTCCATGTTTGTTCACAATGTGTCCCAACAACTTACCTTCTTGTGACTCCAAAAATGCACTTCTTTGGATTTAGAGAAATGCCATGTTTCCTACACCTTGCAAGGACTTGCTCCAAATGACTGATATGGTCTCCCCTCCTCTTTGAGAAAACCATGAGGTCATCAAGGTAAATGAAAATGCAATATTTCAAATCTTTGAAAGCCAAGTCCATTGCTCTCTGGAAAGTGGCCCCAACATTGATCAAGCCAAAAGGCATTCTGTTATAGGAAAAAGTGCCCCAAGGTGTTGTGAAGGTTGTTTTGTTGCAATCCTCTTCTGCCACCTTGATTTGGTTATACCCTGAGAATCCATCAAGCAAAGAGAGCATCTCAAATCCAATGACTGCTTGTAAAATATGATCCATGATTGGAAGAGGGTAGTTGTCCTTGAGAGATGCCTAATTCAGATTTCAGAAGTCTACACAAATCCTTATTTCCCCATTCTTCTTCCTTACTGGCACAATGTTAGCCACCCATGTTGAATGGTGGATGGGGAAAATGATTCTAGCATTGAGCATCTTTGTCACCTCTTCTTTGATAACATCAACAATCTTTGGATTGTAGGGCCTTTGTTTTTTTCCTAAGGGCTTGGCTCCTTGCTTCAAAGGAATGGAATGATGCATTTCCTTTGGCTGAAAAGACTTGAGTTCATCATAGGAGTAGGCTAGGACATCTGAGTACTTTTTTAGCAGAGCGACAAACTTTCTCTTCTCTTCTGAGTAGCATTTACCAATGTTAACCATCCTTGGATCCTCTAAAGTGCCAATGTTTTCTTGATCAAAATCAGATGGGCACCGAGAAGACTATTTTTCTTTCTCTTGGATGAACCTGTCATGCTTGTCAAAGAGATCTTCCAAAGAAACTAGGCCTTTGGGGATTTTTTTCCTTTCAGCTTTAATTACCCCTCTTCATCAATTCCCTCAATTCCTTCCTTCTCTTCTTTGGGGACTATTCACGGTGTGGGTTTTCACTTCCTTCAAAGAACAAATTATTGAAGTTATCCCTTTGTTCTAAGAAGGCTAGGATCTTATTGTCATCATTGAAGACCTACCAAGTGATTTGCATTGTCTGTACACTAGGTCTGAAAACCATCTCAATGGTCACTTTATCCTTTCCAAAAGAAGGATGAGGTGTCACTAAGGAAGTTGACACTGCTAGAGAATCAACCTTTTCATTCTCTCCCTAGGGATAGCTTCAATGGAGAATGCATCAAAGGATTCAATGCAGTCCCACACTTTGTTTCTATAGTGCTTGAGCCTTGGATTTTTCACCTGATATTGTTGGTAGACCTACTTCACCACAATCTCAAGCATCACCTTTGCATCTCAACTTCTTGATCCCCATGTCCTCTGCTACATTCATGCCTAAGAGCAATGCTTCATACTCTACAGTATTGTTTGTATTATCAAATTACAGCTTATAGGAAAAAGGGTATATCTCATTGGAGGGAGAGTATAATACTACACCAGCTCCTAAACCTACTCTGGAATGACTTCCATCAAACTCCATTATCCAAATATGATCTTCTTCTTCCTCCATGAGGAGTGGCAAGTTCTCTTCCTTTTGTGATGTAAGGAAGTAGTTTCCTAGCCCACAATCTTGAAAGAGGATGTTAGCTCTTGGATCATCATTTCCTTACTATGAATTTCATTTTCCTGACTGGCAGTAGCTTCTTCATTTCTCCTTTCACTAGGATAGTTGTAGATGACCAATCCATTTTTATTTCTCCACCTAGGTATCTCTCAAAAACTTCTACTCAAAGCATACCAAAATATGTTGGGATATCTACCACCAAAATGGTCAAGAGTATCTTCTTGTCAGGGTAATCAGCTAGTGCAACTTGAGCATCCTTAATCCTTCCCACCAATGGAACTTGTTTGGATTCCATTGAATAACATGTGCCATTTACCGGGTCAAAGTGAGGCCAAGAGCATTTGTAACTTTTGCTGGCATCACATTATCTGAGGCTCCAGAGTCTATGATGCAATTGTTCAACTAGAAGCCTTTGATGAGAAGTGATAGGTAAAAAGGCTCAACTCTGTTGGTGTTGGAGGCACTGAGGGCTAGCATGTTTTGAGAAGGTGGTATGGATGGTGTGGGAAGTAAGCCTTTAGAATTAGAGATTTGGGGTGTAGAGTTACCACCCCGACTACCTTGATGAATCTATCAAATTGGGCAGGATGTGTTTATAGGTATTCAATCTCAGAGAGCTGAACTTTGGTTTTGCTTGCATGCTCCACAAAGTCAAATGGAGCTATGGTAGGTGAGGAAGAGGTTCCAACAATGGATGAGGACTTAAATGGTAGAGGTTTTGTTACTTTTGGTGCTAGGTTATCCTTTTCAAATGTAGCAATTGGCTTGGAAGGAGGTGAGGGTGTAGCCCTTGATTGAAATTTAGATGTTCTTGCAGAAACAATATTAAGAAGAGAATTGCTCTTAACAACTTTTGGGTTGAGAGGAGAATCAGATGACTTACTTGGCACAACAATGTGATCCTTGACAACCAATGAATCTAGTTTCTCTTTGGCTGATTCCATGGAAGGTGGTAATGGTGATCCTCTCTGATGATCTTGTTTTGTGGAGGCTTTGAAGAGCTATCTTCTTTGTTCTTCCTACTCTCAGTTATAACTAGCTGAGGCTAAAACACCATTCTTGGATTGTGCACAAGTGAAAACAACACATGAAAAACTTAGAGCTTCTTCATCACCTTCCTCCTCATCATCAACATATTCAATCAGGCCATTGTGCATGCCAACCTCTTCAATTTCAAGATAGTTTTCATAGTCATCCATGCTTTCTTCTTTAGTTTCCTCAATGTTTGTTCCTTCTTCTGATTCTCTAGTGTCACAAATGGCATTGACTAGTGGTGCTTCAAGAGCAAGCCTATGAGGAGGTGGAGCAATTCTTGTCTATCAGAGGATTTGATCTCCTTGAGCATTCCTCATTGTGATTTGTGATAGCTGCTTCTTCAAAGCAACTAGGTCATTTGCCATTTTTTGGAACATTGGATCAGTGGTGACTGGATTTGAACTCTAACCTTTTTGCTTCCCATTTGGTCCTTTCACTTTTCTAGAAAGAATTAGATCATCATCAGTCTCAATTGCGAAGTCTTTAAGTCCCTCAAGGTTCTTGGTTGGGCTCTTCTGAGGAAGAAACCAACTTCTGGTGGCAAAGCACTAATGAAGAATCTTTTCAAGTTGTTTTCAGAGGGTAACACATCTTCTGGGATCCTCCTTGTCAACCTATCATACCTTACTACAAAATCTCTCATTGATTCGGAGGTCTCCTTCTTCATCTAAACCAATTGACCAAAGAGTCCTGACAATATTTTGTGCTCTTGAACCTATGTTCAAACGCACTTCTTATATCTTCCCAGCATGTGACAGATCTTGGGGGCAACATGTAGAACCATTCAACTACCTTTTCTTGGAGTGACTCCACAAAGAGCCTAACTGAAACATCTTCATCTTCAACTCCCAACACTCCACAAGTAGTGATGAATGCTTGCTACATGTTCTTCTAGGAGCTGAGAACCATCCCCTTTGAATTTTGGGAAGTTCTTTCTTGAGCCTCTTGGGAGCTCATGGAGTGGTTGAGCAAGAGCCAATGGACCAGTATTTCTTCCCCATGGTATGTTGGGCCTGCATTCCTCATGCTCACAATCACCCATTCTATTCCTGTTTCTATCCTCCAGTCTTGCTAAGGCTACTTCTCTTCTGCTTCTTTCTTCTACTTCAATTTGGAGTCTTTCTATTTCTTCAAGTTGAGCCCTTATCTCCTCCTCAAAGCAACTACCTCTCTTTCAAGTTCTTCAAATGTGGGATCAATTTTTCCTCCTTGCCTCAGTTTTAGGTGTATCTTCTATCACCACTTGAAATTTTATGCTCTCCTCTGGGGTGCTGGAATTTGTCTCTACCTTTCTAGTTCGACAAAGTTCCTCTTCCAGGTCCAGAATCCTTATGGAAATGAAGTATTGATTGACACTTTGTCTCTTATGCCAAATAGCTTCTCTCATCAGAAGCAATGTCTTCTTGGATGTGAAAGAGTAAATCAGGTCTCTCAACAGAGGATTTCCTAGAATAGCCATGATTTACATCCATGTAGTCTGTGTGATTATTCAATCTCCAAGAAATTTTCTTCTAGAATATTTTTTTGTATTTTATGACCTTGAGGTCATTTTTTAGGTGTAGATGTTGCAAAATCTGCCCCACGGTGGGTGCCAAAAACTGTTGGCAAGAAAATTTGTCTTGTGGACAAATTGGTGGGTTTCAAGCCAACACTATGGGAATCTAAGTCCCTCTACTTGAATGGTGTAGCTTCCATATGTGCATGCATGAAAAAGTGGATTTCAATGGTGGTCTTTTGACCAGAGATCTAACAAGGGCACTCCACTGTCCCTGTGGCAAAGCTAGCAATTTCTCACTAGAGAAGAACTTTGTCTGAGAAGGGAAAAGGGAGTGAGAATGGAGGTAGGAAAAACTAATGTTGCAGGTAGAATATCATATGCCCACACACATCAATTAGAAACTTCATTTACATGCATTTATAATCAGAAGAAAAACAAATCCATGGAGAAGCTACAAGACCAAATGAAACTCATTGGTCGTAAAGTACCAATTAATTCCTCAATCAAGGAGGCAAAAATTCCTTCTTTTCTTATTGAAGCTTGAGCAGAGTTTGTACATAGCTTGAGAATGGAAGAAATTCAAGGAAGAAGAGAAAATAGAAGAAGAATGGCATTTTCTATCTTTTCCAGTACAGAGCACTCTAGTTTTTTCAAAATCAATCACCCCCTTAGAATGACATCGAGAAGCCATTATATTCTTTACAAGAAACCGTTACAACTTCACAAATCCTCAACACCTTTTTGAATTCCTCTATTGTGAAGAAAACACTCATGGCGGGTTAAAACCAGATCTTGCAAAGCAACCATTACATTCGATTTTCCAGTTTAAATATAGACCATTAGATTTGCTCCTCTAACTTTGAAATCGGGTCATCCACGTGGTAGGAAGGGATTGGAGCAATTATAGGGAAGCCCTTTGCATTTTGTGATTTTTTTAGATTTGGCAATTTGGAACAAATTGGCCCGCACCCCTGCTTTGAATTTTCAACTTAGACACGTGGTTGCTTCTGATTGGAAATGGGGTCGCACCCTTTTCTCAACATTTTAACCTTTTTGGGAAAAAGGCTCAAAACCTCAATTTCCTCCACCCACCCTCTCTCATTTTGACTTTTCAACGACAGGCTTCACCTTTGAATTTTTCCTTGTGGGCTTCAACTTTGAATTTTTCCTTTATAGCTTGATCGGGGTTATGGATCATTTTTTAACTTTTCACCTTTTTACAAAAAGGCTCAAAAACACAAATTCCTCCACCCCCACTCTTCCGCTTTGAATTTTCAATGCCTTCGACCCGAGACCTTGGTGGAGCAATGAGCATTTTAGAACTTTTACTTCACTTTTGGGAATTTGGTTAAATTTCAAAAAATTCCCCAATGGCCCGCTCGTCCACTTTGACTTTTCAATGCCTTCGACCACGTGGCGATCTGGTACTGATTTGGTAATTGACATTTTTTTCCCTATCATGGAGTTGTGCTGTTGCGACATGTGGAGCCATCCACTGAGCCTTCCATACTTAGCTGATTTTACCTTTATTTTGTACCTGGGACACGTGGAGTCATCCGCTTAATTGAAGACTGTCCCTTGGAATCTGCCCCTGAGTTGCGTCGTTGTGACACGTGGAGCCATCTGCTGAGGTTAGAATTTTCAATGGCGATTCTTCTTTTTGGGTCCGTGGGGCAAATTTACCATTTTTGCGAAAAGAAACCAAAAGTGTTAAGTTCACCAAAAATTAAGTTCCTCCCCTTCCAATAGGATCTGACCACATACATGCATTCATTGGGGCCAAAATTTGACGGGAAAAAGACACTCGTCATCTCGACCATGTGGAAAAATACACAGAGGAAGAGAACTTCACCATTTTGAGTCCAATTTTTGAATTTCCTTCACTAACCAGAGGCATGGAGGTAAAACAATGGTTTGACAACCCATGCCATAGAACAAGTGAACAATTTTGATCATTGAAGGTCAGAAAGAGGATATTACGTGCACAGACTGTGGAATGGGGAATTTTTCAAAATGAGCAAAACAAGGTTTAAACAACTCTAGGGCACAACTTCGCTAATTTCTTGAATCTCTAATTTGGCTTAGACACCAACGAAGGGCATGAGCTCAAAAATTTAAATCAATAAGTAGTATCATAAGTTTATGCACGCATTAGATCTGGTAGCATAACTCCACAATAGCTCATACACAGTGTCTCTTTAACTACATAGATTAATACATATTTATAAGGGTGGGGACTTTCCCTTCACTACTTACGCACTTCCCAAAATAGGTCACATGCTGAAAATAGTCATGCGCCTTTACAATAACATGCACACATGCAAGTGCACTAATAATAGATCTCTTACAGTTAACTGATAGTAGTAATCCTATTATTAACTTGAACTCATGCATGACACTTAGTAGATGCTCTTCCCAAAATAGCATTTGTGTGTCATGCAAGTCTCCATCCCGTTGTGTGCTCCGTACGCTATCTCCAAAAATAGCTCGTAACCATGAAAATGGCTAAGTCCCGAATCAATCTATCTTTCGCACATGTTTCCTTCCCTATCCTTTCACGCCTTAAAATATGCCTTGTTACCGTGTGTGAATATTCTATGTGCCCTCTCCTTAGTGTCATATTCTATCTACTCAACATTACCCCACACTAAACTACATTTTCATCCCGAAATGGGGTTCCTCCTGATGTTCCCAAAGAATAAATAATAAGAATGAAAGAATGTAAATAATTACTATACAAAGAATGGAATTCTATTTTGCAACACCCTCTACTTCAACCGATAGGATCAAATCCAGATATTCTTCTTTAATCTCAGCCTCCAAGGCTTGCCAATCATCCAACATGTTTATGGTCTTCTCTGGAATGTCTAGCAACGATGGATTCCAACTCATCCTGGGTCATCTCTCCCTTTTCATTCTACAATACTATGACAACATTAGCCATAACAAACATCCGTCCCTCTAGAAGATCCATCTTTTGTGCTATGATATTTCCAAGCTCATCCAACCTCTCGCTTATGCGTATGCTTTGTGCTCTTGTGAGGGCTTTGTACTTTTTCTTCACTAATACCAATCTCTCTGTGTGCCCTAAAGTCTCATCCTTCATTGCCTTCAAAAATTCATTATCTTCCAATATAGTTCTGATCCTGATCACTGCATCTGGAGTTACGCATATGTTTAAATCTTGGTTTGATTTATTTAGCTCATCTTGTAAAGTTTGGAGCAATGCCTCGTATGATGAAATATTTCTAACCATGGAGGCCCTTTCTCTCTCTACTTCCTTTTCGGGTCCTTTGGCACTGGCATGCGAATTGGTCCATCCTCAAGCACCAAATCAACTAATGTACGCACATAATGCATAGCCGAAGGAAAATTTTTAGGTACCTTAGACTCTAAGTGTGGTCTTTCTTTTAGGACATAATCGTCAATTTCTTCTCCCATTGTGATGAAGGCTTAATTATTTTTCTTCTCTAATTCCTTCCCTTTTAGACACAATATTTCTACACTTTTGCCTTGTTAGATTCTCATAGTGCTCTAATAATGATAGCCTTATCTATGTCCCTCCATGCCACTTCTATAGATACCTTAACCAAGGCATTACTCACCTGCTCATCAGACATGAGAGTTGAATTTATCTAGAAACATTCATGTTTTACATTCAGAAGTCAAGGCACACAATATTAACTCATGAATCTCTCAAATTACTCTTCTTAAAGGGACTCAATGAGGAGGATGTGGATGTTTTGGATCTGATAGGATATGAAGACATTTTAAAAGTTACCTTTGATAAGATTTTTTAATCCTATAGGAACTACTCCAGAGAAACCATGAAGAGAATAAGAAGTGTTAGATCAAAGGGTAGATCAACTACCAAAGGAATTGGGGACATATATAAATCAAATATTGTGAACATGTTTAATCACATCAAGCAAGAAATATTGAATTATATGGCCACCTAGCTTGATGTTTTGCATGCGAAGAAGAAAAGAGAGGATCCAAAGGCAATAATTGTGGATTTTTTCCATGCATATAGAAGAAATAAAGCTAGTTGTAGATGTAGAGGATTGGCCAACATTTCGAAGAAAATAATGTTTCACCGGAAAAGTATTCTACGTTACTTAAAGAAAACCTTGGCTACCAATACAAGGAGGTATGTCACTAGATCTAATGCCATATTTTAAAAATTGGGATAGTGATTCATATATGTAACCCCAACCTTGGGTTAATTCTTAGCAAGGTTGGGATCCATACCCTAACCAATACTAATATAAATGGAAACCTCAATTCTAACGCCAATAATGGAAACAATCCCCTTATTTATGGAAAAAACCTTGAAGAGGAGGTCACAATGGAGCAATCAACCTCCTTACCCAAAATAGCAAGCTCGATGCCAAACCCCAACCTGAATCTCAACCAAAAGCCACACAACTACCAGCTCAACCATCACCTAACCCCAACAAAAATCTACTCATATAGCAAACACCATTGAATCAACCCAATTCTATACCTATTCAGTTGATGTCAATGATATCCATCTTCAGTCGGGAGGAGCATTACTCCCACTAAGTAAACCCACCATTATGGAAATTGTAGATGAATCACCGTTGTTGCAGATCGATCCAAAGTAAAGCCAAAATATGTTGTAAAATGATTCAAACAACGTGAACAAAGTTCTAGTAAAGGAAAAATGCAAGTCAATGAACCCCCATTTCCAAAGAGATTATAAGAAAATAAATCGATCCTAAATCAAATTTTGATTCTAATTTTGTCAACCAATTGAAGGATATTTGTGTAAATATTCCACTTATACAATCCATCAAATATGTACCTATCTATAATAAGTTGGTTAAGGATATATGTATCAAGAATCTAGGAAGAAAAAGAAAAGATCCATCTACTATATAGGCTATTAGACAACTAGTTTATATCATGCTTGAAAATTCAATGTTACCCAAATACATAGATCCATGTAGTCTATTGGATTTAAATTAATGGCACAATAATAAAAAAATAATTTGATTGACCTAGGGGCAACAATCAACGTCATGACCAAGAAAATCATGGATGATCTAAAATCGGAAGGATTCAGGCCAACAACTATAGTCTTACAACCAACAGATAGATCAATAGCAAGGCTTGAAGGAGTCCTTGAAGACATCGTTGTGATGGTACAACCTTGGGTTTAACTAAAAATGAGCTTAGGAGGTTATCCTATTATTCGGGAAGACCATGGTTGGATATTGTTGATGCATTCATAGGTTGTAGGTCTGGCAACATGATAATTTTCAATGGAAGTGGTACCAAGAAGCTAATTCTCTATCCTCCTACCCAATCATTGAGTGATGAAGCTCAAACAATCAGGGTTGAAAAACCGAAGCTAGTCGAGCTCTATACAATAGCTTATGATGTTGGAGAAATATTTTATAATTAAAGAACGGGAAGAAGATATTAGTCTCTCTAATGTTTTGTAGAACAATTATGGAAGAAATAAAGAAGTGGATGATAAATTAATATGCTTAAGTTGTCCCTTGAACCAAGTTCTACTACAACAAAGCACCATGGATGTTTCAGGTAAGAATTGTATTCTTCATTAACTTCTTCCACATGATTGCATACTCAATTATATTAGCAAAAACACATGTTCAATTATGGACCTCTCTAAGAAAGTTGAAATAACACCAAGGAGACCACTCAACGTAAGCAAGATGCTGGATAGACAATAAGAGAAATTGTTAATTTCTCTTTTGTAAAAACATAAAACAAAATTTTCCTAGGATTATGGTGATATGTATGGGATTCATCCTAGGATGTGCACTCATAAAATTTGTATCAAGGAAGGATGTAAACCAATCAAGTAGCCTCAAAGGAAGATGAATCCACTCTCGGGGAGATTGTGAAAGCTGAGTTACAAAAGTTCTTGGATGTTAGATTTATATGCCCCATATCAAACAATCAATGGGTATCACGTCTTTTCATTGTGCCAAATAATAATGGTAAATGGAGGATATGTGTAGATTACAAGGAGTTGAATGTAGTAATAAATAAATATCAATTTTCATTACCCTTCATCAATCAAGTGTTTGACACTTTAGCTGGTAAAAATATTTCTCCTTTCTTGATGGATAGAGTGGTTATAGTCAATTTCAGATTACACCAGAAGATCAAGACAAAACTACCTTCACATGTCCATGGGGAACATTTACCTATTCAGTTATTCCATTTGGCTTGTGTAATGCACCTAATACATTCCAAAGGGCGTCTTAAGTACCTTTTCTCGACTTGAATAATGATTGCATGGAATTCTATATGTATGACTTCACCGTACATGGCAACACTTTTCAAGAAGCTATGCAAAATCTAGCTAAAGTATTAAATACCCGTAAAGACCATAATTTATCCTTAAATAGTGAGAAGTGTTACATGATGATGTCTAAAGGTATATTTCTGGGGCACTACCTATCCTTTGAGGGGATTCAAGTTGATGAAACAAAGATATATGTTATAATCAACCTGCCAACACCAAAGAAACAAAAGGATGTTAGGAGTTTTTAGGACATACTTGGATACTATAGAATATTCAATACAATATTTTAATAAGGTCGCACCGCCACTTTTTGCATAACTAGGGAAGGATGCTGATTTTATTTGGACTGAACATTATGAAGGTGATTTTAAAAATTTGAAACAGATTTTGACTATTACTCCCGTATTGAGAGGACTTGATTGGAACCTACCTTTCCACATCCACACTAATGCATCAGACCATACTATTGGAGTTGTCTTAGGATAAAAATATGGAGTTATGAATTATGTAATTTATTATGTTAGCAAGAACTTGCAACATGTAGAACTAAACTACATAGTAACAAAAAATGATTTATTGGTATTTATATATGTTATCAACAAATTCAAGCACTACATCACAATTTATCCAATGTTCATTCACATTGATCATGCTGCAATAAAATATTTGATAAACAAACTAGCGATGTAAGTAGTAGAATCATAGGGTGGGTGCTCCTCTTGCAAGAATTTGATGTCACCATTGTGGACAATCCTAACAAGGATAATGTGGTAGAATATTTTCTTTCAAGGATGGATACTAATAATTAAGATCCTGTGGTTGATGATTCTTTTCCAAATGAACACTTATTTTGTATTTCTACAAAATCACCCTGGTATGTAGACATCGAATTACTTGGTCTCAGGTAAAACACCTCCACATTATTTATACTCTGAAAAGAAATACATAGTTGAAAAGAGTTTATCTTTTTCTTGGATAGCTAGATTTCTATTTCATATAGGACAAGATCATGTAATGAGAAGGTGTATAGATGATGAGGAAATATATGATTTCCTCAGAGCCTACCACAAATGAACCTTGTGGAGGATATTTTTGTAAAAATAACAATGGAAAAAATTTTAAACACTGGATATTATTGGCCAACATTGCATAAGGATGCAACACTATACACCAAGAGATGTGATAGATGCCAGAGAATGGGCAAGCCAACCAGATTTGATGAGATGTCATTACAACCTCAACTGGTCTTATAGCCTTTTGATAAATGGGGCTTAGATTTTATTGGTCCAATAGACCCTCTATCTCAGCAGAATGAATACATCTTGGTATGAACAAATTATCTAACCAAGTGGACAGAGGTGAAGGCATTGCCAAATTAGAAAAAGTGAGAAAGTAACCAAGTTCCTATATGATCACATCTTCACTAGGTACAAAGTCTCAAGATAAATTGTAACAGATCAAGGTACACGATTCACTATCAAGTAATTTATGATCTAGATAAAGAGTATGAAATCAAGAATAAGAATTCTAATACATACCACCCCAGCCTAATGGCCAAGTAGAGGTAATAAACAGGGAGATAGAGGTCATATTGAAAAATATCATTACACTCCATAGGAAAGATTGGGAAGACAAGGATTCGTGAGGCGGATGGGCATTCAATACAACGTGGAAGACAACAACTAGATTTATACCTTTTTAACTCTTATATGGCAAGTTTGTTGTATTTCCAATAGATTTTGAGCACAAAACATTAAGGAATGCACTCGAGCTGAGAATAGATTTATCGAAGCTCAAAGAAAGAGGATTATCTCGAATCAATGGGTTGGATGAATTAAGAAGAAAATAAGTACATAACACGAAGTGGTGCGAAGCAAAGAGTCAAATGACATGATCGGTACATCAAGACAAGACAATTCTATGAAGATAACTAGGGCCTCTTGTTTGTTTCAAAATATAAGGATCGTATGGGGAAGCTCAGAACAAGGTGGCTAGGGCCCTATGAAATTAAAAAATATTCCCGATGGAGCTGTAAAGCTCACTACCATAGATCCTGTATAGTTCAAGCTATTGGTAAATGGCCATAGGTTGATATTGTACGTGAAGCAAGTTGATGTAAATTCATTCATGGAACTATTTAGAGGAGGTCAAAGAGGAATGGAAGTAAGGACATCAAATTTAACCTCAAGGGTTAAGCTCGCTAGCTCACCTTCGAGATTTCAGGAGGATTATGATTTTCGTGCCCTTGGTGTATTTAGCTTGCTGGATATTCCAAGGTCAAATAAAAGTTTTGTGATCAAATTTATGGGTGATCAACAACACTCTACTAACACATTTATTTCATATATATTTTTGCAGGGTTTGATGTCAAGTGATTACAAGAGTGCATGATCTCCATCATAAGGAGAAAGTGCAATGACTATGAGTTCCAATTGCAGAAACATGAAGCAAATGCCTATTTTTTATTTTTTGTTTGGCACAATTCATGATTGCATGAAATAAGATCAAGGATGCATGCACATGTGGAAGATGGACAAGAAATAATTGGCACCCCAAAAAAGCGACATTCCCTCTCCGAGAGTCATCCGGTTTTACTAAGGAGCATCCAACATTAGTTCAAAACACATCTGCAGCATCACAACAAGCTTGCATGCAGCCAAGACATAAGTTAAATAAGCATTCAAAATCACCATTTCAAATGAATATCGAGATAAGTGCAATCAACTATCACTTCAATAAAGTATAATTATAATTATTATAATTAATTAAAATTTATCTTTGAGTCATTATGCTTGTGTTACATTTAAATATCATCACCTTTCAAGCTATGATGTGTCCCTCCACATAATCCAATGTTGTCAAATCAATTCACTTTACATACTTCACACGGTCACAACAATTAATTATTACTCTCCACGTAACCGTTTTACATGTCCTCTCGGTGCCAAAGTTTAAAAATATTAAAACAACTCAATTAAGCAACATTACATCAAGTAGAGTTGTATTATTGTGTATTGAAAGAAGGTTATGTATATGTATAGATGAAAATTGACATGCAACCTTCAACCACACTCGACCCCTTGAGGTTGTGTCGAAGCAGCCAATGTTGATTGTGTGTGGTTAACTATAAGAGGATCAATGACTAATATCTGGTAGTGTTATCTCTTGGTAGTTGAGTTGGCAAAGGGGATATTTAGAGGATATGAATGGGTAGCATAAATTCCTTATGGTTTGTTTTCCTAACTTGGATCTAAGTGTTGATCTAGTTTGAAGTGTCCAAATTAATTAAGCTGAAACTAACAATCTATGCTACTATTGAAAGGAAACTAATCTAAAAAAATCACAAAACTGAAATATTACAATCACAAACAACAATTTACTTCTATTCTAAATAGTTAAAATATTTTTACACTAAAACTAAACCAGAAAAATAACCCGGTGTGGTTACTCACCTGTGCTAAGTGTATTGAAACTAAACTAACTCGAAATAAGAACTTTTCCAAAAGATCTATGATATGTAGACAACCTCCTATAGATATTATCTCCTTCGATCCACAAGGATGGGAAGAATAGGATCCTTCACCGGAGCTACTATTAATATTTAAACCCTCTTGAAATCAACTAATTACTTGAAAATGAAAGGAAATTGATTTCTACTCTATTTGATATGATGTAACAATGATAAATTGCAAGAATGAAGGAAATAAAACAACAAATCCAACCTAGAATTCACATAATAGAGGTAAATCCAATTGTGTAGTAATTTTTCCCCTCATTTTATCCTTTCTTTCTCTATGTGTCCATATGAGTCCAAGGAATTGGGAATGAAAAGGCAGTAACAAGAGAAGGTACTTTGAGAAATGGCAACTTAAAGGTAGTTTAGTTGTAATGCAAGTGGAAGAGGGATAACACAAGTGAACAGAGCTTGGATATGCAATTTCTAGTAGTATTGTGGATGCAATACTATACAACATACACAAAATTATCAGGCCATTTGCTTGAATACAAGCATTGAATATATAGGAATTGGTTAGGATGTTCCTTCATGCACAAGGATGCCTTAGAGTGCCAAATCATTGGGTGAAGAGGTAGTTCAACTAATTAAATATATTTAAAAATAGAAGAGGGAAGGAATACCATGCAAATAATACTATTTTTAGGTGATTTGGTTCACAAACGCACCTTAAAAGTCAAGTTAAGTGAAATCAAGCATGTTAAAACCATGCATGAAGAGTTCTAGAAAAATTACATAGGACCGCCGCCCTACTGGTGGCGGTTCCAACTTGCCACCCAAGTAGGGTGGAAGTCCCGACACTAAAGGCCAAAACATGCATAGAAATGAAGAGGAAGTTGGAAGAAAGCGTGAAAAAGCTAAGTAAGGATGTCTAGGCTAAAAATATACACTACAAATGGGTTTAAGCACTCAAACACCTTCTAAAAGGACATGAATCATCATTAGGGACTTTTGTAACCATTTTCTGACAATGTAGCACATGTAATTTTGAGTACATACATATTTCCCCCTCAAAGAAGTGTCTTAGCCATGAAAAAGGCATAAAACTTAGAGTCTGAGTATGAAATTCCCAAAATGGGAAGTTATAAGCTATACCTAGCATGCCCGTGTGTTGGAATGTTGCCTTCCAAACTCCCACTACATGTAAAATGAAAAATAAGAGTCAAGTGCGAGATAGATGAAATATCAAAAATAAATGCTAAATTAAAATGACAAGAGGACTTGCATTTGTGTGGGGATATAGAAATATACCTACGTCGGCGATCCAACCTGCGAACATATGCACTCAAAACAAAGTTATAACAACACACACACACACACACACACATATATATATATCAAAAGAAACTCATTTTCCAATTCATTTACGTGTATTGACTTGGTGATTTTTGAGATCTGGGCCCATAATGACTATTTCATTTGTGAGCATGTTTGAATTGGAATGGATTTAGGAATGGTATTTTGCATTAGGCTTGCCCCTTTACTGTTTGAATGATTTTGAGAAGAAATCCTAAGAAATTCATAGCTAGAGCAGTCATAAGGGGGATCAACGAGGCAGATAGGCAAAGTGCCTTTATTGCTTAGTTTTAATTTTGTCAGGCATTTATACTATTTTTTTTGTATATTTTGGGCTCATTGCGAGCATTTTGACCACACCTAGCGCATGATGGCATTGTACAAAACTATGACACACCATGATATATATATATTGATATCTCATTTTGGCTCAGTTATTCCTTATATACATTTGACTTACATCTATGACTTGATTCATGTGTGTACTCTTAGTTGTTTAGAACTTCTATTTTTCTATGCTTTTTAGAATATATGTAATGGATATGAATGCTAAAAAAATGATTTCTCTCTCAGTTTTTTTTGTAATGCTGATATATGATAATGCAATCACATTGTAATGTTGAAATTTAGTTTCTTTGAGAAAATTTTGGTACTTCGTATTGTTTTGGAAAGATGTGACGAAAGAGTGATATGATAAGTGAACGAAATTTCCCCACTCCTAACTCCATGCAATTGGTAAGATGCAAGGGCTCAACACCAAGCGACAGAAGGGGAATAAGTTATAGAAATTTGTTGAATGGTAATGATGAGAGAAAGACAAGGAATTTTAAAAACCAAATTGAGACCCTACAACCTCATTCTACTCAAGTTTTCTTCATAGTTTAAAATGTGAATTTCTTTCCAGTTTATCTAGACTTAGATCCATAGATGGCCACTTGGTTGACAAAATATGGTTTTGAGGTTTTAAACTCTTTTGGAATTTTGGACATCTAACTCACTTTGTTTTGATTTATGATTTCACAACATTTGAATGAATTGTTTCTAACTTTCAAGTTTTTCAAAGAGACCCCCTACACCTTTCCCCATGCTACCAGTAGGAAGTATGGGCTCATCACCATGGATAATGCATAGGTGAGTAAGGGCACTTCTCTCCTTTCCCAACCCTACATCACTAGTAAGAGACATAGGCTCAACACCAAAGGTTGGTAGGGAAAAGAAATGTGTAAAATAAAATTTTTGTGGATTTACATTTGACTTATTTATCTAGGAAAAATGTCTAGAATGTTCTAATTTCCAAAAATATGTTTATGGGATAGATGCGATGCCATGAAGCTTCTAGAATGTATCTATAGGAAAAAAACATAAACTAGAAGAAACTATAAGTAGAACCAAGTACGCAGCCTTGGTATGATTACTATCAAAGCTTTATCTTATATTGCTTGGATTGATGAAATGATTCTAAAAAAATTAATGATACTATGAAGATTTGAAGAGATACGATTTGAATGGTTTGCTAATGTTTTTAGAAGTTTTTAGAAATTGTTATAAGAATAATTCCCTTGATAAAAAATTTTACAAAATGAAATGGAAGATGAAAATGCAATGCAGGTGCAGCAATGTACATATTAAAATGCAAGTGAAATTACATGTCATGATGTCTAATGTGAAGAAATTTTACGAATATCGAATTCTTCACCCCTAAGAGCACACATCAGAGAAACATGATCCTCAAAAATTTTGTTCTCTTAACAAGGGCCTAGCATTCTAGGTTTTAAATTACAACCCTTTCCCATAAGTGTATATGTCTAATCATTAAAATCACTTGTCTAAAAGAGGCATTCGTGTACCTCTTTGTCATGTTCTTGAGACATGGTGTGTGGGTGAGCATGACTATGTTGCTTGACCTCGTTTCCTATGTAGAGGGTTGTGTTTACTTATGACACTTGTTGAATGATGAGGCCTTTCCCCATAGATATGTCAAGCTTAGTTTCATATGCACATGGGTTGAAACCGGGGTTTAGAATATAACAACCCTCAGATATGGTTTTGATGGGCATCATTTCAATCTCAAATTTCCCTTCTTCATTTGTGAATTATATCATGTTTACACCTATACCTAATTCATTGGAGGGAAGAGATGCTAAACCGAGAATGCTACTCATCCCTTGTGGTTCAAACGGGAGGAAGATCGGATCATCACTCTCTAAGAGTTTCATAATTTCCATTGTGGTTTTAGTGGAAACTACTTCCACAAATATTGATTTACCCTTATCTATTTTTTCCACCTCAAATGTTTTTGGGTCAATGACTTCAACCTTCAGCATGCTTGGGGTAATTGGGACTAACTCTTTTGATGGAGGTTGTTTGTTCAATTGATTCGCAGGAAGTTCATGTTCCGTATGGACTCCTTAATATGATATGTAGACAACCTCCTACATATATTCTCTCCTTCAAATCCACAGGGGATGGGAAGAAGAGGATCCATCATTGGGGGCTTCTATTAATGATTTAAACTCTCTTGAAATCAACTAATTACTTTCAAATTAAAGGAAACCGATTTCTACTCTATTTGATATGATGTAACAATGATAAATTGTAGGAATGAAGGAAATCAAACAACAAATCCGACACTGAATTCACATAATAGAGGTAAATCCAGGTTGTGTAGTAATTTTTCCCCTTAGTTTATCCTTTCTTTCTCTCGTGTGTCCATGTGAGTCCAAGGAATTGGAAATGCGAAGGCAACATGAAGAGAAGGAGCTTTGAGCAATGGAAGCTTGAAGGCATTCTAGTTGTAATGTAAGTGGAAGAGGGATAACATAAGTGAACAGATCTTGGCTATGTAATTTCCAGTAGGATTTCGGTAGCAATACTATGCAAGATACACAAAATCCTTAGGCCTTTTGCTTGAATACAAGCATTGAATATATATAAATTGGTGGGATGTGCCTTCATGCACAAGACAACCTTGGAGTTCCAAATCATTGGGTGAAGAGGTAGTTCAACTAATTAAATCTATTTAAAAATAGAAGAGGGAAGGAATACCATGCAAACAATACTATTTTTAGGAAATTTGGTTCACAAACGCACCCTAAAAGTCAAGTTAAGTGAAATCACACTTGTTAAAACCACACATAAAGAGTTCTATAAAAATCATGCAAACCACCACCCTGTGCAAGGCGGCGGTCCTGACACTAAAGGCCAAAACATGCATAGAAATGAGTGGGAAGCTAGAAGAAAGTGTGGAAAAGATAAGGATTTCTAGGATACAAATGTACACCTGCGAATTGGTTTAGGAACTCGAACACCTTCTGAAAGGATATGAATCATCATTGGGGACTTTTGTAACTGTTTTTCGACATTGTAGCACATGTAATTTTGGGTGCATATAGTATCCACCATGGGATGATATTTGATAAGTCATGAAATCATTGAGCTTTCAAAACTTTTGAACCATCCCCAAATTAAGTATTATTTTCAAGATAATGGTTGGTTAGACTACATCAACGGGTTCCAAGGTTTTAATGAAGCAATGGTGGAAAAAATTTCCAACACATTCGGTAATGGGGAGGAAAAGGTGAAGGGATTAGTAGTTAGACTCAAAGATGATATTTTGGTGAAAGTAATCGACCTACCAGCCCAAAGAAAACCATTCCTAGAAAAGGCCAACCCTGCAAGCAAACGAAAGAGAGTTTGCAGATGATGATGAATTCATCACCGATAGGAAAAGTACATATATAACATCTCTTAAACCTTTATGGGATTAGGTTACAAATTTTGTAATTAAGTACTTTACTTGTGAAGGAAAGTATAATAGATTGAATATAGTTCATTTCAAGTTATTGAATCATATAAAGAACAACAAACAAGTAAATGTACCTAATTTCTTGCAGGAAATGTTGAAGAGAATGAGTAGAGAAGCACAGAAGGGTAGGTCTACATTGTCACACCATTTCCTTGTAACCTTGATAGTGAAACATACCATGTAGAGGGATTATCCTTAGATACGGTGGTGATATTTTGTAACTGAAAATTGTATATTTAATTTGTTTAGAAACAAGGGAAAGAGGAGGAGAAGCACTAAGATATCCTCTGAACACATAACTGAGAATATACCATCAACCTCCTAACCCCAAGAACACATTGCTTCTTAAAGTTTGACATATACTGAGGAAAACCTTGATCCTATCTCTCTAAAGAGGAATTTTATAGTTGAAACCCTTCGAGAGTTCTCAACTCTTGAAACCTCCACTTATAAAGGAAAACACAAATATTATCATTCCACTCCTACATATCATAGGTGTTCCCATAAGCTTAGAACCAAAAAACAAAATATCTCCACCCCAATACAATCACATCCCATATCACTTACAAGGTGATTTGGAAGCTATAGAAGAGGATTAAGAGCCTCAACAAATGGATATTGGTCATGAAGATATTGATGTTAAAGATCATGAGATGGAGTACCATGAATAACACATGGAGGAGCAAGAAGAAACAACAAAGAATGAGGAGGAAGATCATGGAGTTGAAGTTCATAGAGAGGGAGAAGAAGAGAACAAGAGAAACTGGAAGAAGAGAAAAATGGAGAAGAAATTGAACAAGAAAACATGGCTATGATGGAAATCAACTAATTACTTTCAAATTAAAGGAAACCGATTTCTACTCTATTTGATATGATGTAACAATGATAAATTGTAGGAATGAAGGAAATCAAACAACAAATCCAACTGGAATTCACAGAATAGAGGTAAATCCAGCTTGTGTAGTAATTTTTCCCCTTAGTTTATCCTTTCTTTCTCTGTGTGTCCATGTGAGTCCAAGGAATTGGAAATGCGAAGGCAACAAAGAAGAGAAGGAGCTTTGAGCAATGGAAGCTTGAAGGCATTCTAGTTGTAATGTAAGTGGAAGAGGGATAACATAAGTGAACAGATCTTGGCTATGTAATTTCCAAGGGATTTGGTAGCAATACTATGCAAGATACACAAATTTCTTAGGCCTTTTGCTTGAATACAAGCATTGAATATATAGAAATTGGTGGGATGTGCCTTCATGCACAAGGAAACCTTGGAGTGCCAAATCATTGGGTGAAGAGGTAGTTCAACTAATTAAATCTATTTAAAAATAGAAGAGGGAAGGAATACCATGCAAACAAGACTATTTTTAGGAAATTTGGTTCACAAACGCACCCTAAAAGTCAAGTTAAGTGAAATCACACATGTTAAAACCACACATAAAGAGTTCTAGAAAAATCATGCGAGAACCACCACCTGTGCAAGGCGGCGGTCCTGACACTAAAGGCCAAAACATGCATAGAAATGAGTGGGAAGCTAGAAGAAAGTGTGGAAAAGATAAGGATGTCTAGGCTACAAATATACACTGCGAATGGGTTTAGGAACTCGAACACCTTCTTGAAGGACATGAATCATCATTGGGGACTTTTGTAATCGCTTTTTTTCGACATTGTAGCACATGTAATTTTGGGTGCATATAGTATCCACCATGGGATGATATTTGATAAGTCATGAAATCATTGAGCTTTCAAAACTTTTGAACCATCCCCAAATTAAGTATTATTTTCAAGATAATGGTTGGTTAGACTACATCAACGGGTTCCAAGGTTTTAATGAAGCAATGGTGGAAAAAATTTCCAACACATTCGGTAATGGGGAGGAAAAGGTGAAGGGATTAGTAGTTAGACTCGGTGATGATATTTTGGTGAAAGTAATCGACCTACCAGCCCAAAGAAAACCATTCCTAGAAAAGGCCAACCTGCAAAACGAAAGAGAGTTTGCAGATGATGATGAATTCATCACCGATAGGAAAAGTACATATATAACATCTCTTAAACCTTTATGGGATGAGGTTACAAATTTTGTAATTAAGTACTTTACTTGTGAAGGAAAGTATAATAGATTGAATATAGTTCATTTCAAGTTATTGAATCATATAAAGAACAACAAACAAGTAAATGTACCTAATTTCTTGCAGAAATGTTGAAGAGAATGAGTAGAGAAGCACGAAGGGTAGGTCTACATTGTCACACCATTTCCTTGTAACCTTGATAGTGAAACATACCATGTAGAGGGATTATCCTTAGATACGGTGGTGATATTTTGTAACTGAAAATTGTATATTTAATTTGTTTAGAAACAAGGGAAAGAGGAGGAGAAGCACTAAGATATCCTCTCGAACACATAACTCGAGAATATACCATCAACCTCCTAACCCCAAGAACACATTGCTTCTTAAAGTTTGACATATACCGAGGAAAACCTTGATCCTATCTCTCTAAAGAGGAATTTTATAGTTGAAACCCTTCGAGAGTTCTCAACTCTTGAAACCTCCACTTATAAAGGAAAACACAAATATTATCATTCCACTCCTACATATCATAGGTGTTCCCATGCTTAGAACCAAAAACAAAATATCTCCACCCCAATACAATCACATCCCATATCACTTACAAGTGATTTGGAAGCTATAGAAGAGGATTCTCGAGCCTCAACAAATGGATATTGGTCATGAAGATATTGATGTTAAAGATCATGAGATGGAGTACCATGAACAACACATGGAGGAGCAAGAAGAAACAACAAAGAATGAGGAGGAAGATCATGGAGTTGAAGTTCATAGAGAGGGAGAAGAAGAGGAACAAGAGAAACTGGAAGAAGAGAAAATGGAGAAGAAATTGAACAAGAAAACATGGCTATGGTTGTTGAACAAGTGATGGAGAAACAAGATCAAGCACTAGGACAAGCACAAATTCATGCATCTATTGATCAAGTAATTGATGAAGTAGTTATGTTGAGATTGTGAAATAATTCCTAAGTATCAAAGGTGCATACTATAGTGGCGTGAAAAGAGGGGGCACTTGAGCGGGCACGAGAGGGTGAAAAAATTGCACTTTGAGGTTTCACACCCGGAGAAAGTTCGTGGACTTAGCCATTTGGCTTAGATGAGGCTAAAACTAGGATGGAGTGTAGTGCACGTAAAAGATAAAAGCATGAAGACTTTGTGACTAAGGAAAAATTGTTTTTGGAGTAAGTGGAAGATTAAGAGACATGCAAAGTTTTAGCTAATAATAGGATTAGATCGGGGTTTATTTATAGAGATAATCTATTATTAGTGAAGATTACATGCTTCATAGTTATCTTTGTATGCACACATGGCTATTTTAGGCATGTAACCTATTTTGAGAGTACATGGGCGGTGAAGGGCAAGCCCCACCCCTATATATGTATTTGATTTCCATACTTTTAGAGAGGAGGTATTAGAGTTATGAGTTTTGGGTTTTGATGACCTTATGTAATATAATTATGTTGTTAGTATGAACATGCGTGTATGAATGTCATAAAATTATTGCTATGAATTCAACTTATTTTTTTGTGAGAATTTAATACGATGGATCTTTGTGGATGGATATTGATTGTTGATGTCTCTATTCATGGTAATTATATGGTAAATATGATATTAATCCTTATGTGATATGTATGTTCTTTTATTACATGTGATTCTAATTTGAGCCCATGGATCTTTTATCATGGAATATACACTTGGAATGTGGTTATTATAAACATGCAAGCTAACATCTAGACAAGATATCATAAAAGAGGGACCTGATAGGCTTTACGTGCTTCGGGTGAGCACTCAGATCTGTTTGAGTGAAGTACCAGCACACCTAAGCAATTGAGTATAAAAACAAAGACTACATTTTAGTTCTCACGCCGCACCTCTTTTCAAATTGTTTTCCAAGATGTTACATGTTGATGGCATATCGATTGAATCTTGTAGCCATTGAATATTGGGTATACGACAGACAAGATCAATTTACGTGAAGATATGGTTATGGACCTAATTTCAATGCATGCAAGTGGGTGGAAGATAATCTCTATCATGAACTCTATGATAAATTTTTCAATTGTTCTCCAATAGAATTTTACAAGTGGTTGTTTGCATACGCATGGAAGAGTAACTAGAGTTATAGATCAAGGGTTTGGATGTAGGAAGAGTATCAAGATTTTTTTGATGTAGATGAACCTTGGATGTGTGTTGTAGATCATTGGATGGTTGGTGTTATGCACGCTTATACTTTGGAGTATGTTGGTTTCTACGTATTATTGTCCGTGGAAGTTCTTGAGTTTGAAATTTTGCACGAGCCCAAAGGATCCTACATACGTGTTATTCTTTTGGAAATTAAAATCTTAATGGTGGTGTTGAGTTTAGAGTGCATCCCTACGGCTATCTAAACATACCACCATGCGTAGGGATAGGATCGGGTGTGTGGTGAAGGATGGCGGACCTTGCGGAATAGAGATAGAGAGAGGAACAACAACTTAGATATAATGAAGCACATGAGAGGGAATCAACAAAGTAGTGAGATATTGAGGAGTGCATGGCATTGAGGAAAGAGATGGCTTGTGAGGGATTTGAAGCTCATGTGGAATACGTGGAGCGGGGCATCTAGTTCTCCTAACATTTTGTAAACATGCTAGAGAACCCTTCTCACTTCAAATGAGAGCACATTAGAGGAAATTACGAGAACGACAGGCACACATCTGATCCCACTTAGCGACCTATCCCTTGCGCTTAGTGTTCCAATTCCAAAAGTAACCATTAATAAGAATGCAAGTATAGGTAATCCAAGAAGGCATGTAGATATCATTTTCCTTTGAATACAAAAATATATCAGATACATTCAACTATGGTAGCATAAACATCATATGTATTATTTGGAGGCTTGGTTGGAGGAATATTTTTTGGCACGTCATTAGGATAGAGTGTGGCTGCGTAGAACCTTAGGCACACATCTAGAAGTACTATAAATTCATAGACTATGGGAGTTTAGTTTAGTACTACTATTGGGAATCAAGGAAGCACATCCACTGGTCCAACACTGCTGCTTGGAGGATCAAGCGGATCAAAGGGTCGGGATCAAGTGGATCAAGTGGTTCTGGAGGTGGAGGAAATACTAGTAGTGGTTCTGGATCTGGTGGATAGGGCCCACATCCTTAGCAACCCCCACATCAACCTCAACAAGTTTATTATGGGATGTCCCTCCAATTTCTAGGATATAGGGGTATTAAATATGTTATACAAAGATGTGCACAAGTGTGAGTTGACAGATAAGAAGGTGAGTCAATTTTCCACTACTCTTCAAGGGCATGCACATAGCTGGTATAGAAATTATCACCTGCATCAGATGCATCAGTGCGGTAGATTATGAATCTTTGCACTCTGCATTTCTAGTTGAGTTCCATATCCCTAAATTTGAACTGAAAAATATCATCACACTTAATGACATTAAGCAAGGCTTATGAGAAACCATTCGGGAATATGATGTGTGATTTAAGACGTTGTTGTCCAATTTGTCTTATGACATACATCCTAGTCAACATGCACAATGGTTTGTTGGTGGATTATTGACTTCATTCAGAAGGTCACTATCTCATAAGACCTTTTTGAATACGCATGATGATTTAGAAGCAGCTCGACACACCGAGGTAGTTAAGAGTGTGGATACCAAAGTGAGTTCCTTTTTAGAGGCATAGATTATAGCCATGGAAAAACAATTGGAGAAGCTCTCCGTAAATTCAGCTCATGAGATGTATAGTGGAATATGATGTACAGATTGTGAGGTTGAGGGACACACAAAGTATAGTTTTCCTCATAGGTTAGTTCATGCTATGTTTTATGAGTGAAAGATCTGTCATTTAGACCATAATGTGAGTAGATTTCCCCTCTTGTAGTGTGCGATCAAGAAGAATGTATGTATGTATTGTTAAATTTTCAAAACTCATACTCATGACATTGTTAACTACAGAGTGATTGATCATATCTACGAGGCCATTGAAATGGGTGTGTGCTAGACTAGTGTAACAAGTGGATCTAAGGAATAGGGATAGTAGCATAATGAAGGGTGCCATAATTAGGATAACCAGAATAGAGGCTTTCGTGGAGGATATAGAGGTTGAGGTCGCGAAAGTGGCAGAGGAGGATTTCCTAGAGGAACTTGTTATACTTTTGGATCTCCTAATCATTATCAGCGTGAATTCCCTAAGAATTTTGTTTGATCATAGTATGGAAAACAACACAAGTTTGAAGAATGTTATAATTTATATGAGCACATGAGTAAACAACACAAGTAGGACAAGGGTACGACTATGATTAAGATACAACACACAGATGGAGATCAATGGATGCCAAAGGCTAGCTCAACTCAAAATTACAACTTGTGTTAGTTACCAAATGCGATGAGGATGCACGTGCACGAAGCCTCAAGGAATAAGACAACTATAACTAAGCAAGAGGTGATTAATGCAAAGTACCCTAATGTTGCACATCAGAAAGAGGTTTACCAGAGACTATGGACATTATCAGGGATGATCCAATAAAATTAAATTCCCATAAAAGGACATAGATTACTTGAAGGAGGTATGTCAAATGTTGTGCCAGGAGAACATAATCCATTTGTTAGGAGAATGGTTGACATGCAGTAATGAGCGTGACAGAAAATACTTCATGCAAATTTGCTTCCCCATAGTCATGAGTATGATAAAGATATTACAATGAATGCAATCATAGATGGATGGCTTCAAAGAAACATTCTAACATATATACAATTACAAAAGTTAATGTACTCACGTTGGATGCTTGAATTAGATGGGAAGACCACCATTGCATCCTTCTTCGAATGTGATGTATATGGAAAATATAACTAGGGCCAATCCTATTGGATTATTAAAGGATGCAACTTATGATTCGGGGGAAATTTTACTAGGGACTTTGAAGTATTGGAGCTAGTTGAAGTAGAAAACTTCCCAAGATTACTTGCACACTCTTGGTGTTATACAAATAATACAAATTTGTGCTTCAACAAGGGGTACATTAGCTTTGAGAACAAATAAGAACACATCATTATACCTTTGATGATGCAAAGGATGCTCTGTATGTTGAGCCTTTGAGTGAAGAAGACTTGAATAGGATATATGCGCGCACAATCAAAGACCCTGAGGTAAATGAGACATTTAAGGAGTGATAAAATGGGATGATGGTCATTCACTTAGTGATACCACAAGTATTTCTTGTGACAAATAAGTGCATTGAATGTATGAAGTAGTTGGGTGAGAGATCAAGAACACAGTTACTTATATAATCGTGTCGCACGCCATTCGGTACTTAAGTTATAACCAGGTACCTCGGTACACTGGTGAAGGGAACCTTGATGTATTTCTATGTGCCATGAAATCCCAGTGGAAGGATGAAGGGGATAGATGAAATATGCTAGTATGTACTCTAAACGGGATAGCGCGTGTTGGTGGGCTGCAAACAGAGACAACCTATTGGAATGGTGAGATGTGACAATCACATTTTCCATTAGGTTCCTAAGAAGCAATGTACCTTCTTAGATATGTGAATTCCATGGGAAAACCCCTACTTCACACCATGTTTAGAATTATGAGAGAATTTGGATGGAGGGGCAAGAGGCCTTGCTACCATCACTCTAGGTACATAAGTTGTATGCCACCTTAAGCACTTCACACACACATGGTATATTCATATAGAATTCACAAGAGCAATAATTAATTAGAAGGAGATGACCTCAGGTATGATCCATACTTTCAATTATTTTTCTACTAAACCTCCAGGCTTAATGAAGCATTACAGATTATGAAGTTCCTTACTTTGGGAGACATTGCGAAGGATGAGGAGCTCTTATTAGAGATGTTTAGAGAGGTTGAATTATAGGCGCACCTTGACCTTGAAGAAAGTGAAGAAGAAGAGATGGTTTGTGCACCTGAAGAAAAGGAAAATGGTAAACTGGTCTACTTGATGAATGATGATGAGGAGGAGGATAATAACCTAAATGTTAACCACACTCAAGGCACACATGTATCATGAGCCTATGAAAATAAAGAAGGTTAACATTGGAATAGATTTCCATCCTAAAGAGGCCATTATTGGTGACTATTAGTCAAGGTAGAAAGTGAAAAATATTAGTGAACTCCTTCACACCTTCCAGACCTATTCTGTTGGGCTATCACGAATTGAAAGGAGTAAACCTTTCTTTAGGTGAGATGAGAATAAATCTTAAAGAAGGTGCACGCCCTTTGATTAGAATAGGCCTTACAGGATGAATCCTAATCTGCGTGTCAAGGTAAAAGAAGAAATTGATAAAATGCTCAAGTCTGGTATAATTGAGCCCATTGAGGAATTTGAATGGGTTAGTCCCATGGTCATCAACATTAAAAGGATGGGAGGATAAGGATCTGCGTGGACTACAAAGATTTAAATGCTTCATGTGTTATTGATATTTTTCCCACCCTATTTACAGAGGGTATCCTTGAAGGAGTTGTTGGGAAGGAGATCTACTCTTTTATAGATGGGTTTTTAGGATATCATCAAGTGCGCATAGTGAAGGAAGATCGGAGAAGACAACTTTCACCACCGAGTGGGGAATTTTTACATACACAGTGATGCCCTTTGGATTGAAGATCGCACCTACAATGTTCTCGCGCATTGTGGTACGAGAAATTTCAAGACTTCATTAATATTTTTTGCACGTGTATCTCAATGATTAGATAGTGTATGGTTTGGTCAAAAATCATTCTCGACAATCTAAGGCTTATGTTTAAGAGGTGTAGGTAGGTTAGCATCTCTTTAAACATTAAGAATTACATCTTTGCAACACCTTTTGGTACTTGGGCATATTATTTGTAAAGAAGGATTATTGGTAGATCTAGCCAAGGTCACTGTGATTTTGGGTTTGGAAGAACCTAACAATAAGAGAAAAGTGTGAGGATTCTTGGGACACAAAAGGTATTACTATAAATTAATTAAGGGCTATGCAAAGATTTTCGCACCCCTGGAGTAATTGTTGAAGGCTAAGGGAAAATTCTATTGGTATGAAGCACAACAACAGGTATTTGAAACATTGAAGGATAGGATTACAACTGCACCTATTTTTCACTTTCTTTCATGGGAAAAACCATTTCATGTTCATGTTGATTATTTTGGGATGGAAATTGGCATAGTTTTGGCACTAGGTGAAGGAATGGTAGACCAACCTATTTGTTTTGCAAGCGGGTGAAGTTAACACCGGATGAAAAAAATATATAACTACCGAGTGCGAGGATTTTTTATGGTCTACACGCTACATAAGTTCAAACAATACTTATTGGAAGCACCATTAATTTTCTTTACAGATCATATGGAACTTAAGTATTTAGTCAACAATCATGTTTTGCAAGGGCACATATGTAGATGGATACTACTATTTCAAGGGTTTCAATTTATAGTTATTGTAAAACCAGAAAAAGTAACTCAATACCTACCCATTTGTCAAGAATCCATTCTAGTGAGGACGCGCACAACATTGAGGAAACAATGTCGAATTCACATAATGAAGATTGAATCACATGCCCACATAACTAGAGGACATTACAACATTCTTGTGCAATCGGGCAGTGTGAATGAGTGAATTAAAACATTAGAAAAGAAGTGACTTGCAATATGCGTAAAAACCATACCAATGGTGGCATGATAAAGTAGTAAACATATATTTTGGAAACTAATCTATCTATTCAGCATTATACTTAACCAGATCTATAAGTGCTTAAAGGTAAATCATTATGAAAATAATAATATGCATTGATAAAACACATCAAACACTATTTGTTTGATCAATTTTCTTTATCTATTCATCATACCAACAATATAGAAAAGCTTCATACAATACCAGGCATGCATGCATGGATCTGTTACTAGTACTATCTATCTTATCGCATGTACTCATGTTTCTCTCATTCTTCAAAGCATGTGTCTCTATCTATCTCTCTCTCTCTCTCTCTCTCTCTCTCTATCTATATCTCTTAAGTAATTCATTACATATGTATATATAGGGTGGGGAACTAGCCCTTCACCACTTAACTCTACCAAAAATAGGTCACATGCTAATAATAACCACATGCCTTTTTACAACTATAGCCATACATGCAAGTATGCTATATGTAGATCGTTGATAGTTAACTACATTGGTGGATCTATTCTTAGCTTATGCCCATGCAAGAGTGAGTTGTCATGCTCCTCAAAGAATCTCCATGAAGAGTGGCACAAATCTTGGTATCACTTTGTGTGCTCCGCATGCCAATCTCTAAGAATAGACCTGATCTCCAAAATTGGCTAAGTCCTTGAGAGTCTGACTCTACACCTCCATGCGTGATGCCTTCCTATACCTTCACACTTTTGCTCCTATGTTGTTCTTCTTACGGACTCTGTGTGCAAGTTCAACTAAGTGTTTTCTCTGATCAACATTACCCCACACTAATCTCATTGTCACCCCAACAATGGTGATGTCCAAAACTTATACAAAGAATGGATAAATAAAGAATAGTTGAATAAAGAATTTTGAATAAGGTATTTTGAATAAGGTATACACAACTAACAAAATTGTTTAAGCCTCAGGCCCCTCCATCTCATCCTGAAGCAACAACTCTAGATATTCTTCTTTGATATCTACTTCCAGGTTCTCCCATGCCATTAGCACTCCTGCTTTGTCTTAGGCACATCTGCAATGATGGACTGCAGCTCTTCCATGGTGAGTTTCCCTTGCTCATTTTGTATCACAAGCATTATGCTTGACATAGAGGTTTACACCCCTTCCAATACATCCATCTTCTGAGCAATGAGCTTCCCTAGCTCCTCCAACCTCTCCTTATGTGGTGCCTGCTGCATGCTAGTGCCTCACACTTTTTCTTTACCAGGACTAAGCATTCAGCGTGGCCTAGGGAAGCATCCTTCATCACCTTGTGTACTTCATTTTCTTCCTCCAAGGTTTTTATCGTGATCAGCGCATCTGGGGCTTGTGCATATTGTTAGCGCATGATCGGATTTCTTGAGCTCATCACGGGTGGCTTGTAGTAGGCCTTCATAAGTAGCAATCTTCTGGCTACTATGCAGCCTACACCTTTTTTGTCTTTTCCCTGAGTCCTTGGGCTGTGAGGATACGCACACCTTTTCATCTTCCAACACTAATGTTATTATTGTCTTTACATAATGCATTGCAGAAGGAAATTATTTTGGCACTTGGGATTCCAAATGTGGGCATACTTTGAGGACATCATCTCCAATTTCCTCTACCATACTAACAAAAGTGTCATATTTCCTCTTAATCAAATCCTTTTCCTGTACAAGGCACGCTATCTCCACATCCTTGGCTTTCAATTTCTCCATCAGCACCTTGATGGTAGCAAATTTATCTATGTTTCTTCTTGCTACTTGGAGGATACTTTGACCAGAGCATTTCTCACTTACTCATCTGACATCACCATTGGTTTGATTGTCATGTGGCGCATTTCAGTGCCTTCTTCAACCACCTTGACGCACATGATTCTTCACCGACATCAAAGTTGGGTTCATCCATATGCATGTGCATAGACCATGAGAGTTACTTCCTTGTGCGCAAAGTCACCTTGTCCTCATCCATGAGCACCCATCTGAATAAATCCTTCTGCTTGATGGTGCTCTAGAACCGAGCATGAACAATCAGCTTTGGGTCTTCTACGTACCCCATGGTATGTGCCTTGGCATCCTCCCTGTTCGACGGGATCGGGGTCCTCTTGGAATGGCTATCAAGGTTAGGAATACTAGATGTATCCCCACCCTTGTCCTGTGTAGCCTCTGATTGACCCCCTTCTTCTCCTTCCATCTTCTCCTCCTCATGTTGAGGCTCTTCTTCAGTTGGAGATGAAGGCGCCTTCTCCTCAGATTCTTCTGTCTCCTCGCTCAGCCTGAGTTTTCTTCATTTCTTCTCCTCTGGCTCCTTCACCTGCGGGGTTCCTCCTTGCGCCCTTGTGCACTTAAACACCTTTTTAAATATTTGGTCACCCTACTCCTCCCCTGTAACTCCTTCTCCCAGGGAGTTGTCATGTGCTCCCCCTCCTGGCCAGATGGTTGCTTCCTCCTTCGCACCAGCCACCACTATCTTCGTGTTCTTCATCCTCTTCCTCATCATCTTGCTTGGGTGCAGAGGGCCTAGGTGCCGAAATGTTCTCCATAGTATGCTTTCCCTTCGGTGGCCCAGAAGCACGAATTCATTCTCCACGTACTTGTTATTCTCCATTTTAGGCTTCAGTTGGAGGTATATTAGCGTGGCCCGATATCCACAATGGCCACTGTTTCTAGCTTAATGCTCAAGATCTCCGAGATGTTATTCTCATTGTATGCATTCCTCCCTGGATATCCATATGTCTTCCACAGGGTGTGATATTCACAGTCCACCTTGTCTGCATTAAACACCAACCTCTGTGTGTTGGTGAACCGATGAACTACAGCTTGGAAGTATTGTGCGGGAAATGCATATGGCAGCTTGCACCAGGGGCTCCACGACCCATCTATCATTGGAAAGCACAATATAGAAGTGTTGGTAGACTACAAATTGTACCTGTTTCCCTAGGACCGAAGGCAAGTCCTTGGGTATACGCCATTCTTCTCCAAACGCCCACGTGAGCCTATCATACCACATCTCTGCTCGCTCCTTCACCTCTTCCATCATTGACCCCTTACAAAGATATTTGTTGAATCATTCAGCTGGAGACTTGTGGTTCATGGGGTATTCCCATATGTTCTCTTTTGGGCCATCTGGTACCCCAATCTCCATGAAGACCAAACTTAGTAGGACGTAGCCAAAACTTATCTTATTCCCTTCACGCACTTCCTCTACTATCCACTCTGTAATGAAGCCGACAATGTTATAAGTGGTTCCTTCTGACATGCGCTTTGCCACATGTAACCACATAGAATTAACTTGTGACCAACGTTCTTGGTCATTCAATTTTGTGGTTAGATGTGTTGTTGCCTGTATACTACTGGACAATTTTTCAATTTGTCAATGTCCATCCCATGGTCCTTTCTGATAGCCCAACACCTTGTGTCTCCAAGATGGCACTTTTGTCAGCTAAGTCAGTCTTAATATCTTCACCCGATGCCCGTAATCCAGTAACTGTGGCAATAAGGATGGGTGTCAATCTTACCCTCCATCCTGCAAAGTAGAAGAAGTCCTCATGGACTCGGCTCATCAGCCATCTATACAAGGGTGCATACTTTCCAAAGTATGGAAGCTCATAAAGCTGGTAGACACCATTTCCTTTTAGTAGCTTTTCCTGGCATCATATATCGGCATGCCATCCTCAGTGTGCCTGTTCATTTGAGAAGTGAGGAGGTCATCTAACTTCTTCTGGTTTTCATTGGTCCGGTGATTGTATTCACTTATCTTACTCTGTCTTATGTGGGTATTCCATTCCTGCCCCACAATAACTTCCTCAGGGTACTACATTTTAGAGAAATTGCTCTCCGGGGCCATCTCCTCCTCTTCTTCCACCACCACCTTCTTCTTTTCCTTTACCGGTGCCGCTTTCTTCTTTGGTGCCATTCTTCTTTCAGGGTTTTGTTGTCTAGATTTGTATGCTTTGTAAGTTTTTCATGGTTTGCTTCAAACCCTACTTGATCCAACCGTGCCCTAATTTGCAATCACAAACTTTCACACCCTAGCTTTGTTTTGTTACTCTACTTTTGTCAAACCCTTTTCCTAGGGGATTCAAGCCCTTCTAATAAACAAATCTCTTCTCCGTGCCTGGTTTGCTTGCTTCATACCTTGAATCGGTTAGCTTTATGCTCTTCACGTGTAGGCTCTTTGTCAATTCTCATAGTCGCAAGGGTAAAAATGAAATCGCATCTTGTCCTTATATAGATTTCTACTTTTTGCTTGCATTAATTACTCCTCCACCTACCAAATTCTCCTCATTTATGACCCATTTTTATCATTTCCGCGTGGTATATCTTCACGCCAAAAGCTATAACCTTCTAGCGCTTCTTTACCCTTTGTCACAAGACTTCTCTTCAAGTGCACACCTAGCGCTCGAGTACCTCATCACTGCATGATCTCCTAGTAATTACCATGGCCACCACTTACCTCATGTTATACTTTCCCTTATCCATCTTCATCCTTTCTTATCTTGAGAAGCAATCTTTTGTCAGTTACCCTTAGCAACCTTCTTTCTCAACACCCACAACATGACATCTTCACAACATATACCTGAGAGTCACCAACAATCCACCCCACATGAAAAGGATGTGCAGTCCTCTGCATCAACATGCTTCATATTGTAGTTAGTTTCATGCGCGCAAGCATGCTTATTACACAAACAAGAGTGAAAATTGACAAAGCATAGCGATGAGGAAAGAAATACATTAAGGAAATGCATAAAGGGAAACCTAATTTATCTGGCAATACTACCTTATTACAAACACCAAGAAGACTTATTTATAGTAGGGCTTCAACCTACTCCCATTAAAGTAACCGGGCAACCTTGTGCCATCAATTGTTTCCAACTGGCAAGCACCTGACTCAAGTATATGAGTGATAACATATGGCCCCAACCAATGCACCTTGAGCTTTCCTGGATGGCACAAAAACTTGGAGTCATATAGAAGTACCATTTGTCCCACAAGTTTCTTATCCCTGATGTGTCGATCATGCCATGCCTTTTGGCGTGCTTTCTCCTATTTCTGACTCCAGCGTGTGATGGCTCGGTGCTCATCTAGTTGAACCATCTTCGCAATCTGTTCTTCCAAGGCTTTCTCATCAGCTAGACCTCCAGGCGTGTAATGCAAAAGAAGGTAACATAAATTCTATAGGAAGAATAACTTCATGCACCAAACACCAATTGAAAAGGTGTGGCTTTGTTCAATCTTTTGTATGTTGTTCTATAAGCCCAAAGAATAGAAAATACTTTATCATCCCAATCTTTCCTTCCAACATCACAAATCTTGGTCAATGTGTGGCTCAAAATCTTGTTAAAAGCCTCAGCAATCCCATTTTCCTGAGGGTGATAGGGTGTAGTTTTATGGTGGGCAACCATAAACTCATCTAAAAGAATTCATATTGTCTCATTTAAAAAATGTGTGCCCCTATCACTTGTTAAACTTAAAGGACAGCCATACCTTGTAAGAACATTCTCCCATAAGAACCGTGTTGTTGTAGCCATTGTATAGTCCTTTGTAGGTGCTTGCTTCTACCCATCGGGTAAGATAATCTGTACAAGTGATGATATAGCGTGATCCAATCCTACGCGTGGCTGGTGAAATAGGCCCGAACAAAGTCAATTTCCCATTTCTCAAAGGGTTCTGCACTTGTTATTGGTCGTAGGGGCATCTCATCCCTTTGTCTTGGTCAACCGAGACATTGATAATGGTCACATGTCTTACAATACTCTTTACAATCCTTGTACAATGTTTCCCACCACAAACCAACAAGTAGGATCTTGTGCACTTTGTTGCATCACCTGCATAGTGGCCACCTGTAATTCCACCATGTGCTTCTTCCATTATGTCCTTTCATTCATGCTCCAAGACACAATGGCGTAACACCTCATCTCTACCTAACTTTGTACAAATCACCACTAATTAACATGAATGGTGCCACGTGAATAGCAAGTTGTTTCTTCTCGAAAGCCTTCATGCCTTCTAGTGCCATACCAGTCCTTAGAAAGACAACAATGTCCTCCAATTCCGATGGCATGTTGTAACCTATATAGTTGTGCATCAGGCATGGTCTCTTCTATTGTTTGTGCCTCTTCTCCTGATTGAATTCTAGACAAGTGATCTGGTCTAGAATTGCTTTTTCCTAGTTTTACCACAACTGTAAAGTCAAACTCTTGAAATAAGAGTATCCATCGGCAAATGTGCCCCTATAAAATGGGCTTGTTCACCAAATATTTTAATGCCATGTGATCTATATAAAACACAAATGGTGTAGCCAACAAATACTGATGAAATTTGTGCAAGGCATAGATCATGGACAAGGCCTCGCACTCTGTAGTGGTATAATTTTGTTCTGCAGGGGTCAACTTCCTACTAGCAAAGCAAATGGGATGATCAACGATACCTTCTCTGGTTGAGCTAAGACAACACCAATGGTTGTGCCAAAGGCATCCACATGAACATGAAAAGGTTTATCCCATGAAGGAAAATGCAAGATAGGCATGGTAGTAAGTTTCTTCTTCAATATCTCAAACACGCGCTGCTTGTGACTCCCCCAGTAGAATGTACCTTTTCCCTGGAGCAATTCTTCCAAGGGCGTGAAAATTTTGCATACCCTTTTATAAACTTCTGTAATACCCTGTATGACCCAAAAATCCACACCTCATGCTGACTGGTGATGCTTTCAAGCCAATGATGATGACTGTAACTTTAGTTGGATCAACCAACAACCCTTCCTTGCAGATAATATGTCCTAAAAGTGTGCCAAAGGGAGTAGAAAAGATGCACTTCTTGATGTTTAATGAGATACTCAACTGTCGACATCTTTCAAACATTAAGCATAGATTGTCACAATGATCCTTAATCAGCCCATAAATGGTCCAATCATCAAGATAGACCTGTAAGAAGTTATGAATAAAATCCTTGAAGGCTTGTACCACTATCCTTGAAAATACAGCAGGTGCATTCTTCAATCCAAAGGGCATCACAATATAGGCAAAAGCTTCCCCATTCAGTAGTGAAGGTGGTCTTCTCTTGATCTTCTAGGGCAATCCTAACCTGATGATACCCTGAAAACCCATCTGTAAATGAATATATTTTCATGCCCAACCACTCCTAATATTTCCTCCATGAATGGCGTAGGAAAGGGATCTGTAACACATGTTGCATTCAACTCCCTATAATCAACACAAATTCGAATCCTACCATCCTTTTTGATGCTTATCACCATAGGACTGACCCATTCTGATTCATCCAATGGTCGAATGATCCCATATTTCAACATCTTGTCAATCTCCTCCTTTACTTTCTCATGCAAAATTGGGATTCATCCGATATGGTCACTTCCTAACAGGGCCGCACCTTCCTTGAGCTTTATCTTCATTTCTCCAAGTGATATATGCATGCCTTTAAGTTCATGGTATCCTCTTGGGAATAAGTCCTCATAGTCTCAAAGTAACTCTATGATCTTTGCTACCTCTAATTCTAACCAGTAATCCCCAATTATCACCTCCTTAGGTTCAGCTTCCGTGCCTATATTGACCTTTGTTGTCTTCATAGGTTCATGATATGCGCACATCTACATCCACACTTGGATAACACTTCACGTGTTCCATGTGAATGATCCACGTCCAAGTGCTCAACTTCCTCCTCATCAATTATGTAAACCATCTTCCCCTTATCTTTTTCCAGAGAAGCGCACTCAAGTAATATGATATCATCTTCTTCATCCATAAAATGTGCCCCTATCTCTGTCTCACCAAATAATTCTGAACAAGTTCTTCCACTTTCCCACTGTCTCCCATAGTTAAGCACTTGATAAAGCTTAAAGTTGTGTTCACTGGTGGCGTAGATGAAAAGAAGTCAAAATTTTGGATCATCCCTGTAGTCAAAGTTTTCCAATTTCTAGTGTCATGATGTAATTCAGCATAGACATACCAAGCACACGTGCAACCTTGTAGAGTAGAATAAAACCGATGCACCCAAAGTGAGGGTGGTAATGCTTCCTGTCCTACTTGTCCGAGTCTCTCACACTATTGGATATGATGTTGAGCAGGTTGATCACCATGATAAGGGCTTATTTTTGTAGGTGCATTACTTCTTGAAAACTTGGTTGATAAGGTGGTCCCAATCATTCCCCATTCTAAGAGATTATCCCTATGGACTACCCACCAGTGTGCATGGCCATCCCACCCAAAGTATATGACAACATATCTCATCATTTAAGCTGGTCAACCCAGTTTGTTTCCATGACCTGTAAAAATCCAGCCAAATCTTCAGATCCAGTATAGCGGGGTACTGTATGCGACCTATACATCAAACAGAGTGAAAACCCATTTTGTAAGTAACCACACGCTTAACTTCATGCCCCACTAGTTCATAAGTGCCATGAGCCCAATTATCACAAGCAATACTAGTAGTATCACTGATTGACTGAGAATCTTCCCAATGAAGGATTCCTTCCTTAGATGGATCATTGACCTCTGGGTCCCGAATAAGCGTATATATAGATTCTGTTCAAGTCCTCTTCACTTAAAGGTTCCACATATGGCATGGATTTCCCATCTATCAATGGTATTATGACCCTTTCCTCCTTGTTCTCAAAGCTGATATACCCCTTGTTAAACCTCAAATCAGCATTGTTCACATAACACCAAGGGCACCCAAGTAGAGCTGGGAAGCTATCGGCTTCTGCAAGCACTAGTACTTCGAAGTCTCCTGTGAACTTGGCCCCTTGTATAGTGATAGATGCATCCTTCAAAACTCCTATGGGAGTAGCTTTCATTCTGTTTTCCATGAACAATACATTAGATGATGGCTGTAATGGGGGTCTCCCCATTTGTTCCCACGCATCTAATGTAAGTACATTTACTTCCGCACTTGTGTCAATCAAGATATTGCTCAATAACCATCCATCCACAATAACATTCAAAGTGATCTCCTTGTCATAGTCAATGCTATCGGGGGGAAGATTCGCATGAAGTATTTGTCTCTTAGTTTCAGTTCCCACGCGTGGAGTATTCCCTTTCAACCAATTTCCTAATAAAGGAATAATATTCTCTAGTGCAACATTCTACATACCTCTCTGATGTCGTCAATATCCGATGGGACCTGTTATGTATCCTTGTGCTCCAATTTCCGAGACTACTCTTTTAAACCTTGTATCTCACCTTGAAGGCTCCTAAGGACCTCCATTGTTTCTGATAGACTTCTTTCTGATGAGTGGATCTAGATATCTAGCATGCAAAACCTCCTCCCTAGTGATTGTCGGCTTTTGTTGCAACACCTCTCTTGTGTGTGCCACCTCAGCTCGTGTGGTTATCTTGACTGTTACCGCCTCAGGTTCTGGTGTTAACTTTGGCATCCACTGATTCTCTATCATGCACTGGATTCTAACCATCCCCGCGCCCTTGTTTTCTTGCTTGTGCTGCTTACTGAGATGCTCATACAAGTCCGACACTCTTCATAACTATGCCCCTTTCCACAAAATGAACAGGAAATATTCTACGGGCATTCATGCCTATAATGGTCAGGTGAACCACATGTATAGCAAGTTCCTCGAGGGAATTCACTCCTTCCTCCACCTCGGCCTCATCCTCCATATCCACCTCGATATCCTCGTCCCCTTTCACGAACCCCTTCAAACCTTCCATCATTCCTGTCATAGCGCGTTTTATTATAATCCCTATCCTGATGCTCATTCTTCCCTTTAGAATTATCAGCCACACTCACCTGTCTTACCCCAATATCAATGGCATCATGGATCTGGCCAATCAATCTACATTCCTCAGTATCATGGGTCATGGACCTATAAATTTTACAAAAGGAGGATACATTCTTCCTGATCGCGCGTTGTAGTAAGGGCAGTGACTAGCATCATGATTCAAATGGTAGATCTCACAGTCTAATAATAACAAATGTATAGTTCTACGAGGAAACTATCCTTGGTGTGCCCTTCCACTTCACAATCTATACACCAGATTCCTGAGTGCATTTCATGAGCTGAGTTTGCTGATAATTTCTCTAACTATTTTGCCATAGCCACTATCTGAGCTTCCAAAAATGGACTAACTCCAGTGTCAATACTCCCAACTACTTCAGCACATAAAGCAGCTTCCAATGCTTCACATGGATCGGTATAAGTCTTATGCGACAGTGCTCTTTGAAATGGGGTAATCAATCCCCAACAAACCATTGTGCATGCTGACTTGCATGAATGTCATAAGAGAGTTTGGATAGAAGTGTTTTAAAATGCGCATCATACTCACGTACACTTTCAGTAGTGCCTTGCTTTATATCCTTGAGTGCACTTATACTCTTCTGCTCAAACTCTGGGATGTGGAACTCTTTTAAGAAAGCATCTTTCAATGCTGCATAGTCAATACAAGTTTGATTGGGATCAAACTTCCTATACCAGCTTGTATGCGCGCTGCTGTAATGTAGTCACAAATTGACTTGCCTTGCGCTCAGAGGCCATAATACCTTTTGCGTGCCACAATATTTCACACATATGAACATGCTCAGTAGCATCCTCGATACCTCTGTATTCTGGGAGATGAAGGGACATCTCCATATAAATGTTCTTGGGGTTGTTGTGGGCCTTGACCACCCGACCCAGAACCTCCTTGGTTTCCTCTTCCTCCAATACCACCCAAACCACTAGAACTAGAACTACCCATACCACCCGATCCTCCTCTAGGATTTGGAATAGGGCCCATGGATGCACTCCCTGTGCCCCAACAAGTGGTACTATACTTGGACCCCGACAGTCTGGGAAGTAGTCCCTGTTCCAGAGGTGAATCCCACACTTGCACGCTCATATTCTGTGTAGATGATGAGCCTGAAAATGTACCCCCAAAGAATAATGAAGTTTCTGATGCTTTACCATTGATGTACTTGTTGTCTGACCTATTTCTATGCTTTCACTTCCTAAATTAAAACTATTTTTACCTGTTGTACTAGATACTGGAAAACCAAGCGCAAGGGCTAGGTCAACAGGTTGGCTTAGATGCGCACCCGTGGCCCAGGTCATATCTACTTGGCATGCTTCCATGTGAGGCCGAAGAGGGTTCTCTATCATGCTTTCCTAGATGGGGAGTTCCTAATGCTCTTGCCTTCTTCCTCCCCATGAGCCTCAAATCCTTCACGAGCCATCTCTCTCCACAACACCATCCATTTGCGCAATTTCTTGTCTCTTGCATAATTCCCTCTCGCGCACCTCATCATACTTCAGTCCACCTTTCTTCCCTTTTTCGTGTTTGCCACTAGGTCTACCATCTTTCGCCAATCCTGTTCCTGCCCCCATGCGTGGAGATTTTTTTAGCTTTCCATGGGTTTAGCTTCCAAGTTCAACGTTACCATTAGTATTTTGATTGCCAGTGGAATACCTTGCAAATACGTCCCTCTAGGATATCATAGGAACTGGAACTCCACTACCTCCGGGCATGAATAAGTCAAAATTGAATACTCCAAAATATAGTTGTTTAGGACACCACAAAACTAGGTATCTACCACGTGAGTCCAGCTCAGGTCAGCATCATATAGTGTTTGAAATTCCTCCTGTGTCCAAACAAGTGTGTGATACCTCCAATTCCACTTAGATGCATATGCAATCAACCATTCATATAATTCTACTGGAAAGATAGCAAAGAAGCTTTCATATAAACTTGTCATACAGATTCTGCTCTACCCAAGTGCGTGTGCTAAATCCGGATCCAGTGTCAAACCTCCATGTGTATTCTTCCTCCAAATCATGAATCCATTCTTCAACACTCACCAAAGTTAGCCGGTATGTCTTCATCGCGAACCATTCTGAAACAACTGAAAAAGAGGTCCCGGCAATGGAACCAATGATGCAGCCTAGAATTGTTAGTTAACACCTAGTCATGTTGGCACATCACTCAGCCTAGGCTGAGCACTCACCCGAAAGCACACAAAGGTACCGGGTTCCTCTTAAAGGTTGTTGTAGCAGAATGGTGGCATGATAAAGCAGTAAACATATATTTTGGAAACTAATCTATCTATTCAACATTATACTTAACCAGATCTATAAGCGCTTAAAGGTAAATCATTATGAAAATAATAATATGCATTGATAAAACACATCAAACACTATTTGTTCAATCAATTTTCTTTATCTATTCATCATACCAATAGTATAGAAGCTTCATACAATACCAGGCATGCACACATGGATCTGTTACAACTATCCAGTCGCATGTACTCATGTTTCTCTCATTCTTCAAAGCATGTGTCTCTATCTATCTATCTCTATCTCTCTCTCTCTCTCTATCTATCTATATATCTCTTAAGTAATTCATTACATATGTATATATAGGGTGGGGAACTAGCCCTTCACCACTTAACTCTACCAGAAATAGGTCGCATGCTAATAACAGCCACGTGCCTGCCTTTTTACAACTATAGCCATACATGCAAGTATGCTATCTGTAGATCGCTGATAGTTAACTACAGTGGTGGATCTATTCTTAGCTTATGCCCATGCAAGAGTGAGTTATCATTGCGCGTGATGGATTAGATGATGAAAAATATATTGAGGAGCGCATAGATGAGCTGATGTAGTTAGATGAATGATGCGTTATTGCTCGGTGGAGCCGAGAAGAAAGAAAAGGCCGATTGAAATCCTAGCATGATAGGCATATCAAGAATAAAAAATTTGAGGTGGGAAAGATGGTTCTTCTGTATGATTCAAATTTTGCGCATAACCTAGGGAAACTCAAATTTCATTGGTTAGGACCCTTTATAGTAATAAAGATATTGGAATGAGGCACTTGTAAATTACAAGCATTAGATGGAACTTTATTTCCTAGTTACTTCAATGGGAGTATGTTGAATCCCTACTATAAATGAGTCTTCTTGGTGTTTTTAGAAGGCGATATTTCCACTTAGATTAGATTTTCTTTTAATGCATTTCCATTCATGTGTTTCCTTTCATCATTGATATGCTTTGTCAATTTAGTTCAAGTGTTTTTTTTGTAATATGCGTGCTCGTGCGCCATGAGCTAATTACTATCTTTTGAGTTCATGCACGAGGTCTACACATAATCTTAGTGTGGGTGGACTACAAGGAAAGTGCATGCAGAGGATTGAAATCGTTGATGCAAAGGGTAGCAAAACTAAAGGAGTGTGCTCGTTGAAGACAATGTTAGTTCTTGGAAAGAAAGGTTACGAGATGTTCGATTAAAGGTTTTTAAGGAAATTTTCTCATATTGAAAACCTCGTGTAGATGGATGGATGCTCAATGTTGTTAGGAAATAAGAGATAAAATATGCGGAATAATCCCTTACGAATCACAACAAAAGAGAAACTAATATGCGAGAAAATATTACAGATCTCAAATAAAAGTACATAATAAATAACACAACACGAGAGAGACAAGATTTAACGTGGTTCACCCAATTTGGGCTATGTCCACCAAGAATCACTTGCTCGATTTTATTACAAGCCTCCACTCTCTCAATTCAATACCTAGATCCGTTTGGAGCTATGCTCAACAAACTCTACAGAATTCACACTTGAATTCAAAACACATCTGCAATACATTTACTTGTCCATCTATCATATGCATAAGACCATATAAATAGACAACTGCTTAAGCAGTTTGATACAAAACCATGGGTATCAAAACCAAGGGAAAAATCGTGGGTATCAAAACAATGGGAAAAATACTGAAAAAACCATGGGCCCAAAAACAACCCATAACGGTTACCCATTACCCATGGGTTAATAAACCACCCATGAAAATTTGCTTCGGGGGCTTCACCCCAGAACCCCCCTGACCCACTCACCGGTGAGCGGGACCACCGTAAAAATACCCGAGTGTAACACATAGAAGGTGTACCACATTCTAACATGCAAATAGGCTCCACAAACATAACAATCTCCCACTTGGAGACTAATTTCCACTGAGCAAGCTTCTCAACCCTTCACTTTCATCTGCGAAGGCCAACCAAAGCTGAACATAGCTTTAGTTTATCCCTTTTGACCACCTTGGTCATTATGTCTGCAGGATTTTGACTGGTATGAATCTTCGCCAACTTCAACTTATCTTCCTCCAAAGCTGTCCTGATGAAGTGATATCTCAACTATATATGCTTCGTCTTGGAGTGGAAAGTAGAGTTCTTAGCTAGGCGTATAACACTCTGACTATCACTATATAGCTTACATTCCTCCTACTTATGCCCCAACTCCTCAAGAAATTGTTGTATCCAAATCATCTCTTTGCTTGCCTCTATGGCAGCAACATACTCAGCCTCTGTGGTTGACAAAGCCACCAGCTTCTGTAGTCATGAAATCTAGCTCACTGTTGTCCCACCTACAGTGTAAATATAACTTGTTGTGCTCCTCCTGCTGTCTACATCTCCAGCCATGTCTGAATCTACATAACCATGTAAGTGGTGTCGATCCATCAGTAGCACAAAACTATCCCCATGGTCCCTCTCAAATACCGAAGGATCCACTTTACTGCTTGCCAATGCTCTTTACCTGGATCACTCATAAATCTACTCACAACTCCCACTGCATGGGAAATATCAGGCCTAGTGCACACCATAGCATACATCAAACTACCAACCGCTGATGAGTAAGGTACCTTTGACATCTGGTTTCTTTCCTGCTCTATCTTGGGACACTGCTCCTTTGATAACTTGAAGTGGCCTACCAAAGGAGTCCTAACCGGTTTAGCATCCTGCATATTAAACCTCTCCAAGACCTTATTAATGTACTCTTCCTGAGATAAAGTCAACTTTCGTTCCTTCCTATCCCGAGATATCCTCATACTAAGGATTTGTTTGGCTGCACCCAAATCCTTCATAGCAAAGGATTCACTTAGCTGCTTCTTGAGTACTTTTATTTCCTGCATATTTTTACCTACAACCAGCATGTCATCAACATACAAACACAGGATAATATAACTTCCATCCTCAAATTTCTTTGTATACACACAATGGTCAGAATGGCATCTGATATAACCTTGCTCCATCATGAAGCTATCAAACTTCTTATACCATTGACGTGGAGCTTGTTTCAGGCCATACAAGCTTTTCTTCAGTTTGCAAACCATCTCCTCTTTACCTTTGACCTTATATCCCTCTGGTTACTGCATATATAGTTCCTCCTCCAAATCACCATGGAGAAATGCAGTCTTTACATCAAGTTGTTCTAAGTGTAAGTTTTCTACTGCAACTATTCCTAGAACAGTTCTAATAGAAGTCATTTTTACTACAGGAGAAAAAAATCTCATCAAAATCTATACCTTGTTTCTGTGCAAACCCTTGACCACCAACCGGGCCTTATATCTTTTCTTTCCTCCTTCTTCGTATTTGACTCTGAACACCCACTTGTTCTATAATGCTCTTTTGCCTTCGGTAGCTTCACCAAATCCCATGTCTGGTTCTCCATGAGAGCCTGATGCTCCTCATCCATGGCTTGCTCCCACTTCTTCCTGGCATCTACCTGCATTGTTTCATCAAAGCTCTCTGGATCTCCACTATCAGTGAGTAATAAATAATAAAGAGAAGGAGAAAAACGTTCAGGTTCTCTTCTTACCCTAGAATATAGGAGTTTGGGGTTCCTATTGAGGGGGTTCCTGAATTGATTCATGTGTCACTTTCCCATCCGGAAGATCCTCTACCGCTACATATTCTTTCTTGGATTCTTCCCTATTTTCCTGCAACTGCTTCTTATACATGACTTTCTCATTAAAGACCACATCCCTAGATTGAATGATTTTCTTGTCCTTAATACTCCAACATTTATATCCAAAGTCATCACCACCATAACCAATGAAAGTACATTTTTCTGATTTAGCCTCTAGCTTGGTCCTATCATCCTTGTCTATATGAACAAACACCTCACATCCAAAGACTCTAAGAAATGAATAATCAACTTTCTTACCATACCAAGCCTCCTCAGGTATGCCTCCATCCAAGGCACTTGAGGGTCCTCTGTTTATCAAGTACACCGCTGTGCTCACCGCTTCTGCCCAAAAAGAAAGAGGCAATCCTGCATGTAACCTCATGCTCCTAGCATGTTCCATTATTGTTCTGTTCATCCTTTCTGATACCCCATTCTGCTGCGGAGTTCCTGGAACCATCTTTTTCCTGTGGATTCCATTCTTAGAACAGTAATAATTAAATTCATTGCTACAATACTCCCCTCCATTATTTGACCTAAGACATTTTAGCTTAAGACCTGTTTCATTCTCTACCAAGGCTTTCCATTTAACAAAAGTGTCAAATACATCAGATTTGTTTCTAATACAATAAACCCAAACTTTCCTTGTTGCATCATCAATAAAAGTAACATAATAACTTGAACCCCCAAGAGATGATACCTGAGCTGGCCCCACACATCAAAATGCACCATCTCTAACTTACTCTCTTTCTTTGTAGGTCCAACCTTGAGAAACCTTACTTGCTTCTGTTTCCCATATATGCAGTCCTCACAGAACTCCAAACATGTTTCTGTATATCCAGGAAAATTCTTCTTTATGATGTCCATGCCCTTATGGCTCATATGACCAAGCCTATAGTGCCATAATGTTGTATCTGCATCTGAAGCCACAAGATTACAATCATTAGTACTATCAGTGGTTAAATACAAGGTTCCAACCTTCTTACCTCTTGCCACCACAAGAGCACCCTTAGTAACCTTCCAAGAGTTAGCTGTAAATATCACAGTACAACCATCACTTCCCAATTGCCCTACCGATATCAAATTTCTCCTTAATGTAGGCACATGTCTGACATCCTTCAATAGCCATGTATTCCCATTCTACATCTTAACCTAAATAGAACCTTTTCCAACTATACTACAAGGCTCATCATCACCAAGAAAAACATGCCCAAAATCCCCTTGAACATAATCAACAAAATAATGCCTATGTGGAGTAGCATGAAAAGAAGCCCCTGAATCTAAAACCCAAGATTCAGTAATATTATGCAAAGAAAGAATCAAAGCATCCTGACATACATTACCCGATGCCACATTTGCCTCCTTGTTTTCTTCCTGTTGTTTCTTCTTATCCTGAAGCTCCCAACAGTCCTTCTTTGCATGCCCAGGCTTTCCACAATTCCAACATACAATCTTGTTCTTGGATTTTGACCTTGCCCGATCTTTTGATTTTTAACGGTTTCCTCTATTCTTCTGTCTCCCTATAGTTTCCACTATCAAAGCATTCCCTGAAGTAGAATATTCCCCAGAGCTTTTTCTTCACATTTCCTCACTTAGAATCACCCCTACAACATCCTCAAACTTCAACTTCGAGTCAGTGGAACCGAGTTACTTACCGCCATTACTGTGTTATTCCAACTCTCGGGTAAAGAGCACAGAATTAATAAAGCCCTAACTTCTTCATCAAATTCTATTGTAACCGAAGCTAGCATATTCACAACCATATTAAAATCATTTAAATGATCTACTACTAAACTATTCTTAGACATCTTCATATTAAACAACTTTTTCATTAAAAATATCTTGTTAGAGGCAGAGGGTTTTTCATACAACTTCCCTAATGCATCCATTAGATCTTTTGTAGTCTTTTCCTTTGAAACATTAAATAATACTCGAAGATGCAAGACACAACCGGATTGTCCCAAGTGCCTTCCTATCCAAAAATCCCATTCCGCATCTGTCATACTCAAGGGTTTGTTCACCTTCTCAGACAATGGAGTATAAAGATCCTTTTGATAAAGGTAATCTTCCATCTGCATCTTCCAAAGACTGAAATTCTTCCCGTTGAATTTATCAACCCTAGATCTTCCTTCATCTGCCATAGCTCCCACTCAAGCTAAAAACTTTCCTGCGATTCAACACTTCAGCAAACCAAACCAGGCTCTGATACCAATTGTTAGGAAATAAGAGATAAAATATGCGGAATAATCCCTTACAGAATCACAACAGTAGAAACTAATATGCAGACAATATTACAAATCTCAAATAAAATTACAGAATAAATAACACAACACAAAGAGACAAGATTTAACGTGGTTCACCCAATTTGGGCTACGTCCACCAAGAATCACTTGCTCAGATTTTATTACAAGCCTCCACTCTCTCAATACAATACCCAGATCCGTTTGGAGCTATGCTCAAAAAACTCTCTGAAAATTCACACCCAAATTCAAAACACATCTGCAATACATTTACTTTTCCATCTATCATATGCACAAGACCATATAAATAGACAACTGCTTAAGCAGTTTGATACAAAACCATGGGTATCAAAACCAAGGGCAAAAACCATGGGTATCAAAACAATGGGCAAAAGACCGAAAAAACCATGGGCCCAAAAAAACCCATAACGGTTACCCATTACCCATGGGTTAATAAACCACCCATGAAAAATTTGCTTTGGGGGCTTCGCCCCCGAACCCCCCTGACCCGCTCATCGGCGAGTGGGACCGCCGTAAAAATACCCGAGTGTAACACATAAAAGGTGTACCACATTCTAACATGTAAATAGGCTCCACAAACATAACAAATGTAACACGAGGTAGGCAAAAACATGGGAAACTACTTGGGATGAGGCACAATAGCTGATGTACTTTGGCACATGAAGGCACATGCAAAGAGGTATGTGGCCGAGAAGTAGTGGGCACGCCTGAATGTTATGACTAGAGCATGGAAAAGTAGTGGAAAGCATAGAAAAAATAGAAAAGTGTAATTAAAGCCACATATGGTGGTAGGTGGGGAGAAATTAATGCATAATTTTAAAAAAATATATAAAAAGGGTCCTTGCAAGTTCATTCCTACCTTGCATACTTTAAAGTTTTTGAGCTAAGAAGTGCATTTGAAGAGTGATTAGAGTGCAAAGTTTGTGAACGAATGGATAAAATATGTGAACCAGTTGTGAAATAGACACAACTGTGACAGGGGCTCCACCGGAAGGGTGTTTGAGTTGGTAGGTGTGCACGAACAAGATTTGCAGAGCTAGGGTTTCATAACACAAAACTACAATTAGGGCATGCTTTAGGTAACACGGACTTCAAAGTTATAACACGAAATTAAAATTAGGGCATGCTAGGTAACACGGACTTCAAAGTTTCATAGGTCGAACGAGTGAAAGGAAAAAAATTATAATTTGCAATGACACCCAAATGAGAAACCGGAGAAACTACTTTGGAGGAAAGAAGAAAAATGAACAAGAGGTGTAGGTTGACGACGCGCCGAATATCATATTTTTAAAGATGTAGTACCTAGAAGGTGTAATAATGGGGCGATATTGGGAGTCTTACATAAGTAGGAGAAAGGTGAGTGATTTCAATCACCGTACCAACACCAATTTGGATGAGATCGAGACGGAGTTGATGAAGAAGATGGATCAATGCACGAGGATGATAAGTCGGTCTATGCCGATGTTGGGAAGAAGACCTTAGAGAAATTTGGGGTTTTCCAAGTCTATAAGCTCCCATATTTTGGAAAATCATAAGGACTTTACCAATGGCTAATGTTAAGGGTCCATGAGGATTTTTTTATTTTGTTGGCGAGAAGGGTATGGCTCATCGTGCCTTTTATTGGAAGGCTTACTAGATTAAGGATATGGAGTAGAGAGATCGCTAGTGATATGCAGGATGATGTAAACATAGAAGCCACTACTGAGGAGTTAAAATATCATAAAGAAGGGTGTGTGATGCCCATAGCTAAGGTAAACAATTTAGTCATCAAGATAGTAGTACACTTGTTTACAAAATTTAATGGCTAGGAAAGATGGGGCACCGTAAAATAAAGATGGCTATATATTACAAAGAATTTGGAAGAAGGTACATTGTATAGCCTAACATCATTTATAGCTGAGAGTATTATTGAGGAACTGCATACAGGGGATAATATTAGTTGGGGTGCTATTCTTTTGTCAATTGTATTTGCTAAAATTGGGGTACCAGATGGCCCAAAGGATAAAGTTTGGCAGTACTCTAGAGGAAAAGAAATTGCTTGCTAGAAAGGTTTTCCAAGTACATTTGTGATGGGTTTGTTTGGGGCACATATAAGAACAAATTGGAGATGTTGTATAGAAGGTTGTGTGAGGAATTTGAATATGAGTGGCACATTCCTAAGGATTTTCCCTCCATTGTTGATGGGGAAGCGAATTTTGCAATATTCTAACACTATTGTGTTGGAAAAATCATAATGAAGATTGGACAATGGGGCTCAATGTGCAAGCTTCCGTGTGCGTTCACCACAAGGTATTTTTAGGATTTTGTCAATAGGTTCATAGATGCGCACAAATTGAGGTTTGATGTAGACAAGGTTGACTATGAGTATCAAACCCTTCAAAAGACTTATGTCTATCCAAATGGGTTTACAAACAGAGAAAACATTGATATCCGATGATATTATGATAAATCCTATGAGTTTGGAAATCAAAAAGGTGGTAGTGGCTATGATATATATCAACCTTAAGCCCAAATTGGTAAAAGGTAAATATATTGAAAATGAGTTTAAGATTCTTGAACCACCAAAGGGAAAACAAATAGTTGGGACAAGGCAAGAGTGTGTGCCTACCCTCTCCGCATCGAGAAGAAGAAGAAGAATTTAACGAAGAAATGGAGAATGTTGGCACACTTTGGATCATTGTAGTATTTTATTTTATTAAACAGCCCAAGGCACGTTGGCACATTACTCATCTAGAAGCGAGCGCTCACCCAAAGTGTGCAAGGGTACCATGTCCCTCTTTTATGGCAGCTTTGTCAAGGAGTTAGCATGATAAACGCACATATTTTTAGATCCATAACAAGTAATCAAGTATAAATCGCAACACAAAATAGATCTAGATCACAACCATATGCAAGAGTGATTAAACAAGAATTAATATCAAATCTACCATGCAAGATCCAGAAATAGATATGTCAATAACCAATATCCAACCACATAGATCCATTGTATTAATCACTGTAAAACACATAATTTGAATACATACATAACAATATCACCATAATTCATGTGCACTCATGAACCAAAGAACATAACCTTACAAGCATCATGGATTGCTAAATCCATGCAAAACAATACATACATACATACATATATATATATATATATATATATATATATATATATATATAGGGTGGGACTTTCCCTTCACCACCTATGTATCCTCAAAACAGTTTGCATGTTAAGAATAGCCATGCACTACTATAGGATAACTACAAAATTGTGCAAGCTCCTCTAATAATAGATCTCCTATAATTAATATTTAGTTCAAATCTTATTATTAGCTCAAACAATTTCATGTCGCTTGATCTTCCACTCATCCAAGAATAACTTTTTCTTATCTTCCAATTCTTCATGCCAAAATGTTCTCGAGTACTCAATCCTATTTCTGAATTTCACAGGGAGCACCCGTTTCTGCTTATATTTCCATGCATACCTATGCATCCCATGTCTGCACGCCCCAACCTTATGCACCTTTAGTACTTAGGTTGTAATTCATCATCCCAACATTACCCCACACTTGCTTCATTGCTGCCCCCAACAATGGGTAATCATGCCTTATCTCTCCATGAATAAAGAATAAGGAACAAAAGAATAATTGTACACAAAGAATGAAAGGTATACATGGGCACTTTATCCTTCTAAAGGCATCAATAACTCAGGATATTCACTTTTGATCTCTACTTCTAACTCGTTCCAATCACCAAGCGCCTTATTTGTCTTATCAGGGATATCTGTGAGTAATCCTTCCATTTCATCCATAGTCATATTTTCACCTTCATTCTGCAATACTCGAAGAATGTTCATGAGACTCGAGATCATCCGATCCATCACATCCATGCGTTGCATTATCATCTTCCCAATCTCCTTTATTCTATATTTATGAGGGTCCTGAGCTACTGCAAGTGCATTGCTCTTTTCTACTAATAATGTCAGCCTCTCCTTACGCCCAAGTGTTTCATCATTCTTTGCTACAAGGACTGTATTCTCTTCCACCATAGTCATTTTCTTGATTATTGCCTTGGGATCTATACACATATTCAACGCCAAATCTACCTTTTTCATCTCATCTTTCAAGGCCTAGAGAAAAGACTTGTATCCTATTATCCAATGGGCTATTGTTGCTTTAGTCCTTTCCACCTTTGCTGCAACATCCTTTGGTTTTGGCATCCTCATTGTACCTTCATCCAACACCATATGAACTAGTGTGCGCAAATAATGTATAGTAGATGGGAACCTCTCAACCACTTTCTCTTCCAAATGTAACCTTGCCTTTAAAATTTCATCACCTATCTGCTCTGCCATGTCAAGTACTACATGTGCATTTTCCTCGGCTCTCTCCTTTTCCTCTGTTAGGTGCTTAATCTTTGCTTCTTTATCCTTTTTATCTTCTAACAAAGCTCGAATAGTTGCCACTTTATCTATATTTCGTGTGCAACCTCTGCAGATACCTTTGTCAATGCATTACTTACTTATTCATCTGACATTTGAGTTGGCTTGATTGTTACATGGCAGGAATGCGGGGCTTTCTTCATCCTCCGAGAGACACATGATTCTTCACACACATCAAAATCAAGATCATCCATGTGAGTCTACATACTCCATGGCAACTACTTACAAGTGTGCATGGTTGTCATCTTTGGATCCATCAACTCCTAACCATAAAGCTCCTCTGGCTCCAAAGTACTTTAGAACCTAACGCGAATGATCTTTGTAGGATCATTGATATAACCAAATGTAGGATTTTGATACATTTCTTCATCCTTCTCCTTCCCTAAGTGCTTACCTTTTGGAATATGCACTCCCACATCAAGAATTGGTCCCTCACTGGTATGTGTATCAATAGGTGCACTAGATGGTTCACCCTTATCTTCACCCTTCTCTGCATCAACAACATCATTGCCTACTTCTCGTTCTTCTAAACCCTCTGCATCATGTTTCAATTCTTCACCCCAAGGTTCCTTTGCATCCATAGTATTAACATGAGTCTTAAATGCGTTATCTTCGACTTCTCACCCTCACTATCCTTAGTGGGAATGTACTGTGCCTTTTCTTCTTCGGTTCTTCCTTCACATGAGAGTTTCTAGGCGACCTCCTAGGTGGTTGTGATGGCCCCATGCTGTGCCTTGAGTCCTTGTTCTCCTCAATACTCTCCTATATTGTTGGTCCTCAATGCCCTCTTCTAAACCTATCCCCACAACGCATGTTTCCACCCCTTCTTCTTCACCTTCTTCTTTCCTTGGAGGAGTTGGCTCGCGCATTCTCTTTTCTCCTATGGTTGGTTGCTTTCTTCGCCATGTTCCAAGTAGTCATTATCTTCCCTTAGTTCTTCCTCCTCATCTTCTCCTTCATCATCATGGGGCAAAGTAGACTCTTCATCCTGCAACGTGCCCACATTATGTTTCCCCTTGGGAAATTTAGGGAGCTTGAATTCATTCTCAACGTATCCCCACCAAGTTTGAACCCCGGCACTCTACTATCAAATGTTGGGATTTTGTGCAAACATGCAAGCAATAAACTAAACCAGAATATGAAAAAATAAGTAGATCTAAAATAAACTAGAACATACCAAGAATATTGACACAATGTTAATCATAGGTAAATCCTTTCGTAAAGAACTCAACAAAAGTTCAACCCTTTATTAACTTGAAAAAACTTGCAAATATAATAACCAACATCTAGAGTTCTAGCCTCGACAATTAAGTCTTTTCAGCATACCTCTCATAATGAGAACATGTACTTTTATAACCAAAGCACATCATATAATTAACCTTGTTAGGAAAACAAGTTAAAGTATTAAAATAATACTTTAAAATAGAGCCACTGCTTTTATATCGAACTCAAGTGATAAATTTAAATTAGTTTTACCATTATTTGACACAACCATTGTTTTAAAGCAAAGTACTTGAAATAGCCCATCACCCTTACATAAGTGTTGCATGGATAGACAACTACAAACACTAAAACTTCATCTTATCATTTACTATTACTACAAAATTATTCTTTTTACAATTAAATTTATTATACTACTTCTAAATAGAATACATATAGATAAGTATAATTCATTTAGGAAGTAAAATCACTTTTCCATGAAACAGTTTTGATAAAGGTTGTAACTTAATTAATGCAAATAATAATATGTCATAATTATGCATCCACTAAAATGGAGTTCCTTTAACAACCCAAACTTATAAAGGACGAAACTGGATTTCTATCATCTATGAGATAATCGAAATATTTAAATTGAAAATCAATTTCATTATTGTTATTACAAGCAAAGGTGAACAAGAAAACATTGTAAATCTCTCTTCCTTGGTTTGATTTCATTGGTGAGATGGATGTGACCAAGTAAAAAATGATAAATTCAAACCCCATTCATGAGCTACAGCCCTATTTACATTTTTGTAAGGGTAAGATATTATGATCGATGTTAAATTTAATATTTATTTGATCGTTTTAAAATAGCTTTTCTTTTTGCTGACATTTATTTAATTGTAATAGAGTAGTTTTTTTATTTCAGGGTAATGATATATTATTGGTGGTGGATCATAATGTTTGCGAGTTGTTAGTAATTAATGGATTATTTAAATTTTAATGTTTCTTACGGGGTGGGAGATAATGATTCATTGAAAAATTATGATATTTTTAATACAGAGTGGAATTTTTAAATTTGATATTTATTTGACCATTTTAAAATAGTTTTTCTTTTTCCTTTACATCTAGTTGACAAGTCATATAGTAGTTTATCTTCTTATTTAGAAATCATTCGCAACAATTTTATCATAGAGTGGAGTTTAGATTCCGTTTTTTCTTTGAAGTAGTTTTTCGAACCTAACACAATAATAAAATGAAATTACATCGACTATTTGTTGACTCAATGGTGAAAGTGCTTGGCTCTTAAAGAGTCCACCGGGGTTCAATTCGCCGAAAGCGAAGACAAGAGATACTGTAATAAGGGATGAGATCGGGATCGTGCCCCAGGCGAAATTGGCGGAATGGAAACCCCTCAGTTTTTGGCCGCTTAGCCAAGGAAGTCTGCCCACTTCACCCATGGATATGGCGGTCTATGACCATTAGGTTTCAAACAAAAAAATGAAATTACGACCATATCACCACTCAAAAATTTGGATAAAATTATCAACCTCTTAATCAATGTACAACATATATTTTAAAATAATAAATATCATAATATAAAATATTTAATATTAATAATGGTCATCGGTTATTTGAGATTTTTAATATTATTAAAAATTTAAAATGAAAAAAATTATTCGACAATTTATCTTTATATAGAAAAATGATTTTATATATATATATATATATAAAATTTCAAAGTTCTTATTTTGGATTTTACACATTATCATATTGATCAAACTTGATAACAAAAAAATTGAAAAGGGTTCCAAACTCTAACATATAGTCAAGATATTACTATTTTTTAATTGACTTCTCAAAATTGAAAAAACCTAATAAGTGACACTCAAATGGATGTCAAATTTAATGTACATCATAAAATTTACAAGGTCACATCATTAGATCTCACCCCTTTGTTGCCATTGTTGAATGTCTACTAGTACAAATATGTTAAATACATCTATTTGAAATACGCTCACATATATCAATCTTGAGATTCTCATTTTAGATTTTTCACATACCACATTGACTAATAATTCCATTATATTTTATGTCGCGTGTTTTTTATTGGTGAAGAATGGTATTGATCTATCTACACCACATTATCGAGATTGGAAAAGTTGTTTTTTGCCAAAAAGACATGAGCTCCAAAGTCCACTTTCGATGAAAACTCAATTATAAGTGACGATTAAATGTGCATCAAATTTAAGGTTGAGATTTCATGATGGCAATTAAATGGGCATCAAATTTAAAGTGACACATAAAAATGAACAACTCACACCATTACACTCTACCCAACCATTATAGAAACACTTATCACCATAACCAACATAATAAGTGAATAGTTCTCAATTAAATTGAGTAGTCTATTTTCAGATGGACATTTCAATTACACAATTTTATCCAAAAACATTCATCTACAACTTATACACTATGTTAATTAGAACATATCATACTAATAGAACATATCATACTAATAGACCACCCACTATGATTTCAAATGTGAAGCCTCACCCTTTGTGGAAGGAGGTCAGATGGAATGATCAATTTTTTTCACAGGAAAAAGCACCCAATTAAGTGGAAGTTCAAGTAGCCTTGACAAGAGTTTTTAAGATGGTGTCAGACTGTGTTAAAAATGGTGTCGGCAATTGGAGTTTCTGAAAGGGATTTGTCCTTATCATTAAGCACTGAAAGGAATCTGTATAATCATAGTACATATAACAAGGAGTGAGTGATCATGACTCTCTGTATTGACTGCCAATAATGGCAAATCAGTTGAGGTGGCGCAGAGAATTATTCAGATTATGAAAGGGATTGTGGATTTTATCCCCTCAATCATACCGAGAAAGACAAGTCGCACACCAAAAATATCATTAAAAACAAGAAAGAGTCTAAGATCTGAACACGTTGGTTGGAATGGATTTGAATTATTTGGCATGGCATGACATGGTGCCATCTGCTTTAACAGATTTGCTTTGGGAAGAAAAGCTGTGATAACATGGCATCATCACATTTACAGAGTTTCTTACATTGTATCATGACAAATTATTTCTGTTGAAAGCGCTCCAACATTGATTGCTTCAGAAAAAGCTGGACGGAGCCATCGTTCTCCACTAGTTTTTTCTTCTTAAATGTCCATACTTATATATCAAACATGTCATCTTTATCATGTGAGATAGGGACTGGACCAAGATATCTTCAGTGTTTTCAATCTTCATGAGTGAGGAAGGACAAGGACAATAATGTGAATTAAAAAATTTATATATGTGTGTGTGCGCGCGCATGGGTTGTGTGTGTGTGTGTCAAAGAGAGAAAATCGTAGATAATTTCTTATTATTTCCATTAAAGTCACTAATTTTTGTGAATATCACTTTTATGTTATATGAGAGAGGAATATTCACCAACTCCATGTACAATGTTTGAATTATTAGTTATAATTTTATATATACATATGTGAAATTAGTTAATCTTTTATTATTTCTATTAAAATTATGCATTTTACTTTTGTGAATATCACTTTTATTTATTTATTTTATGAGTGAGGAAATTTATGAGTTTCATCAACAATATCAAATTATTAGTAATTTTAAAATATTATTAAGGATGAAAAAGTTAGAGAATAAAAACTCAAAATTATATTATATTTAATATCTCACTAAAAATTGTTTAGAATTCTTGTGTTAACTACATTCTCTAATTTTATGAATATTATGAAAAATATAAAGAAACATATAATTAAAGTAATGTTTACGTTCAAAATATATTAAGAAAAATATTATTATCATATAGTTGTATCAATCTCAACACAAATATTCAATATACTTTTAAAAAAGGCTCATAATAATAAATAGTATTATTCTTTAGTTGCATAAAAATGTTAATATTTCGATCTTAGTAGATTTATCATGATAATGAAAGAAGATAGTAGTTTTATTTTTATATTGAAAATTTCTACAAAATAATATAAAAAAATGTTTTACAAAATTTAAAGAACAATTTTAAAAAGAAAAAGAAAAACTACAACCAAAGCCTTGCATGTTATGGGAGTAACAAGGTTGGTGGGGACGGGTGGGGGCGGAGGGATGGGGTGGGGGTGGGGGGTACTCAAATACAAAGAATAGAGTTTTGTCAATCAAATATATCTTAGGACTAAAAGTAGAGAAAATGTGCACAAAACATAACAAATAGATTGCAATATCTCAAAATTGTATGTTGTTGTTTGTTTTAATGTGTAAAGCTAGTAATGAATGTAATATATAATGTAATTAGTTAGCTTTTAGAATAGATTTGATGTAAGAGTATTTAAGATGAATGAGAAATCAATATAAAAAGAATAGAGCTAAATTTTATCGAGAATAAATTAACTTTGTAAGGGTGTGATTGTCTAACACATAGTAGTTTGGAGACTACATATTACATAAGAGTTCACATGTGTTGAAATATGGAAGGGACAAAGTGCAGGGAGTTAACATGTTTTAGATGTTTGTAAGTATGGAGGCACACAAAGGGAAAGGAAGTTGACGTGCAAAAAGGTGAAAATTTTGAAATGGGTACATACAAAACTCTAGAAACATGTGGATGTGCGTGAAAACATCGGTGGTAATGCATGTGAGACTCGAATCCCAAGGCATAACCTAGGGCACACATAATAAGGAGAGTTATACAAACAATAATGTAGAACACAATTAACGCATGCATCCCAATGACTCATCAATCAATTAGAGTCACTAACACCTAAACATATAATACTTGAGGATATATTGATATAGTGGCATGGAAAATGCACCGAGTGACAAACACATGGTGAATAAAAAGTCATTTTTTTATATGTAAGAAATGTGTGGCTCAAGGTCTGAAAGAAGATGTCTACATAATAAGTTTATTTTGGACTTTTGTGCACCGGTAGGTTACACCGTACCTTTCCATCATTGTTGATGATTTTGTAGTTGCTTAGGATCCCACTAAGGCATCATCTAAGAGATATAGATAGAGGCAGAGGAGCCCAATTTGGAAGTTTTTCACCACTTAGGAAAATTGTGTCATATTTGTGAGAGAAAGGTTTGAAACCTTAGGATGGAGGTCTATGGACTCCATGAGAACCGAATTCTCTAGATTATAAGTTGTGGATTTCATAATACCATATAAAGAATTTGTTACATAATGAAATTTGCATTATTATTCTTTTTGGAACTATATGTGTGAGATAAAAGGGAAGGAAAACCACTCGTAGGGTCTTGAGGTGTGTGTGTAGATAGATGCTCACAATGATGTGGTATCGGTGAAGGCTAGCATACCTAAAAAGTGATGTGTAAGGTGTAACAAAGCCCAAGGTTGAATCCTTAGAGGGAGAGTGAACATGCATGCAAATGAATATGTATGCTTAGATATTGATCCACCCTACACAATGTGTTAGATATATCCAATAAATTAACTTAAAATCAGCTTACTAAAATGGGATTATGTTTTTTCCATTGAATGTAATGAATCGTTACACTAGAAACCCAAGGCCTTAGTGAAATCTACACACCATGATCATATCATCCCTCCACTCTCTACTTCGGACCCTAGGTTGGTAGACCTCCTTAACACCCACTTTGCGAAATCCCTTATGGGAACCAACCTTTGCAATTTGGGCCAATCGACCTCCTTGTCTCCCACTTAGCGACTCATACCTAGGTGTTTTCTCTTATACCAAATGTAACGAACCGTTACACCAAAACCTTGAGTTGTTAATGAAATCTGCACACTAGGTTCATATCATTGAATAAGTGGGGGAATTCATGAGGTTCTTGCAATAACCATCATTTCATTGAATATGGACATATTTGACTCAATTTGAACAATCTTTTTACATATTTTGGTGAAATATTAGATTTTAAGTGTGTAGATTAGATTCCACTATTGATATTATTGGACTATGTTATTGCTACTATCATATTCCTTTATTGTTACTATCAAACTCCATTATTGCTACTATTGGCTTATGTTATAACTAATACTCGATTCCGTTACCACCATTATTGGATTCCATTATTGTTATAATTGGGTTCCAAATTTATTATTATTGGATTCCACCTATGCAATTTCTAAAAAAAAAACATAAAAAACTTAGAGTTCTAGTTTTCGGTGTGCTTTGTTGAATTGTTGTGTTGGTCATACAAAAGCCATTTAAGAAATCGTTCTTAAAATCTACACAACTAATTATCAAAAATATATCAAAATATGCCTAGGTATATTTCATATTGAGAGTTGGCACCCGTTAGTAGCTTGGTCAAAATACTTTAACTTCATATAATTTTAGTTTTGTAACAAACAAAACTATTGTTTTGTCTCAATGCCTAGAAAAATCTTGTAATAGTAGGTGAACCATGAAAACTCCTCATGTTTCTAATCCTCTAGTAATAATTAAACACACTCTTTGTGTTGAGGTATCCTCTATGTCATTCATGGTCCAAGTAAGAAATCATGCTTTAATGCTTAACACCATTTTTTTAAAAGATCAAAATATTCCCGAGGGGTGAGTGTACCAAGTTGGGGGCCAAAAAGTGGACAAAAACCTGAAAATGAACAAAACGCAATCGCGTTTTGTAATAATGCGATCATGTTATATTTTCCTAGGCTCGGTAATTCACGAACCTAAAATGTGTATGCATTATACCATGATCACGTTATACCGCATACACGTTTTTCTCTATATGAAGTTTTTAAGGGCTTGAAGGGGCCATATTTACTAAAATAAATGTTAAGTATAAGATTTCTTTTATTATTTCTTTAAATTTATTTTAGTAAATATAAGATGTTAGGGTCACTCTGCACCTGATGGAAGTGGTCCCATAGCTCTGGAAGTTATAATCTAGAAGATAGTTTTTCAAAATCTAATCTGGTCAGTACTTATTCATTTTTAGGATTTCAGCAATGACCTAAAACTTTCAGGCCATATATATTGTAGCCGGTTTTTGCTTTGGGAAAACATATAGTCATTTTGTAGGTTTTTTTGACCTTCCGGATTGAATTTTGACACTACCAATGCTTGAATTTATACCAATTTTAAAATTTGGTCCATAATTCACTTTAGTGACCACGAATCAACTCTATGATGCTTGTCTACTTCTTACTAAGATGAGATCTTCACTTTCTAGATAAAGGATTACTCCTTGAATGGGGTTCTTGTCTTATGGAAAAAATGAGATGATTCTAATGTGCCTCCTCCTTAAGGTGTGATCACACTACTAGGTGTTGAATGATTTTTATGAATAGTACCAAGTGAATTACATCAAGTGAACTTAGATGATTACTCATTCTTAGAAACATGGTGCTCCATATAAAGATCATCCCTTCACCTTTCCTAGCTCTAAAATCATCCTTTCATGGAATAAAATTCAATATTCTCATACGTTTCTTTACTCATATGTATCTCATGGAGATAGACGATGCCTTAATACTTCACACATGATGGTCCTGATATCTCGGTGGCATGACTAGCTCATTTTATCTTATTCTTTGGAGAGATTTGGGTACAATGACACGGTTAGGATATGATGATCATCAAGTCACTCCTTGAGATCCAAATTTCACCTTTGAATATGATGAATCCTTCACAATTCAATTTATTTACCAAGATGAAACTTGGGTGTAAGCATGCTTATGGTACATGGACACTTTTTTCTCAAGTTGTTCCTCATGGAAATGGGTTTCCACCTCCGGATAGGGGATGAATCCTTGAATTAAATTTGAGTATGAGTTACATGTTCTTGACCTCCATAATTCACTAAAACACTACAAATCACATTTTATGATCAATGAAACTATTCTAAAAATCTAATTCTGCCTATAACTTAAAATTGAACTTAAAGGGGCAAATGGAAGAGTTTTGCAAAGACTTCCTAAAGAAATATTTAATCCTTGAATGAATGTTGATTATTACACCTTATATATTATTATAATATCCTTCCAATTCCTATTTTGTTTCATCCTAATTATTTCCAGAACTCCTGGAATCATCCAGAGAAGTCATCTTTTACCGTTTTAGCTTTCATTCCCTGCACCTGAAAACCCGGTCTTAAAAAGATTGCTCCTAAATGAGATTTTATTTCCTAAAATTTCCTAAATTTACTTATAAATCTTCAATTCTCTCTAAAATCACCCTCAGATGCTTTATATTTTCTCTAAAAACTTCAAGGGTGTTCAATTAGCTACAAAATGGCCAAAATGGATTTTTAGGCCTTTAAAGGAAGAAGTCTCTCATAAAAATGAAATGAGTTAATCGATCACCTCAAACACTATTCCATACAAATTGAAACACACTAAATTATATTATTAGGAATTTCCTTTGGGTTAGGGTTTATGATTTATGGTTTAGGGTTTAGGGCTCAAGGTTTAGGGTTTAGGGTTTAGTGTTTAGGGCTCATGGTTTAGGTTTCAGGGTTTAGGGTTTAGGGCTCATGGTTTAGGGTTCACATTTTAGGATTTATGGTTTAGAGTTTAGGATTTATGGCTTAGGGTTAAGGGTTGAGGGTTTAGGATTTAAGGTTTAGGGTTTAGGGCTCAAGGTTCAGGGTTTAGGTTTCATAGTTTAGGGTTTAGTGTTTAGTGTTTAGGATTTAGGGTTTCAAGTTTAGGGTTTAGGGTTTAGGGATTCAATGTTTAGGTTTTAGGGTTTAGGTTTTAGGTCTCAATATTTAGGGTTTGGGTTTTAGGGTTTATGGTTTATGGATTAGGGTTTAGGGTTTTTGGCTAAGGGTTTAGGGTTTCATATTTTATGTTTAGGGTTTATGGTTCAAGTGTTTGGGCTCGGGGTTTGGGGTTTAGGGTTTAGGATTTAGGGTTTAGGTCTCATGGCTTAGGGTTTAAGGTTTAGGGTTTAGGGTACATGGTTTAGGGTTCAAAATTCAAGGTTAAGGGTCAATGGTTTAGGATTTAGGGTTTAGGTTTAGGGTTTATGGTTTACGGTTTGGGGTTTAGGGTTGAAGATTTAGTGTTTAAGATTTAGGGTTTAAGATTCGGGGTTTAGAGTATATGATTTAGTGTTTAGGGCTAAAGGTTTAGGTTTTTTTTTGGTTTAGGGCTCACTATTTAGGGTTTTTGTTTTAGGGCTCACAATTTAGAGTTTAGGGTTTATAGATCATGAATTGGGGTGTGGCATTCAAGGCTTAGGGTTTAGGATTCATGGTTTAGGATTTATTGTTTTGGTTTTATAGTTTAGGGTTTAGGGATCGGGATTAAGGTTTGAGAGTTTAAGGTTTAGTTCATAGAGTTCGGGGTTTAGGATTGAGGGTTTAAGGTTTAGGTTATAGAGTTCAAGGTTTAGGATTTAGTGTTTAGGTCTCGTGGTTAAGAGTTTAAGGTTTAGGGCTTACGGATTAGGGTTTAGATTCATATGTAGGGTTTAGGGGTCATGGTTTAGGGTTTATATTTTAGTTTTTAGGGTTTAAGGTTTAGGGTTTAGGGTTTAGGGTTTAGGGTCAGGGTTTAGGGTTTAGGATTTACTTTTTAGGGTTTAGGGTTTAGCATTTAGGGCTCATGGTTCGTGGTTTAGGGTTTAGGGTTTAGGGCTCATAGGGTAAAGGCTTTATACTTAGGGTTTAGGGGTCAGGAATCGGGGTTCAAGGTTTAGGGTTTACTATTTTGGGTTAATGGTTTAGGGTTTAGGGTTCAAGATTTAGTGTTCGAGGTTTAGGGTTTATTATTTTTGGTTTTAGGTTTTATAGTTTAAGGTTTAGGTATCGAATTAAAGGTTGAGGTTTTAAGGTTTAGGTCGTACAGTTCAAGTTTTAGGGTTTGGTGTTTAAGGCTCGGGGTTTAGGGTTTATGGTTTAGGGTTTAGGACTTAGGCTTTAGGGTTTAGGATTCAAAGTGTTTAGGGTTTAGGGGTCGGGGTTTATGGTTTAGTATTTAAGGTTTAGAGTTTAGGGTTTGGGGTTTGGGGTCGGGGTTTAGGGTTTAGGATTTAGTTTTAGGGTTTTTAGGGTTTAGGGGTTTAGCATTTAGGAATCATTGTTCATGGTTTAAGGTTTAGGGTTTAGGGTTCATAGTTTAGGGATTAAGGCTCGGGGTTCGGGGTTAGGGCTCATGGGAAAGGTTTGGATTCTAAGGTTTATGGCTTAGGGCTTATGTCTTAGGGTTTATGGTTTAGGGATCATGGTTCAGGGTTTGGGGTCTAGGGTTAAGGGCTCAAGGTTTTAGGTTTAGGGTTGAGGTTTAGGGCCGAGGTTTTAGGTTTTAGGGTTTAGGGTTTTGATTGTAGAATTTAAACACTAAAATATTTAGGATGAATGTTGAAATCCTAAAAATTACCTATGTATTGACTAGATTATACTATAAAAACTATCTTCTAAACTCGTGACAAATGGAGCTATGAGACTAGTTCCATAAGGTGTAGAGTGGCCCTAACATCTTGTATTTACTAAAATAAATAACATATATTTTTGTAAATAGAAGCATCCCAAAACCACATATCATGCTTATACTATTAGGAACGCATACGCGTTATGTTTGTTTACTTTTCCAAGCCATGCCTCAAGGCTTGGGGATCTGTTTGGATCCCCAAACCTAAGGCATGGACTTGCAAAAACACAACAAACAACGCATTTTTTTAGGAAAATGCAAAAATATCTCTTCTACCATCATAAATTGACATAAAATAATCAATTCATTTAAAAAACATTATACCATGACATAGAAGACTTTCTACTTTCTTAAAATATAAATTTTCAATTTTTTTGACTAATATAAGGTTTCCATATTATTTATTTTCTAACAATGCCTTTTTATATCTATTTTTTGAAGTTTAAACATGTCTATATTTTGTCATATATATTTTTTTCTCATCAAAATTGAAAAAACAATATACTAGCCCAAACTAGGCGTAATTCTATACACATTAAAAAAATCTAATTTTCGATATTTTTTTAGGTAGTTAGGGGGGTGCGTATGGTCAGAGCTCCATTATTTTTCAAATTTTCATATTTTTGTACTAGAAAAATCATAAAATAAATATACTGCTAAAAAATATAAAACAAATAGAGCCCAAACTAGATGCTCCTAGCTATCTTTCTACCAAAGGGTTTTCAAAATACTAAATGTTGCTCAAAAATGGTGGGGCACACGAAAGTCACTTTATTATGTCTTTTCACAAAAACAGACCCCATTTTGGTATTTTAGTTATTTGACCCACTTAAACTTATCTGTTTTCAATAAAATTTAGTAGCTTAGAAACTAGACTCAAAATGCAATGATTCATGTTTATACAAATCTTCCAATTTTGAGTGTAACTATTTCAAAAAATTCATACAAGTTGAAGTTTTTTTATTTTTCAGAAAAATGCGTCCACTTAAGACCCCCTTTTGGCCCCCCAGATTGGTGCACTTACCCGGTCAAGTATATTTTCATTATGAGAGTTAGCGACCACTAGCATAAGAGAAATAATCATATCCTCAAATTTTCTATAAGAGATAATATATCAAAGGAGAAACGTTGTGGAAGTTTAACAGACATTTTGGAAAAAAAAAAAAAACCTTTACACATATGAGTACATACTATAATTGGCCAATGATGTAATTATATGTTAATAATTTTGTGAAGTGTTGCTAAATTTGTCAATATGCTAAGGGAAGGAGTCAAAATACAAGACTCTATCAACACTTACCCATTCCAAGTATGCCATGGGATGCAATTAGCATGGATTATTTACTAGGTTTACCAAGGACTCATAAAGGTAATGAATCTATTATTGTTTTTGTTGATAGGTTTTCAAATATGAATCACTTATCAAAGCATGTAAACAAACTAATGATGCAAAAATATTGCTAACTTGTTCTTTAAGGAGGTGATAAGACTACATAGTATTCCTAGAAGAATTATTTCCCGACGCGAGAGATACAAAAATTATGGGACACTTTTGGAGAACACTTTGGAAGAAATTGGGAACTACAGTAATTTTCAATTCATTTTACCGTCCCCAAATTGATGGTCAAACTAAAGTTATCAAAAGAGTCTTATTAAACATGCTAAGGAGTTTGGTAAGTGATAATCTAAAGCAATGGGATCAAGTGTTAGCTTGAGATGAATTTTCTTATAAAGTTTCACCTTATATAAGTATAGAAATTATTCCAATTCATATTTTTATGGGATGAATCCAAGGGAGTTTATGAACTTAGGTATTTGGGTAAGCAAGAGAAAAGGAGAGTTGAAGGGGAAGACTTTTTGATATGCATGCAAGAGCTACATGAGTAGGTTAAGAAGAAATTTGAATTGAGTGTTATTCAATATAATAAAATGTCGATATTAAAATGAAAGAGGTGAATTTTCAAGTAGGTGACTTGGTATTTGGACACCTTCGAAAGGAAAGGTTTCCTAAACGTGAATACAACAAATTGAAATTGAAGCAAATGGAACCTAATAAGTTCTTAAGAAATTTTTATGCCAATTCTTGTGAGCTAAAACTTCCATATGGCATTAGGATTCGCCAAAATTCAATGAGAAAACAATTATCCATATAGAGAAAAATAAGATACAACAAAGACACCGGAAGGTATTGACGAACATGTCATTGATTGAGAGCAACAAATGCCTAAAACTTAGCAAAATGAAATAGAAGTTATTTTCGACAAATAGGTGACCAAGAGGAAAAGAGGTAAATAATAGGTCAAGTACCTAGTCAAATGAAAAAATCATCCTCATGATTATTATACTTGGTTAACTCCTACAAAATAGCTAAATATGGTGCCAATATTGAAGATCTCATGAGTAAGAGCTTATGAATGCTTTTGCAATCCAGGGAGCCCGATGCACGACCATGTAAATAATAGGTCAATTTCACACATTTTTTTTCTTGAATAGGTTTAGGAGTTCATATTTTTCAATACTAAACATTGGTATGCTTCTTCTTCCTTCCATTTGGTTTATATTTCATGTTTCCTACTTTCTCGCCAAAATAGTCATTTGAATTTTTAAATTTGTTAAGATAGTTTTTAAACTTTTCATCTTCTACAAATGAAATGTAAGTGTCTGATCACATATTTCATGGCTTAAAAAATCTTAGATAATTTTTAGAGTCATCCTAATAGCATAATTAAGGTTTAATTTGTAAAAACGTGGTAAAAACTTAGTTAAGGTTGAGGCTTAGTTAGACTTAGGAATTTGGTTACGAGGTTAGGCAAGGAATTTGAAGGAGAGAGGTTTGCAGAGATGTATTCTTGATGATATAATATGGAGACAAGTTCATGATACCAGGAAAAAGTAAAATAAGATCGTATTAAGTTCAAAAAGTGGGAAAAATTAGGAAAAGGTCAAGAAGTATAGAAGTTCTTATACAAAGTTGAAATTTGTATTCACATCTCCTTGAATATTGAATCGTAAGGAAAGGATTGCTCTTAAAATCCAATGTAGTCATGATCATCATATATGTAAGGAATGATTATTGTGGTCTTTGAAAATTTCTTGAATAATTTTCTTCTTATGGTGACATATACAAGCTTTATAGACCAAAAGAGGGTATGTGCGGTTATATTGGGGTAGTTTTAAACTTTTACAAGGATATTTAGAATCTAAAAGTGTGTCTCAAATGGTATTCTAGGTGTCTATATTTTTTACAAACTTGAAATCTTGGGGAAAAGTCATAACATTTGAATTTTTGTGTTATGTCTCTTCTCGGGCTATGCATTGTTTAGAAACCCCGAACTAGGGTTTGAAACACTAAAAACTCCATTTCTTGAGAATGAACCACTCAAAAGTTTTAAAAATTGGCAAAATATATGTTTTGAGTTGTTTGAAGTGTTCAAGGTGGTTTCATTTAATTAAGATACCTAGAAGAAGATATTCTTGAATCTCTATTTGTAAACCTAATAAACTAGCTACAAAACCTTGTTTTATGACTTTTCTTGCATTTTGAGTTTGATTACAGAGAGGAACTATCTTGGTGGGTTTATAAACCTTAGTTGAACACATATGAACTTCATTGTATTGAATATAGTATTTATATAAGGTGTTAAGTTCTCTTAAGAATATTGTAAGCTTAGTAACTCGGTTTTATATGCTTCTTATACATTTTCAAGTCTGAATAGAGGTGTAGATCACTTTCAAAGATTGAGGAACCCTATTTAGATTTAGAGGAACCTCTTTAATTTATATTTTATCTTGGTGGTTTGTAAAAGTACACTAAAACAAGTTGAACCCCTTAATATTATTTTATAATGGCACATAATTCTTAAACATCTTGACACCATTTTGTGGTATCATAAAGAGGATTGGTTTTTCTTCAAAGTGACGTGGGTGAAGTCGTATATTATTGACAAGGTGAAAGGAAAATAGTGAAACAAACATTTGCAAGAATTACAAGAGTGACATTTAGAAGAGGACCTATATGTGGTGCTAGAGGAGGTCAAGGAAGACAACTAAGAGATGTGTTGTTAGAAAAAATAATAAACTTATAAGAACATGTAGAAATAATGGAAATAACTTGGAGGAGGAGTGTTATAAAAGGTAGTGTGAGTGAAGGAAAAGAATAATCATAAGAATAATTTGTAAAAGAAGAAGTGGAAGAAAGGATGGAACAAAAACTTCTAAAGTATGTTATAGGAATAAGATCAAAAACTAAATTGGAGGTTTCAATTATATGAAGGAAGTATAAATTTTGATTGAGTCCTACAAAGAATTACTTGAAGATAAGAAATTTAAATTTATGTGTACCTAGTTAAAAGGGCATGATTCACTATGGTGGGATAGTGTTTGGGATGAAATAAGGAGAATATTCAAAGAGAAAATAAGTTCTTGGGATAGAATGATATCCAATCGTAAATCCAAATTCATACTTGAAGACTATCAAACATAATTTTTTAAGAAGCACCAAAACTTAAGGTAGAAAGAAATGAGTGTAAAATACTACATAGAAAAGTTTTACAAGATAACTATGAAAGTTTTCCATATAGAGGAAAACTCAAAGAAAGTATCAAGATATATTAATGGTTTGAGATTTGATATTCAAGATGAAATTAGATTATTATGACCAAGGTCATTTGAAGAGGCTTACCAATTTTCTCTTGAAGTAGAAGAGAAATTGGGTAGGAGAAATAGTAAGCAATCTAGAGGAAGAGGAGGTAGAAAGTATATGTCTTGAGGAAAAAATGGTGGTGTAAATCATTCATAGTGTTGAAGCTAGTAGATCTTAAGAACAAGTAAATAGTACAAGAGGATCTTATTCACAAAGAGAACGAAAATTGTACACAAAAGGAGGTTATTCGATTAAAGGAAGAGGATTTTGGGGAAATTTATAAAAGTGTAATAAATATGTTCGCCATAGGTCTTATGAGTGTCTTGAAGGATAAAAAACAAGTAATACAAGAACTAAAAGTATAAAGCAAGTGATTCAAGTTGAAGAACAAAGCGTGGGATCACCATCACAAGTTGAAGAACCTGAACTAGGATAATCTTTATTAATGAAAAGATTATTGCTCAATCCAAACAAAGAGATGGAGCTATCCTAAAGGATTAATTTGTTCATGACCACATGCAAGGCCAAAGGTAAGTATTGCAAAGTTATTTTATATAGTCGTAGTATAGATAATTTACCTTCATTAGAGATGGTTGAAAAGTTTAGATTGAGAAAAAAGTAAACCCTAACCCGTAAAAGGTTTCTTGGTTGCAAAGTGACATCAATTATTGTTTAATGAACAATGAATGGTTGGATTTAATATTTTTAGGCATAAGGATGAAGTTTTATGTGACATCCTACCTATGGATGTTTGTCATGTGCTACTCAAAAGGCCTTGGCAATATGATAGAAAGGTTATTTATGATGGGAGAAGTAATACATATATGTTGGAAAGGGATGGAAAAAGAATACCTTAATATCATTAAGGATGGCGGAGAAGAAGCTAAAAATAATAATTAAGTGTTAATGGTAAGTGGGAAAGAGATTTTCTATTTGATGAAGCTAGAATAAGTTGGTTGTGCATTAATTGATAAGCTTAATATAGTCATTACAAACAATAAAAATATTAAAACATTCATGGGTATATTTTAAGTTTGAGAGTTAGTGACGATTGGAAATAAAATCATATTGTTAAATTTTCTGTGAGAAATAATCAATTGAAGGAGAAACATAGTGACAATTTAGCAAGACATTTTGGGTAAACATAGACCTTTACACAATTGATTACATATTATTATTGGCCAAAGATGCAATTTAATGTTAAAAAGATTGTGGAGAGATACAATTTTTTTCAATAAGTATATGCATATTCAACTAACTAAGCTATATAATGAAACTAACACCAGTAGCTTCAAAAAAAGTTAATCTAATAAGAACATCAAGAAAATAGCTTAAAGGAATTAGCTAATTATTGCACAAACATGAATGAAATCAACTAATTCTAACCATTCCTACTATTAAATGTATGATTACTTCTAAACATGAGCCTCTTTAGATCGTGAGCAATCAAATATGTGTGTTTGATCTCCAATAGAGAAGGAAGGATCTCACCAAGAAATGGCTACAAGACCATACTTAGATATTCCTTTCTACTCAAAAATGGTAGAATGGATAGAAAAGATGAAGTATCTATTTCAAAATAATGGAGAAGGCTCTTATCATATGTATTATATGAAATACTAGAAAAAGTATGGCGTAGGTGTGAAAGAATGTAGGAGGTTCCTTTATATAGCTTTCCAATTTGGGAGAAGCTGAAAAATTAGTGCATGTGGGATAAAGGATAAAGTAGAATTAGAAGAATTAAGCTTGATTAGAAGAATTAACAAGTGATTAGAAACTCATGGGAGTTGGGGGTTCTTTAATTAATCAAATAGGATTAATTAATAGGCTAGGATAAGCTTAAAAAGCTATTAGAAGTGATTTAGAGGGAAATGGGGTGATTTTGAATGGTTGAAAGGGGGTTTTAACCAATAAGAGGGTTTATTGATTAAATACAAGGGTAAATAGGCTTAATTAACTAATAATAGCTAATTGTTCAATCGGAAGAGGATTATAACTAACGAAGTGTCATTAATTGGCATCCGGAATGAAGTAAAGGCTAGTCAATTAATAAAGATTCATTAATTGACCAAAATGGAGGGAAACGTTAGTTAATTAGTTGGAAATCACTAATTATAATGAAAATGATGGGGAAGGGTAATTAGTACAATCTTAGTAGTAAAAATGCGTAAGTGGATTTTAGGTGTCTCAAGATCGAAAAGATGAAGAAAATGATAATAAAGAAAAATGGAGATGAAGAAAATGGAAATAGATTTTATCTAGCGTAGCTCAAAAAATACATTATTTCATCACTTTTCTCATTATCTACATCATCGACCATTTATTATATATATAGGCAATCAAAAAAGTGTAAAACAACATGAAAATCCATAATATTAACAATTGTTCATTTCAAAACACTAACTCCAAGAAACATGCATAAAGTAATTTAGTACGAGAAAGTAAAAAATCTAGCCTGACATGGAAATGAGTATAAACACACATACTTAAACAAACAACGTTTAAGACAGTTGCACCAATTTTTTTTATCGAGCTTCAGTTCCCAAATGTGTGAGTTAATGACAAGGGTTAAAAATGGAACCCCAAGCAAGGATACATGTGAGGTGAATATACGAGAGGATATAGGGGTCCTATGAAAAAGTAATCGTGCACTATGAAATAGTACCAAACAACTTGTCATGCAAAGGCATACACACATAGTAAGAAAATCATCTTTATTAATGGAGGTAAATCCAGATGATTTGTGAGGCATTTGCAACAATAATTGAGGACCAAAGAAAGATGTTTTGTAGGAAAAATTTTGATGTTTGAGGGTGATGCATCTAATACATGCTTTAGCTACGTGCATACTTTTTACCAATTTTTGAATTTTTTTGGATTTTTTGAAAATTATACCAATTTTTTTATTTTTGAAGATTTTCCGAAGATATATACAGGAAAACAGAGATGCAAATATGCCCCAAATGCGAGAGGTGAGGATATATAATGATAAATCTTGTGTGTATATACAAGAATAAGATAAGATGGATTAAGGCCAGTAGGGTTAGGCTCAACAAGATGATGAACTCAATACAATCAAGATCTAAGTAGGAATGAGCATGCCTCTAGTGCAAGTGGCCAAGAAACACATGATGAAAAGAAGTAGAAGATCTTTTATTGAAATAAGGGACAAAGATTCCCTCAAACATGATAAAAAGGAGAACTTATACATATGGATGTTTTGAACGAAGCAGAAGAAAAGTGTGAATTCCATGTAAGGATATGGAAAATGTAGCAAGAAGCCTCACGATGAAAAGGTGATGAGCAAATAGGAACAAATTTTGAGACAAAATAAAGACTAAAGTAAGAGTTTAAACAAGGTCCAAACAATGCTTGGTAACATACTAATCATGTTTTATCATAGAGATCCAGTGTGTGCACGTGGAAATTAATTACCTCCTGAAGTGAATATTTGATAGGCAATAAGTGAAGACAAACTAGCCAATGTATAGGAATTATCTATTTTGATAGGTGATTTGTGAATGGAGGGTGGAAGGAGAGCCATACATTGCTCTGCTACCAGCCAGGCATCCATAGCCCTGATAGAAATACTAGAAATACCCCAAGAGAGAGTTATATATTGAATTTTTTTTTGCATTTTTATTTTTTGATTAATTTTTTCTTTCTGAAAATATTTAAGCCCTCACAATTTGTTTTGATAAGGGGTTAATAACCACTAATGGCTTAATGGAAGGATGTGGAAGTGATTGTAATGACAACATTGGCTAGTGGACCAACAAATACATCCAAAAGTTATTCACAACAATTTTATTAGATGTCGATAGTGATATGATCTCTAAGAGGCCAATCATTCTTTTATTTACCAAGGTCAAATGAATATCATAGAGATAAATTTTGCACAATTAGTATGAATAGACCAACCAAAATATCACCAAAGGGATGAAAATGGTGGGTGATTTGTAGAGGAATGGAAAGAAAGGGAAGAAAGAAAATCCATGTGTATATAATACCTAATTGCAATGTTTGATATGTGTACCTTTGATTTTTTTGTTGTGTTTTAATTTTTTCTCATTTTTTTTATATTTGATTTTTTTAATTTTTGACAGTTTTGTGAAGGGAAAATCGTGAAGGGAGAAGATGACTAAGATGAATGATTGGGAAGTTGGGACCAACAATGTCACTCTACATGATAGGATCCAACAACAATGTTTGATATTTCTTTTATAAGGGAGACTAGGATTTTTGCTTATCAAGATTAATATCATATCCATTATCGATGACCATGGTGAGCTCATATTCAATAAGTGTGACTTATCTTGAAACATGGATTTTGTATGCGGGAGCTTGAGTTCCCTATCCATAGGTTTATGCACTTTACGCCATACTTGATGGTTGCATTGGTGTGCATTCTTGAATTGTGTTTTATTTTTAACTTTATGGTTGTTTGACTTGTTGGGAGCTTTGGATCTCTTCGATTTTTATCTTAGCTTGATGAAGAAACTATTTGGGTTTCATATAAGTTAATGTGTGATTTTTTTGATCCCGAGAAGTGGGAGAAGAAAGTGGATGTTTAGGATTGATTATAAGAACATTAGGGATGATGGTGGGCTTGCCAAAAATTTTGATAGAAGGATGATATGATGGACGAAGAGGATATGGTCCAATAATTGAAGAGGATGGGATACCGAGAGGTGAGCCACATATAGAAGATGAAGGGCTACTAGGATGTGGCCCCAAGATGGAATAAAATGGGCTATCGGGGGTGTCCCATAAATGGAAGAAAAGGAATACCGAGATGTGTTCCATAAATAGATTATGGAGGGATACTAGGATGTGGCCCAAGTATAGAATATGAGGGGCTACTAGGATGTGGACCAATAATTTGGGATAATGGGCTACTCTGTAAGTGACCCAAACATAGAAGATGAAGGGCTACTAGGAGGTAGCACACATATAGAAGAAGATGATGGGCTACCAGGTTGAGACCGAAGGTGAGATTATGATTGAGAAATTGTGATATGTAAAGAATGATTGGGTGATGCAAAGATAGGCCAAGGATCAATGAAAGAATTTCTCCATGTAATGGGGATGGTGAAAATGAAAGAACAAGAGGAGGATCAAGTTTGATGATCTTAGGGTTTTCCTTTGTTTTTTGACAAAAGGAATCAACCTCTTCCCCACAATATATGACCGCATCGAGGTAAAACTAGAATCCTTTCTCATGGTCCTCTAGATTAATGTCATCATGTAGCCCCATTAATTCTCCAATCACTTCTTCATTATGAAATAAATTGATTAGTATGGGTTTTTGTTGTTCAATCATAGTAGGTTGATTGGAAGAAAGGGGTTCAACAAGTGTTAATGATTGATTGATATAATAAAATTAATCAAGAGATGAAGTAGATTTATAATTGGATGTCTCACGAGTTAAGAAGATGTTGATTTGGAATAGGTTGGTATCAATTTTCCTAGAAGATGACATAGTGCAGGTAGACAAATAGGATTACATAGAAAGTTAGTAGATTATAACGTAGGAGTCAACTTGGATGATTGATTAGATGAATTTTGAGTTACATAGATATTTAAAGGAATAAGACATCATTGAGGTGACTAATAAAGTGGGTCTTGCAAAGAAAGGGAGGAATACAACTCAAGAGTCGAATTAGATGAATGGTTAGAATAATTTGTGGCGACATATATCCTTAGAGGAGGAAAACGTCATTTAGGTGATTGATTATTCCTTAGAAGAAATTTAATCAAATGATGCTCAAGAGATTAAGGGGAATCGAATAATAACATGGATCAGAATAATCAGGAGACTGAGGGGAATCAAGAATAGTTTGGATCAAAAGCATCAAAAGATTAAGGGGAATGAAAAGAATAGTTTGGATCATAAGCATCATAATCATACCACCTACTATGAGATGAAAGTGGGGAAAGGGGTAACCAAACGGGTTCTATAACATGAAGAACCAAACGAGGATTAGTCATGGTGGGCATATTTTGATTTGAACACATAACCTAGATTCTCTATTTTCGTAAGTGTGAGGAACCATGCGAATATTAGTCATTGTTAGTTGTATTAGGTCCAAATTCCTAGACCTAGATAGTGTGATCAAAATCCTTCAAATGGAAGGAAGTTCCATGTCAATTCATGCATCATAACGGAAACAAAATAGAAATTTTGTAAGTATGGAGATGCTCATGTGATTTTTCGTAAGTAATCTAAGGAAAATAGACATCTTGATGACATAATGTTTTCAATCCAGCAAGGTTTAGACAACAAGTTGCAAGTGTAAATGTCAAAATGGTTGATCAAAATTTATCAACATAATGGATGCAAAGGAAAATTTTCCAATATTCAGATTGTCTCAAAAGTTACTTTATAGGAAATGTTTTGCTAGGTTTTGACAAATGTGTACAAATAATACAATGACCCTAGGAAAAATTAAGCAACGTAACAATTGCAAATGTCAAAATGAGTTTCAAAGAATCAAGGATACTAAATAATAAAAGAATGATACACTGATATGGAACTATATAGTAAGAAGTATCTAGGACAAATAAATCAAGTACAAGACCAAGATCCAATCAATGGAATAACTACTCCCTACGTTCTCGAAGATTTGTTACCAATAAAATGACAACATAAGTTCGATATGTAAATTGATTTTTGGATAAAACAATATTTAAATACTAAAATGGGGTTGTGGTGATGTAAATAGCATAACAAATTAAATTATATACTCTAGAATTAGTTCAATATAAACAAATTATAAGTGTTGAAAAATGGAATTTACAAATGTCGGTAACATAACAATACTATCTTGGATACTTTTAATCAAATTTTCAAGAGAAAAAAAGATGTTAGTATCAAAATAGGATTGAAAAAATGTGGACAATGTAACAACAACACATTCCAAGACTTAGGTAAATGTATGAACCAAAAACTAGGTCCAAGTATATCAATAAATCACTACAATACGAGTAGTGCAATAAGAAAATCAAGACACTTATATCAAGTTTGGGAAAACAAGATGTAAGTATCACAATTATATTGCTATAATACAAGCAGTAGGTAACGACACATAGGTTAAATCAAGGTAGGATCACCTAACTACAATGATCATGAGTCTCAATATGGATGTGAGACAATGGCTATCAAAACATGAAGACGTACCATTCACACTTTCAACACTCACATTCGACATTGCAACCTAATCATGTGAGTAGAATACAAAAGTGGTGGACATGATTATTTTCTATATGCACACATATGTATGCTCTCTTTTTCCCCAAAAATGGAAACAAGAAAACAAAGGAGTAAACCAAGTGGTGATGAAAAATACTTGGCATAACTTTGGCAGAGTTTCTCCTTGTCTTAGGACAAGGTAGAAACTAGGACAAAGTAACACTTTGCAAATTTTATGATGAATAACACTCAGTCCTAACTTTAATGGACTCTCTCCTTATTCAAATAACAAGGTTTTGACTCTAATAAATTTGTTGCTTTATGAGATATATTTGGAACATGATGGATAAAGTCAAGTTTGCCCCAATTCCAAATGGTTCACCTAAGCTTTTGTTCTCAACCTTGAAAAGTATTTCCTAAGATAGGTACGTATTTATAGAATTACTTCTAGACAATAGACCATTAACCCACAATCAAATTAATGAACGGGGCCTCATACAGGAAACATGAAGTTGTTCTCACAAGGGTTATCAACTAGTCAAGTGGCTAAGGGGGCACTTCTCATTTTTTCCACCAATTCTCTCAAGGTGTGGACTACTTTGGGGTTCCTGTGGTAATCCTCATAATGAATTTTATGGATTATGAGAAGATACTTCCCATAGTTTAAAGTGTACGAGCCATGGATCTTAGTTGAACTTGTAAATACATTGTTTTGAATAAAGTCGTGTATTTTTATCTTTAATCTTAATAAGGTTTAATACACCATCGACATCCTAAAACACACATGTATTTAGTATTTTTTTAGATCCCTTTTATTTGGAAAGCGAGGATGGTCCTACACTTAAACAATTAGTAGTTATCTAAAAGATATACAATATTATTAAAGAAGATTAAATGTTATTTTTGGTTCTCAAGATCATCCAAGGATGCAAGAGAAGAGCATACACAACAAATAACCCAACTAGATAATAATTAAAATATTTTAAAATCAAAGAACTACCATAATGATTTGTATAAAGTTCATCCAAATTAATCCAAGTGTTTAGAAAATGAAAACTAAAGTTTCTTTTGATTCTCAAGATCACACAATGGTGTAAGAGAAGAGCATACACAATCTTTAGATTAAATCATATTAATGAAAATATTTTAAATCAAAGGATCATAATAATGCTTTATAAAAGGTTCATTTATTTAATTATAAAAATGAATAATGAAATTTCCCACTGAATCTAAATGTTATAAAAATAAGGTCTAAAGTTTTTTTATTCGCAAGATCAAACAATGGTGTAAGAGAAGAACATACACAAGCTTTAGCCAAAATCATACAAAGCATAAAAAAATAATAATCACCAAAGCATTATGCATGTTAAAAAAATGAACTAATTCAAAAACCTGCAAGAACAAAAGTTAGAAACCCTATAAAATTCCAGAAAGTGTCAAAAATCAAAATCTGAAACCTAGAAACCCTAGCCAAAAATATACACAGCACGCTAGGCACAAGCCTACTTAATAGTAGTGCAAGCCTAACCACGGTAGTGCAAACATCTTAACACTAACACATGAATCTTGAAAAAAATGTAGGTCTGAGACAAAAACACAGAGAAGTGAAAATAGTGTCACACTAGCGCAGTAGAGAGATGGTAACCCAAGCCAGTCACAATAGTGAAATCCTAACACGAGAGGATCCGAATTCTAGTTTAACAGATGTAGAGAAAGAAAGATAAAAATGCAAGCTAGCTAACTCTAGCACAAGCCATACAATGGTAGTAGCACAATCCATGATGGTAGTGCACTCCTTTTGTGATGAGCATAGAGGGTTTCAAGCTAGCGCAAAGCACCTGCAGAGATCTTCAAAACTACGTGATTTTGACAAGAAAAAAGCTCAAAACTTTTCCAATTTTCTTCAAATTTGACAGCACCTCACCTCCCTTATTCCTGAAAAGAGTGCAAAAACCAAACAAACTCAACTAATCTAGCTAAGAAAATCTAGTTAAACCTACCTACAAATGCTAAAAATGAGGGTTGGTAAGCAAAAAAATTTAATAAATCTACAAATCTTGAAATTAACTCTAAGATACAATGGAGAATCTCCCACTGGGCGTGTCTAATGTATGCATAATAAACTAACTAATATATGGAATGAAATAAACACCAAGTAGCTTCAAAACAAAGTTAATCTAATAAGAACATCAAGATAATAACTCACAAAAATTAGCTAATTATGACATAGACATTAATGAAATCATCTAATGTTAACCATTCATACTATTAAATGTATGATTATTTATAAATATGAACCTCTTTAGATCATGAGACATCAAATTTGTATGGTTGATCTTTAAAAGAGAGGGAAGGATCTCACCAAGAAATGGCTACAAGGCCATACTTAGATCTTCCTTTCTACTCAAAAATGGTAGAATGGATGCACAAGATGAAGTAGTTATTCCAAAATAATGGAGAAAGCTCTTATCATATGTCTTATATGAAATACTAGCAAAAGTATGGTGTAGGTGTGAAAGAATGTAGGAGGGTCCTTTATATAGCTTTCCAATTTGGGAGAAGCTTGCAAACTAGTGCATGTGGGATAAAGGATAAAGTAGAATTAGAAGAATTAAGCTTGATTAGAAGAATTAACAAGTGATTAGAAACTCATGGGAGTTGGGGTGCTTTAATTAATTAAATAGTATTAATTAATAGGATAAGATAAGCTTAGAAAGCTATTAGAAGTGATTTAGAGGGAAATGGGGTGATTTTGAATGGTTGAAAGGGGGTTTTAACCAATAAGAGGGTTTATTGATTAAATACAAGGGTAAATAGGCTTAATTAACTAATAATAGCTAATTGTTTGATCGGAAGAGGATTATAAAAGTGTCGTTAATTGGCATCCGAAGTGAAGTAAAGGCTAGTTAATTAACAAAGTGTCATTAATTGACCAAAATGGAGGGAAATTTTAGTTAATTAGTGGGAAATCACTAATTATATCAGAAATGTTGGGGAAATGGGTAATTAGTAAAATCTTAGTATTAGCATAAGGAGATTTTAGGTGTCTACAATATGATAAGGGGGAATAAAAATGCAAGACTATATCATCCCTTACCCATTCCAAGAAGGACATAGGATGTAATTAACATGGATTTTGTACTAGGTTAACAAAGGACAAAAATAGTTAATGAATTTATTCTTCTTCTTTTTAATAGGTTTTCAAAGATGGCTCGCTTCTTACGATGCAAAAAAACCAATGATGAAACAAAAATTGTTATCTTATTCTTTAAGGAGGTGGTAAGACTATATAGTCTTCTTGGAAGCATTTTTTTATAAGGATACAAATTTGTGAGATACTTTTGGAAAAATTTGGAATAAATTTTATATACATTAAGTTTTAGTTTTTCTTACCATCCCCAAACTGATGGTCAAACTTAAGTTTTCAATAGAAGCTTAAGAAACATACAAAGGAGTTTGGTAGGTGATAATCCAAAGCAATGTGATCAAGTGTTAGCTCAAGATGAAATTTCTTATAATGATTCACCTAATATAAGTACATGCATTAGTCCATTTCATATTTTTATGGGGCGAACACAGGGGGGAATTTATAAACTCATAGATGGTGTAACAAAGATAAAAAGAGTGTTGAAGGGAATACAAGAAAATGCAGATATGAAAGGAAATAGGTGATTTTTAGGTAGGTGACTTGGTATTGGCACACCTTAAGAAGAAATTTTTTCCTAAATACAAATAAAACAAACTGAAATTGAAGAAAATAGGCCCTTATAAGTTCCCAAGAAAGTTATCTACCAATTCCTATGAGCTAGAACTTCCATTTGACATTGGTATTTCACCCATCTTCAATGTGGAAAATCTATATCCATATAGATCATAAGAATGTATAACAAACATACTTAAAGGTGTTGATGAACAAGTCATTGATTGGGAGCAACAAATTCCTAGAACTGAGTAGGAAGAAATAAAAACTATTTTGGACAAACATGTGACCAAGAAGACAAGAGGTCAATAATACTTCAAGTACCTAGTCAAATGGAAAAATCATCCTCCTGAAGATTTTACTTGGTTAAATCCTACAGACATAGCTAATTATGGGTACCAACATTGAATATATCATGAGTAAGAGCTCGTGAATCCTTTTGCAACTCAAAGATCTTGATGTAAGAGCATGTAAATAATAGTTCAATTTTGTAAATTTTGGTCTTGAATAGATTTAAGAGTTCATATTTTTCCAATAAGAAGCATCGGGATGTGTTGTCACTTGGATCGTGAACTTGTCAAATCTACATATGATCTAGTGCAACATGGGAACATCCCCAAGGTGTAGGACCTTGGCTCCTTTGGATGAACATCCCGAGAACTATGACTTCTTTCTAAACTAAGTGCATCTAATATAAGATTAGACTGCAAAATCTACAAAGCTTATAAAAAAACTAAACTATCCATTTTTTTAGAAAAGGGGAGACAAATAATTGAATATATGCTAAAATAAGGTGATGCACCAATAGTTTAATGAACAAGTAGATTTGCTTCACATGCACAAAGTACTTATACAGAATAATATATAACGTGCACAACTTCTTATTTTGTTTTTCAGCAAAAATGCTTTATGAATATAAAACTTAGATATGATAGAAGGGATTTTATCTATTCCACAACTAAGATAAATAAGTTTATAAATCACAACTTACAATTTAACTAAAGAAATATAGCTAATGTGAAGGTAAGATAAATCATCACATACAAGGAATTAAGAACATTCACAAGTATTGAATGAGCTATTGAAATACACAACACATTAAATAGTCGAAGGAAAAATATTGTTCCTGTATATTACTGAGGCTAAAGCATGTATATGAGAACTCAAAAATGGCAAAGCCTCCTTACAATAAGATCTAAAAGTCTTGGATTACATAATGCATTATTCTATTTATAGATCAAGGGGTTAAGCAATTATAGCTACTCCCCTTAATCATTACATGCTAAAAATAGAATGCATTTACACTTGAGAAATAATCTCCCAAAAAAATAGCTAAGTGGTTGTGCAAGTTTGACTAAGTCAAACATGTAACTCAAAGTTGCGGTTTGGAGATCAAAAAATGGCAAACAAGTTTAGCTAGGGTTGGTACCACCCTTTTCTTGATTAAATTTTCCTCCTCCTTCTTCTTCACCAACTACCTTGTTCCTGTACTCAAGAAATTGTTGGATGATTCCTTAAACTTTTTGTCACCTGATCTACACGCATATCAATTATAGACCTCAAATGATTCAACTGCTTTGATTAGTTTCCCAGGTAACTTCTTAGTCCGACTTATGAATTTCTTGAGTTGGCTCAAGAAATTTTGGTATAATACCAACTTGTGAATAGATTCAAGACCAAAGGACTTGGTTACCTCATTATCTTCATTTACTAGGATCTTGAATTGGGAAACAATTTTTTCTACTAGAAGTGCATCGACATTCTCATCAAGAAACATGTAGTGGATGATGTCAAATTCATCTGTGATGTCATTGAGGCCATCAACTTCCTTGATCCTCTTCCCATTCAGCTTATATACCTTCTCATATAACATTCAAACCCGAAACTCCATGGATTCACCATACTCAAACAATTTTGAAGAATCATTGATAATCCCCTCTTTTAGAAGTAGATTGGACTCCATGTTTTGTACCTATTTCTAGGCTTCAAGTGTGAGCTCCAAATTTTCACATTTTTGTGAGAATCCCATCCATTTTGGAGACGGTGTCCTTTTCAAAGTCCAACTCATTATATAGATTGAAAACATCCTTTATTACTTTTTCTCCTTCCTGAATTAAGCTTTTGATCCATGCCCCCACTACCCAACCTTGTTGTCCGATTTTCTTAACCATGGAGAAGGAGTTGTCATCAAAGCTTATAGGCATAACAAGATCATTTGTATGAATAGGTTGTGTGATTTTATTGATATTAGTGGTCAATTGTTCAACCTTTCCTTTGAGTTCATCCTTGGTCACCTTGTCCTTATCAAACTTATCCAGAAGATTACCAAGAGCAACCTGGACATCCTGTTTGGATCCTTCATGAGTAGCCTTTCCAAGGGAAAATATTGAGATCTGATAATCTGCCACAATGATAGTTTTTATTGTCTTGTCAACAACCGAGTTGTTATCTCAATGAATATCTCAATAGTTTGATCGACCAAAAGGTTATAAATTACCCTTGGTCTCTTTTCTTATCGTTGGGGAGTTAGATCTAGGATGCTTTGAAGTCAACAACATCTGGAATAAGAACCTTCTTCTTTTATTTGGGATTCTTCCTGTTTAACCATGCAGGGATAGAAGAAAAATATAATTCTTCACTGGATGATATAGGCACATTCATCACAATAGTAGGTTGGGTATGTGTTACTAGGTCACTTGTTATACCAATGAATGTAAATGATGTGGTGATAAATGAAGGTGGAGTGGAGAGGATGGCCATAGGCATTGATTAAATGGGAAGAATGATGGGAGTATAAATAAGGAGATCTTTTTGAGGAATAGGAGTCCCAAGAGGATATCCTAAAGCTAAAACATCTCTAGATGAAAGAGATGAAAGAGAGGAAAAAATTAGGCCGTGGAAGGGGATGAAGTTAGAGGAGTGGGGGAAATGAGAGTAGAAGAAATGGATGATGTTGACAAGGAGATAGTGAGAGGTGGAAGAGATGGAGAAGCAGGAAATGGTGAAGAGGGGAGAGGTGGAGAAGATTGTGTTTACAATGTTTGCATTGTATTGGTTGGTGAAGCATTGATGTCAATAATCTCTATTGATGGTACCTTGGAGGAGACATCTTATGTTGAGGGAACCCTAGAGGAATAACTTGAACCTCTGTAGATAACAGTGATTTTACGAGGCTTTAGAGAAAGTTTGGGAGTGGACCTCCTTCCTTTTGAAGAGGTGGGATGGCTCGCCAACATTTTTACTTGAACTGTTTCCACAGGAAGCTACTATAACGCTTTTGGCATGACTCCCAATGATATCAACTATTGGTAGGTTTGGTTGAGAATAGGAGTCATTCGTTGTTTCAAATTTCTTCACTCCTCGAGCGATCAATCGATCCATGGCAAGGGTTTATTTTTCACATTATTTTGATCATAGATGGGATCCAAAACCTGTCCATCATCATCAAGACCTTCCAGGACATCTATAATTCCATATTGGGCCACTTCTTGAAGAGTTAACATCTCAAAGTCCCTTTCTCGTATCATGACTTCATCTCTGCAATTAAACCAAATATCTTCTAATTGAGGTATTTGTGTACCGTCTACCCCATGTCCCTCGAGCTTATCACAATAATCAAAACTGACACATGGGTGAAAGGTCTTCAAATTCATTTGATGAATTTCCCCTTCAACATTATTTGCCTTATATGTGGATGCACAAGTATACCTTCCCAAAATTATGGGGAACTAAGCTCTGTCTTGTGTCTATCATGTTGTATCTTGTGAAAATGTAACAGTTTATTGAAATAATTCCATCAAGACCCATTTTCCGTAGGGCACTATGGTAACTTGTAGGGAAGCATTGAGAATCCTACCACCCCGAGAGATATGTGAATCATTGAAATTACAAGTAAATTCCTCCCCATTCCTCAACCACTTGTCAGAACTATTTGAAATCCTTCAGTTGTAGAGTTATTTCTCAAATAAGTAAAAAATAATAGTAAAGAAATCATCATTAAATCTTCTAAAATTCTTTACCCCTTCCTTCATTAGAATCGAACGGTAAAATTCGTAAATTTGAGATCAATTCCTTAACCCTACAGCAATAAACCTTGGTATTTTCTCAATCCCACACCACATACATGAGATAGGAGGTCATGAAGAAATTACTAGAGGTTAGGACATCCGATAGTTAGAAATTGATGGCATCGCTAATATGTTTTTCCCATCGATAAGATCAACATTCTTTCGGATAGTGGCAATGTATAAATACATCCACTCTTGGAAATCCTTAGAAGAAGGGAGTCCTGTAACTCTACTTAGCAAGGTGATGATGTCATTTACTTCCTAAATAAAATCTAATCATGGGATAGTCTTAAGGACCCTAGCCAATGAAGGCTTAGATTTCATCAAGTAGCTTTTGTTAAGGATCCTACTATAAGTATAATAATTGGTATCCCGCTTTGAAGAACAGATTCTGGGAAACTTTGGAATATTGTTCAACATCAAGAAGCTTAAAAAATTCTTCAAAATAATCACTATTTGATTTGATCATGACTTTCCCATCATCATCTCTAATTGTTTGTGAATATTTATCATAGTATACATAATCCACAAGTAAAAACTTTGGGCATTATATTGATGGAGGCAAATCAAAGAGCTAGGGAAATCCCACTGTCAAAGATACCTTGCATCCATGCCTTTTTTTTTGGAGCTCTAACCTCTCCCAAAATTTAGGTAGGTCAAAATTCCCAAGGTCCTTATCTCTAATATTATTGGCATCTGACATGATGTTTGAAGGGGGAGCTACCCTTAGAAACTCTATTTCATCTTCTCCTTTCCTTTTGAAGACGATCTAGACATTTTACCTTGGATAAATCCTTGAAAAATATTCTAAAATTGGGACCAGAAGACCACCCCTGCAATTCATCCCTGTAGTTTCAAACTACACTTCCGACGGGCATTTCTCCTTGAAGTGTCACCAGCAAAGGTTTTATCCTTCTTTATATCCCTACAGTTCCAAAATGTACTTCTGTCCTAAAGTTTTGACAGGAAATTCTGACTGCATTGTGGCACTGCACTTTTGACGATGGAAGTTAGACTTTGTTTTGCAACCTTGAATCTCCAAAATGGTCTTTACGTGTTAATTTCTCCTTCACCTCTCTAAAAATGATGTTTTGAAGCCTAAGTTTCATAAAAAAATAAAACCCATGAAGGTGAAAGAGACATATAACGAATAATTCCACAACACAAAGAAAAAACCCCAAAAATTACATAAAAAAGAAAACGTGAAGGGAAACCATGAGGCTAGATGAAAAATTGATAAGAAAACCCTAGAAAAGAAGCCAAAAAAACATGCAAAACTTACCTAAATACCATATAGGTTAATGAGAAAATCGTGAAAAAAATGCTAAAAAAACCACCTAAGGCGTATGGTCGAGGTTAGAGAGGTTTCAATAGGTTAGTGTACCAAAATATTGAGGTGAAAAATTCCAGAAAATTCTCCTTTAAATAGAAAAGGGAAAATTAATTACCGTGGGGATGACACATGCAGGTAGTTGGCAATAAATTTTGACCTATCGTTTGGTTTCGGATGTTGAAAGTAAAAACATAGATTGTATGCAAACTATACTTAAGGTTTTGAAACCCAAAATACCCTTGAAATAGTCATAATTCAAAATTCATAACTCAATCTGTAGTTTGCATGTAAACCGCATTTCGTATTCCGATTTTCGATATGCACTGGGTTCAAAATTCGAAACTCGATCTGAAATTTTCACATAGACTACATTTTGGATTCCAACTTCTAACTTGTGCAAATGTCATATATATGCATGTTTTGGATTTTAGAAGTTAGAAAGCAATTTGCATGGAAACTCGCATCTTGACTTTCAAAATTTGAAGTATATAAGAAGTTTTCAATCACTTAGGTAATCTTTACATAAATTTTGGAAAGATAATACTTAGTACAAGGCAAAATTTTCCAAGAAAAATTTTGAGAGTCCTCTTAAGCAAGGGAACTTGGAAATTTAATAGGATGCTTCACCTTCCTTCCATTTGATTTATATTTTATGTTTGCTACATTCCCACCAAAATAATCATTTGAATGTTTAAACATGCTAAGGTCATGTTTTGAATTTTTCATCTTCTTTCAAAGAAATGTGATGGTTTGGTCACCAATGACATGGCCTAATGAACTTTTATGTCATGTTTAGAGTGATCCTAATATCCTAACCAAGGTTTAATTTGTAAAACCTCGCTTAAGGTTGAGGCTTAGTTTGTTGGATTTATTGTCATTAATATCCAAGGATTATGTCATAATGTACCTTATTCATATATCATAATGCAACTCGCTCTAGAGCTTGATCATAATGCTTCTCATCTAAAGCTAGAATTATAAATGGTCCAAAGCTTGGAGGAAATTGTAGCTCGTCCAAAGCTAGAATTATAAAAAGTACAAAGCTATAATTATATATGGTCCGGAGCTCACTGTGACATTTTTCATCCGGATATGGAAATATATTAAATCTAGAACTAAGAGTAGAATTGATCTAGGGCTTGTAGTATAAATGGTTCAAATAAATTGTAATTGAATAAAGATGGAGCTATACTCATGAATGACTATGAGTAATGTATGGACCGTAGCTACTAGTTGTGTGGTGAAGGAAATCCAACAACTAATTGTTGGTATTATTATCTGACCGTGTGGAAGGACAAAAGCCACTAATCATTGATGGAAAATTGAAGTATGTTTTTCAACCCCTCCTTTGTTTTAACATCAATCTATTTTAGAATCCATATTCACTTAATGGGCCTACCTATATCTAGTCATGAATCCAAATGTTTGAGAGATGATCTTGATATAAAAGATACTAAAACATGAAATTTTAAGTCGTGATTTCTTATAGAAAATATAGAATTGTTCTTGTGAGAATGAAGTACGAACATGTGATAAGAAGTATGATGTGACTAATGGGTCATTGTGTTCTCTCGATCATTTAACCAACAGTTCAATCATTAGTGTCATTATAAAATGAGGGTTGTGTGTCCTACGTTATATGTAATGAAACCTTATGCAACTTAGTTGTTTTGGATATTCCTTTTTGGGGGGTTTAATTGGTGTGGTTCTCCTCATTTCCTTATCTAATCTACAGAAAGGAAATGCAATGCTAAAATACTTAAATGAAATATAGGTAAGCTACTGAAATCGATGAAACAACATTGTTGTAAATAAATACTCTAATGGAATTCAAAATGCACACACCGAATTGAAATACACACAAGATTGAAATAACATATACTGAATTGAAATAATAGAATTTAAACATGCTCAAAATAAGGAAATAAGTAACTGCATTCAGATAGATAACTACATCTAGATAAACATTCAAATCAAAGCATTTTAAACTTGAACTTATCAGAGATAACGAGCATGCATGAAACATAAATCCTCCAATCGCCTTGGTCGAGTGGGCCCTTGCTCTTCCTTGGGATGGAGGTACTCTTAACACTAGATGATGTTCAAAACAACATCGAATATATTAATTCAAATAAGTTCCAAGACATATGTCACATGAGACTAAAGTAAATATTGGTATACAACTATATAGTAAAACTTTTGTTATCAACTACTCTGAAATTGTTCCCAAGAAGGTGTCTTTATAGACATAGTTAGTTACAAAACGTGCCAAGATTATAGACACCAAATTCAACCAATAACAGCCTCATTAAAGCTCATGAAATCCTATGATATAGCTAAAAATGAGATTCGTGTTTGTAGGCTTGTTATGGAAGAATCCTCCATGATAGCATGATGGCTAAAGACTCGGCCTCCTTGATTGTAACTCCTAGAATTGGTAGCAAATGCTCATTATTATCTTGCACATGTCACCACATTTACTCATAGAGGTGATTAGTAGGAATTTCTACGGTCAATAGTTTTCATGAAACAAAAACAAGAGAAATGCATCAACCTCACTAGGATATAGCTATACAAGACATTCCCCACATAGTAATTAACAAATTTAAGAAAAAAATCAATAGCCACATAGATGATATAATAAGTGAAATAATGCACTCATCATCTCCCCTGCACTACCTTTTGCATGTCCCTATGCAAACTCATACCTGTCCTCCTCTTTGTCCCAACTATTTTGCCATATCATATTCTTTGAACCAGTTTGCATATTGTTTTTATGTGCCCTTACACCCCTAAGTGTTCAAGATAACCTCTTCCCATGTTGTAAAGCTATCATGTTATTGGGAAAAATTATTCGCTAGTAGTCATGGGACTCAAGACAAGGGGTGGCCTCACCTACATTCCAATCCACTCATCATTGTACTCTTTTTCTCCTTTCTCTGATAACTTCCGGATGATCTCAAAAAGTGCATCCCCCTCCTCATACTCCAACCGAAGTTTTAGGACGGATCACTTCCCTTTGTTTCAATGGTAGGATCAATGTATCCCACCATTTATCACAAGCTCATAGTGCTTCACCAAAATGTTATCGACTATAGACCTCAAAATCTTGAACACATTTTTCTAAAACCTTTGAAGTATTCTTTCCTATACCAACTTGGTAGTAAAGAGACCTGAAATATTTCTTCATAGACACATCATTGTGATGGGTAGGCTAGATGTAGAAACCTATAGTTTAGGTTGTCTGATTGAATAGTTTTGTTTGTTCATTCCATACAATTTGGTTTCTAAGTAATGATTGAAAAGCCTTTAACTAAAATTCCCCCACAAACAAATTAATGAAGAAATCGGAACATTAGTAACTAGCATATTGTGAAGGTAAAATTCACACATCAAATTTTGAATCTTAGGAGTACACTTTTGATAGATTTCCAAGAAATTTTTTCCATCAGGGGCCTCATAAAGTTCTCTATTACACATCCTCATCAATTGTCAAGCATAAAATTGTTCTTGAATAAACATATTGTAGACAGAGGAGGGTTTCCTACATGATAGAAGTTTGCAGGCCATAAGAAAAACATAATCCAAAATAGATTCTAACTTCCTTTTATCATTTGTACTGGCCTCAATCTCTTCCTTAAGATTTTTATTTTCTTTTACCAATTCTTTATTTCAAAGAGATAATTGGGTTAAATTGTTCCATACTTTGAGACCAATATCCCTTTGTCTTTTGAGACTGCTAACTTCTACCTTTAAAGTAGTAATTTCCTTAACCTTCTCTACAGTTCTTTGTATAAATTCAGTTTGTAAAGACAAATTAGTTTCTTTCATACCTTTCAACTACTCTCTCAAGGAGGAAAATTCATCCTGGTAATGCCTCATCACCTCATCTCTGTACTGTTCCTGACCACCAAACTCCACTCCAATAGTTTATGGAGCTCTCGTCTATATTTCCAATGCTACAAGAATTTTTGGAGCTTCAGACTCAGTTTCTGAAGCTACAGGAATGTTTGGCATATAGTCATGTGGAACTGCAGAAACATCAGGAATATCATCATGTGGGATCTTTCCCCCCCGGAATTGTGGTCATAAACTCATCAACATTTGACTGATTTTCCAAATTAGAAGCAATATCAGTTTCAACAATCTCTTCTATAATTGGGGAAAAATCCACAGGGGATGGTGTAGACTAAGGAACTGCATGTTTCTTAGTTGTACAAGACCTTCATATTCTCGAATGGAGTAGCGTTAGATGCGGTGGGTTAACCTTTTTCTTTGAGATTTGAGGATCAAAGGCCTAGAAAGCCTAACTTTTAGAATCTTCGTACCTCATTCAAAGCCCTAGGATTTGGCTCCAATTTAGGTGGGGCACTTAGAGGTGGTTCTGAAGAGATTGAATCAAGATCCTTTTTAATTCTCTTTTGTTGTGAACTTTACCCTACACTCATTTTTTCTATCTTCCTCTTAGGCCTATAAAACACCGATGTTCATAGATTAAGTGGATGAGTTCTAGGTGTTTGAGGGCAGCCTTACCAGCTCCATTCTTATATTTTTGTCCCACTTTTATAATAACTGCAACAAGATATTTTGGTATATTAACCCTAATTTCAGGGTTTGTGTGACCCTTTTCATATGAGCAAGGAGATTTAATGTATCACCTTCGAGAATGGATGGCTTCCCGTCACAGATTAAATATATGTTGACCCATTTAGCTACTTATTTTCAGTGATGTGGTAGACTTTCCCACTTAATCCCTTTTTGAATACCCTAGGGAGTGATTATTATCTCGGCATAGCTTCCCCTTGATCATGAAATAAGGGTATAAAATATTTCAGTGGGGCATTTGTAATAATTTTTAATCCAAAATCCGAAAGGTCGATATGACAAATGAATATGACTCATTCTCTTTGCTCTTTTACCCCTATTTTTGAACATGTCACTTCAAAATTTAACAGAAATTCATCAACTAGATCTTCATCAAAACCTTCAAACTTTTTAATAAATTCTAACCAACCTGAGTCATGGAACACTTGTGAGAATGCAAAATTGCGCAGAGCAGCTCATGGATTCAAGTTCTAAATTTTTATTCTGTCTCATGGTGTAGACAAATTCAGATGATGTTACAAAAAAGTGGTAGAATTTTAATGCGAAACATAACAATGGCATGAAATATCGGTAATGGAAGTTTTGAAATAAACTTTAAGCTCTTAAGTGCACTAAGTTGGTGCAAGTTTGGCGTGCGAAAAATTAATAGGACTTAGTTCGTATGGAAAGGTTTAATTCATCACACACCTCATGTCATATCATCATGAATGATAATGCCACTTGTCCTTCTCATAAATCCATTTGTCCTTCCATAAAAATGTGACACATGCGGTTTTATTTGCTCATTATTATTCATTACACCACACTTATTGGCATGATATTTTGATTTATATCCACAATAAGTGCATCGAGAATTATGTTTTGATTTAATCATTTAAATAAATGTAATGGGGGAGTGCTTAAAAATCTAATATCCATAGCAAGGAAGAATGCACTTACCCTTTCCATCTTAGCTTCCCGATATCCATAGAATTCCATGTCTTGTGCTCATAGAATAAATGTGATTAATGTACATTATAGCATTTAACATCCCTAACCTTTATTGAAAGTGATGAAATAAACAAAAAAAAATACAATCTAAGGGGAAGAAGATCAAAAGCATGATCATATTCCTTCATTCGAACTCAAAAACAAATATTCTTTGCGGGAAGAGTCAGGCTCCTCCACTGAATCCATTTCTTCGCATAACAACATATCTTTGGTGAAAGTATCTTTGTCTAGAGGATGCTAACACATCCTTAATCTATATCCATTCAATAAAAAAGTTATGATGTCTCCATCGATTGGAAATAGTCTCACATAGTCATTATCATAAACCTTTTCGATCTTATAGGGTCCCAACCATCTACTCTCACTTTCCTTTGAATCATAGTACTTTCACCAAATAGTAAGACCCAATCTCCTTCATTAAACTTTCTATGCTTGATACGAGCATCATGCTAGGATTTTCTTTGGTGTTGAAGAATTTCAGTTTGTTTTTTTCCTCCATCCTCATTTCATCCAATTCATTCAATTGCATTACTCTCTCACGTTGCACTTCATCCAACTCAATTCCAACTTTCATTGTTGTCCTCCAAGTCTACAATTCAAACTCAACTAGAAACAATGGCTTCTTCCCATACACTAGTTCATATGGGGAGAAACCAATAGTAGTCTTCTAGGTTGTATTGTAGGCCCAAACTACTTCGGGAGTTTTGGTACCTAGTTCTTCCTATCTGCATTGACAACTTTGGTTAAAATGTTCTCCAGCTCTCTGTTTGTGACTTCCACCTGCCCATTGGATTGGGGGTGGTATGGTGATGATTTTTATGCTTGATTCGGTAGATCTCTAGGAAGGCTTCAATCATGTTAGACATGAATTGAGGTCCCTAATCAGAAACAATGGCTCTAGGGCACCAAATCTCAACATAATCATGTTGTACAAAAATTCAGCTACAACATCCTCATTAGAAGATGTCAATGCTTGAACCTCAGCCCATTTCATGACATAATCGTGTATACCAACAGGTACTCTTTCCCGTGGGATGGGGATCAAACGGTCCAATGAAATCAATTCCCCACTTCTCAAATGGTCTTAAGACCAACTTGAGGATTGAAGGGAATTTCAATGGACAACATAGGATTCCCCATTCTTTGACATGCATCACACTGCCACACATATTTCTTGATATATTTTTGAAGAGAGGGCCAATAGTACCCACTCTCAAGGACCTTGTGAATTGTCCTCTTCACTAAGTAATCTCCTCTTCCAGGATCATCATGACAATCTTGTAGTATGTCATATACTTCATCCTCTCAAACACACTGCGAAGAACCATATCAGGACAACATTTAAATAAAATTCCATTACACCATTTGTATGTAGAACTATTTTTAACTAATATTATGTGTTCTTTATTGGTAAAGTAAGCTAGAAAATTCCTTGTAGTTAGGTAGTTAGAAATATCGGTAAACCATGGAGTTTGTGTTGATAATGTAAACAATTCCTCGTCAGGGGAAGTGATCTTGGACTGCCTCCTCTTCTCTAGAAACATTCTATCTAGACAGGAAGTCAACATCAATATTAGCCTTTCTAGGATTATCAATAATATCTAAGTTAAATTACTACAACAAAAAGTAACCATTGATTAATTTTTCCCCCTACTACTGGTTTATTCATCAAATATCTTATATATGGATGATCATCATACACAAAAATTGTATATCTATTAATATAATGTCTAAATTTATTTAGAGAGTAAACAATATCTAAAAACTCCTTTTCCATAGTGGTGTAATTCCTCTCTATGGGGGTCATATTTTTGTTGATGAAATAGATGGCATACATCTTATGTTCCTCATCCTTTTGTACCATAACAACTCTCGTTGTCATAACGAAGCGTTGGTGTGGATATGGAAAGGTTGTCCCCAATTGGTCCTCTCAAAACTGGAGCAGTGGTTAATTTCTCCTTGATAACTTCAAAAGTTTGCTAACATTGAGGAGACCATTCAAAGACACAATATTTTTTCAATAAATAAAACATGGGGTAGAAATTTTACTAAAATATTTTATGAACCGCCTATAGTATCCTACATGTCTAAGGAAACTCTTGATATTAGTCTGATTTGTTGGTGTAGGTAGTTTAGTAATTACTTCTATCTTTTTAGGATCAACTTGTATACCTTTGGCATAAATATGATGACCCAAGACAATTCCTTGATCAACCATTATCAAACATTTTTCATGACTCAAGGAAATTTGGTGTTGTTCACATCTAGTTAACACTTTTTCAAGATTATTCAAAGATTCATCAAAATTTGAACCGTGACATGAAAATCATCCATATAAACTTCAACACAGTCATTTGTAAGGTCTGTAAAAATGGTCAAAATTTCTCTCTAGAAGGTATCAGGTGCATTACAAAGTCCAAATGGTAGAACACTATATGCAAATGTACCCCAGGATAAGTGAAGGTTGTCTTATCCTAGTCGAGGGTGCTATACCGATTTGGTTATACCGACTAAACCCATCCAAGAAGGAGAAATATTTATTTCCTTCCAGATTATCCAAAACCTAATCAATAAAGGGCAGCAAAAAGTAATCTTTCTTGGTGGATTTATTAAGTTACTTGTAGGCTATACAAATTATCCACCTACCACTTTTCTTGGGCACTATAACTAACGGTGATACCCACTTTGACTATCAGATATAGGATATATGAATCCTACCTTCAATAGTTTTTCTATCTCATTCTTGACAATGTCTCTAAGTGTTGGATTGATTCTTCATTGTGGCTACTTAATAGGTTTAACATTCTCAATGTAAATATGATGTGTGAAAATGCTGGGGTGAATCCCTTTCATGTCAGTATAATCCCAAGTGAAGGATTTTGAATGATTCCTCAAGATATCTACAACCCTAGTCTCTTGGATGGCTTCTAAATTGTTACCAATGGTCAGTTATTTTCCTATTTCAATAGTCACTTGTTTAGTATCTTTCAAAATATAAAATTATGCATCAACAATCAAAGAGTTCAAGGGAAAAACATGAGGTCAGAAAGCATATGCAAAATAGTCATGTTTTCAAGGGACAAAACCTTGGCTAAAGGAAAATGGAAATTAGTAACCATATGTTCTTCATGATAATTATATATTTCTTCATAATTTCCAATATAAATTTCACTTACCATGGTGATATTATCCGTTGAGTTAAAAATAGTTTTTTCCGTATCCTCAATTTGAATTTCGCTAGCTAGAGTTCTGTTTCCGTAGTCACGGTATCCTCTCGCATTAGACATTGCACATGACTCAACAATTTCTTCCATGTGATTTTTTACTGCAATGGTGGCCAGATAAGAAGAACTCATATTGTTAGTATCTGAAAAATCAACCCATACATGGTCACAAACATCCACATATGGTTGGGCAGGAGGATAAAGTGAAATATTTTTTTCACATTCAAAATAGTCATTTTTCTTGACCTACAATCAATGTACGCAACAGCAAAAGTAGCTAACCAGGGCCTCCCTAAGATGACTGGGTATCCCAAATTCTGAGCTTTAGGCTATAAGACCATAAAATCAACAAGATACTCCCAAGATTCAACTCGTGACCATAACATCCTCAATCACTCCATTTAGTACAATAATAGAATGATCTTCCAATTAAAGAAAGGTATTGGTTGGTTGTAATCATGTTAAATACAACATATTGAGAATGTACGTTGTTATAACATTGATGGCAACACCAATATCTACCAAAACATTTTTTTATTATGGGTAAATAGTTTTGAAGGGACTATACCCTGTGTACAAAAAGGCTCAAAATCCAGATACCAAAAGAGGTAGAAACAACCCAAAAGAGAAAAACATCCAACATCAGAGGGCTCAACAGCCAGATAATACAATATAGTAGTAAAACAGGATCAAGATAGACAGTGATCTCGAACAAAAGCAGAAGAGACAAAAACGAACAAGAGATAACCATCACTGGTTCATCTCAACCAAAAAACAACATCAAAACCGCCAGTCAACAGCAACCGCGCCGCCAAGAACAAAGAACCGAGCTCCGCATCACTTGATAGCCCAGTCAATCTTGGCCTTGATCGTTTGGAGCGAGACGAAGAATGCAATGGCGGTGGCCTGGGAAGGGTCTTTCAAATCCGCCTAGGAAATTGCAAGATCTCTTTTCTCCTTGGAGCCCCAAATGTCCTCGGTAATACTGCTGAGACTGCAAATACTACGAACATGTTGTTCAATAAAATTGTAGATACTTTTAAGGGGAGAGGATATAGTCATTACACCCTTTTGCATTTCCAAGCCTGCCATCTAGAGATTGAAGCTTCTTGAAAATTTCAGCAGTGATATCATCCTCATCATCATTTTGTAGTTTCCTTTTTCCCTTAGCTTTATCCATATCCCTAATAACACTCTTTAGTTCCTGAATTTCCTTTTCCATCTTTCCAACTCTTACCAACAAGTCCTCATCCTTAGGCTCCTCCAAAACATTAGAGATTGAATGACCATTTACAAAAATAGTAATGACTAGACTCCTAGGATCCCCATATTTTGGTGAAAGAAGCTTTCCAGCCACAAGATCAGCTAGATTTCCCTCTACTTTGACTATTTTTGGGTACTTCCTCTTCCTTCCTAGTGTTTTTATGCAATGGCTTCTAATGGTCTGATTTAACTCCAGAATTTCTCGTATTTCTCTTAGAAGTGGGACCTCAATGTTCATCTTTTTCAACTCCTGAACTAGTGTTGTTTCTTCCTCATTCTTTGTTTCTCTCAACTGTTCTGGGAAAGGAGCTTCATGCACATTTTTGTTCCTAGTGGCTCATGTCTATGAAACATGTTTAGTTTCCTTATTTTCCTCAGGTATATCCTCACTTTCCTTTGGTATCTTCTCATTTTCCTCTGTATCTCTATGATAATAATAGGAGGGTTTTTACTATCCTTCCAGACCTCAGTTGTACATTATTAATGGAATTCATCTGCATTGTCTCACCTTGTCTTGCTTCATTAATTGAATTTGTTTGTTGATTTTGGGGTTCAAGATAGGCTAAGTTGGAATTTGAGTTTGTGATACTTTCCCTTGCTAGATATTGTCTGTGGTTGGCATTAAAGCTTGTTGTTGTGCAAACCTCCTTGGTTGATTAACATTTTGTTGAGGTGCCCATTGTTGATTTTTCCATGGTGGTATATTAGCTGGAGGTGCCTAACCTTGCTGATTGTATGGAGGTACCCATGGTGGTGGTTGTGGATAGGCTATCTAGTTTGGTGGTGTCCAATCAAGTTGTCCCCAAGTTGGTGGAGGATCCTAATTAGGCCATGACATCATCCATGGGTTCTAAGAAGGTCAAGGGGCATAAGCAGACTGATTATTTGATCATTGCACGAAGTTTACCTCTACATTTGATTGAGTTATAACATTTAATATCTCTTTTAGTTAAGGTAGGAGATTATAATGATTGGTATCATGGTTAGAGACATCACAAATCAAGCACATGTTTATGACATCCAAAGGGAATTCTCTCAAAGGATGTCTCTTCCTACATTTAGGATAATATATATCTAAAGGTTCCTTTGCAGCATTATTTGATGTTTTTATTCTCCTTATACCTCCTATTGTTCTAGAGTAACTCCTATATAATTCAGTAATCTATGCCATGGTGAGTTTGTGTACATCACCTACTCTCATAAGATGGAGGGCTTATTTGGTTTCCTCATCAAGTACTTTAAGGAAATTTGTCTTAGTGATTTTGGCATTTAACTCATAACCACTCCTATGGAGAAAGAGAAATATATCTAGATAATCTTCTATATTTTCATCTTCCTTTTTCTTTATCTGGAAGAACTCTTCTCTCTTATCTCTTCACCTACGTAGTCTCGATGTTTTTCTAAAAGGATGTCTCCATGTCCTCCCATGAATGAATGGAGTTAGGGGACAATCCCATGAACCACCTCATAACAAAGTCTTTGAGGGTGGAAGGGAAAATTTTGAGTTTTTGGTTGTTTTTTTTTGTAGTCATATGTCTAGAAAAGAACTTTGAATTCAAATAAGAATTTATCTAGGTATCTTGTAGACATTCCTCAAAAGATAGGGAGAATGGAGGGAGAGATGTTTTTCATGGGCACATCCTCATCCTCATTTAGGACAATGGGATAAGTAAAGGTTCTACCCAAAGGTCGGTCCTCATCATTCCCATTGTCTCCCATCTTTGAAGGTTATTTTGGTTCTAGATAAGATGATGCAAACTATTCAGAAAGGCTTCTAGGCATTGTATTAGATTCAATGTCACTTTTAGTGTTCCCTACTTGTGCTCTATTTGGAGATATTATTTGAATATTACGAGGTATAAATCTCCCTTGAGTGTCTTGTGGCATGTGCATCAATATTGGTCATGTAAAAAGGTCTAGGACTCCTACTGGTTGCATAGATTAGCTTCACTAACACCCATAGCATGTAAGGTGGATAGAATGGCATGTTGTGTTTATGGTTTCCCCAAAAATGCCACCAAAATGATGGGTTGTTGTATTCTCCAATCATTTAACCAACAGATTCAATTATTAATGTCATTATAAAACCAAGGTTGTGTGTCCTAGGTTGTATGTAATGAAGCCTTATGCAACTCAGTTGTTTTGGTGGTTCCTTTTTGGGGTTTTGATTGGTATGGTTCTCCTTGTTTCCTTCTCTAATCTATGAAAAGGAAATGCAATGCTAAACTACTAAAATGAAATATAGGTAAGCTACTGAAATCACTGAAACAACATTGTTGTAAATAAATACTCTAATGGAATTCAAAATGCACACACCGAATTGAAATACACACAAAATTGAAATAATAGAATTGAAACATGCTCAAAGTAAGGAAATAAGTAACTACATTTAGATAGATAATTACATCCAGATAAACATTCAAATCAAATCATTTTAAACTTGAACTTATCAGAGATAACGAGCATGCATGAAACATAAATCCTCCAATCACCTTGGTTGAGTGGGCCCTTGCTCTTCCTTGGGATGGAGGTACTCTTAACACCAGATGATGTTCAAAACAACATTGACTATATTAATTCAAATAAGTTCCAAGACATATTTCAGCATGAGACTGAAAGTAAATACTAATTGATATAAAACTATACTTGTAAAACTATTGTTATCAACTACTACTAAATTTTTCTCAAGAAGGTATCTTTATAGACATAGTTAGTTACAAAATGTGCCAAGATTATAGGCACTGAATTCAACCAATAACAACCTCATTAAATCTCATGAAATCCTATGATATAGCTAAAAATAGGATTCATGTTTGTAGGCTTGTTATGGAAAAATCCTCCATGATAGCATGATGGCTAAATACTCAGCCTCCTTGATTACAACTCCCAGAATTGGAAGAAAATGCTCATTATTATCTTGCACATGTCACCACATTTACTCACAGAGGCAATTAGTAGGAATTTCTATGGTCAACAATTTGCATGAAACAAAAACAAGAGAAATGCATCAACCTCACTAGGATATAACTATATAAGACATCCCCATGCACTAATTAACATGTTTAAGAACAAATCAATAGCCACATAGATGATATAATAAGTCAAATAATGTACTCATTAGTGACTAATGAATACATCTTTTTGAGTCTCAAGTAGATTATTGAGTGTGGAGTAATGGGGAATTGTTGAAGAGGATGAAGAGAAAAATCAAGTACACTAAAATGGTGAATTGATGAAGAGGAAGGAGAAGCAAGTAACGCATGATTGAATAAGTGCAAGTGAAGTATGAGAAGTTCGAGTAGAGGAATAAAGTGTGAATAGTTGGAGTGAGTGGTGAAAGTAAACTTGAGGAGAAAAAATATACAACATTAGAGGTAGAGTTTTTGAAAAGAATTAATTCATCGAATGAAGAATTACATTTGGGGATTGGTATCTTGAGAAATTTATTTCTCAAAAATAGGTTGATTTGATGTTTGGCATCGTATTGGTGTCTCCAGGAGTTGGCTCTCACAAATAGGCTGAGTTGGTTCTTGGCATCAAGGATTGGTGTCTCTAGTGAGTTTATGCTCATAAATAGGTTGAGTTGGTGTTTGACATTGGGGATTGGTTTCACTAGTAGGTTGGTTCCTAAAAGAATTTGTAAAATTACTTAATTTTGTGACTAGATTTGGACAGTAGATCCAAGCGGTCCTTTTCTATGGGTTTTTCTCTAGAAAGGGTTTCCACATAAATCTCATGTTTCATAAAGTTTTAAATAAGTAAAATATTGTATAATATTGATTTGCACCCCCTCTCGGTATTAGTGTTTGATCTTCAATTTCTATCAAATCGGTTCCTTCAAGAGTAGTTTAACACCTAGAAGGCATATTTCATAAGCACACATGGCAAGTTAAGAAGTATTCTCCTCAAATAGATCCACATTGTTTGATGGAACTAACTATGTTTTTGGTAGTATAAGGATGTGCACCTATCTAATGGATATTGGTTTTGACATTTGAAAATTGGTTGTGAATAGTTATATATCTCCAACAACTCCTCCAATAGATCAAGTTGGAAAGAAGGCAAGTGAGAGCAATGCAAAGGCTATGAATGCAATATTGTGTGGTTTGTTTAAATCAAAATTTGTTAAGGTGATGCATTGTGTTTCAGCTAAGGAAATCTGGGATAAACTCAAGAATATCTATGAAGGAGATGATAAAGTAAAGAAAGTAAAACTCCAAATGCATAGAAGTCAATTTGAGGGTTTGAAAATGAAGGATGAAGAAAAATTGTAGCATATATTCTTCACGTAGATGAAATTGTCAACACTATTAGACGACTTGGAGAATAAATTAAAGATGAGATTATTGTGCAAAATCTGTTAAGACCTCTTCTTTTGAGGTTTTACTTCAAAGTGTTTGACATTGAAGAAATGAAGGAATTAAGCACCCTAAAAATGGATCAGTTACATTGGATTCTCACGTATATGAGATGAGAACTGAAAAGATAAATCATCTAAGCATGAGAAATCCTTCAAAGCATTAAAGAAGTTGAATAAAAAATCTTGAACAACATGACTTGTCCAGAATGAGTCAAAAAAGGAAGAATCACATTTTTTCATAAAGTTTAAGAAATGATCTAAAATACAAAAGTAAATTACCCTTAAATTTTTTTAATTATGGTAAAGTAGGGAATTATGCTTGCTAAATGTACACATACAAAAATGAGAATAGTGATAATGAAGAATATCACAACATGAAGAAATATAACATATTTTATCTAAATAAGAAGAGCTATAATTAGGGAAAATTTGAGAAAGGGAAGAACTTTTACAAGAACACGAAAAACCTCTATACCAAAGAGGAAAGTAGTTCATTTGAAGAAATTAATGAAAACAACTCTACCAATGATAAATAAGAATCATTGTTCATGGAAATAGAGATAAAATAAAGAAAAGAAGAGATGGTTTCAAGAAGATGTTGAAGTTGAAGGTGAAGTAAATCTTGAAGAAGATTTGTTTCACCCTAGAGGAGATCAAAATACTAAAGAAAAAGAATCTAAAAACAACAATTTCATAAATTTGAAGAAGAATATGGTGCCTCAAAATCAAATTTGACACAAGATCTTGAAGAATATAATAAGATCATCATTGGCATGAAGGTTCAACTTGAAGATATGAAGAAGATGAATGAGGATGTGAGAACCCAGCTGAAACAAAAAGAAGAAAATTATGAGAATCTTGAATTTGAAATTGTTTCCTTAAAAAAGGAGCTTGAGAAAACAACTACTAAGTTGAACATATGTCTCAAGTTTGAAAAGAACACTGAGATGTTAGATGATATGAATAGTTATCATAGGTCATCATTCAACAAAATTGGTCTAGGTTATGAATAAAATCAAAAGTATACTAAATTTGATGCCAAAGATCAACCAAAGGATTCAAACACAGATAATCCAAGAACCTATGCATATGAACTTAGAGATAATTTCAACAGTATGAAGAAATAGGATAATATTCCTACTAACATTCCTCCTAAATACATCTCGGATAAACATAGAAGCACTTTTACATTTCCATTTTTATAAATGTTTTTACGGTTACTTATTTTTCATGTAATCGGTTTGGTCATAGAACAATGATTGTAAAACTCATACAAGAAGTTTTAAAAGGAAGAAGAATGCAAATGTAAGTCCTTATGTATCCTCAAATAGAGACTACAACTCATTTGCTCCTTTAATGGATTTTAACATTGAATGTTATAAATGCCACAACTATGGGCATATAACACATTTTTGTAGAAGTGTTTTTGTGAAATATCCCAAGAAAAATAAGAATGAGGAAACTATGGATAATCAAAAGGATGAACCAACAAAATTTTGGAAGAAGAAGCCAAAGCGAGAAAAGAATAAAGAAAAATCCATGCTTGTTTAGACAACATTTCATGCACAAAATGAAGGAAATCAATGGTATATTGATAGTGGTTGCTCAAGCCACATGACTAGAGATAAAAGTAAGTTTCTTACCTTGAAATAAGTAATTGGAGTTATTGTGAAGTTTAGAGACAATGCTACAACAAGGATATCGGTAAAGCAACTATTAGCCTTAAAATTAAAAAATTGAAAATGTCTTGTATGTTGAAGGACTGAAGCATAATCTTTTGAGTGTGAGCCAAATGAGTGATCAAGGGTATACTATCACATTTCATGTTGAAGGATGTGAGATCAAAAAGGAAAAATTAGGAAAGGTAGTTGTTGATGCTTACATGATAACTAATAATCTTTATATTCTTAATGATATTAAAGCTAAAGGAGAAAAATGCTACATGGGCAAGCAGATGAGAGCTGGTTATGGCATAGAATAATGGGGCATATTAATTTTGATAATTTAGTAAAAATCAGTTCCAAGCAAGTTGTTAGAGACATGCCAAAGATCACTAAACCAACAAACACACTTTGCAAGCAATGTCAACATGGGAAGCAGACAAGAGTTACATTCAAGACAAAGGAGTACTCAACTACAAGGTTATTAGAACTTGTTCATATTGATTTGTGTGGGCCTAAAAGGACTCAAAGCATGCAAGGTGATATATATTTCATGTTATTTATTAATGATTATTCTAGAATGACATGGGTTACATTTCTAAAAGAAAAATCTGAATCATTTGAGAGGTTTAAGGTGTTCAAATCCTTAGTTGAAAATGAAACTGGTAAGAGAATCAAGTTCCTAAGATTTTACCGTGGAGGAGAATTTACTTCAAATGAGTTTGAATAATTTTGTGAGAATCATGGAATAAGGAGACATTACTCAGTTATGCAAGGACTCCTCAGCAAAATGACATTGTAAAGAGAAAGAATAGAATAGTCTAGAAGATGGAAGGACAATGTTAAATGATTCTAAGTTGTCTGATATGTTTTGGAGAGAAGTGGTCAACACAACAATTTACATTTTGAATAGAGGGAAAATTAGAGTAAACAATAGCAAGACACCTTATGAATTATGGAAGGCAGACTAAAAAGTCAAATATTTTAGAGTGTTTGGAAGCACATGTTATATCAAAAGAGATGATGAAGACTTGGGTAAGTTTGATTCTAGATCTGATGAAGGTATTTTTCTTGGTTACTCTTCAAGAATCAAAGTGTATAGATGCTATAATATGAGAACACACAAGATTGTTGAAAGTGAAAATGTGAAAGTGGATGATATCAAGTATAAACAGAATAAGAGGCAATAAAATTATTCTTAAAAATAAGGAAACAACAAAGATTAAAAGGAATAAGTTGAAATAAATGATAAAAATACCATCTATATCAGTCCAAAAGAACCATTCAAAAAATAGATTATAGGTGATAAAAATTAGAGTACTGATTGGAAGAATATTGGTGAACACATTTGAACATGTTGTGCTCATGTGTAATTAACTATGCTAGATGAATTGAAACTAACACCTAATAGTTCCAAAGCAAAGCTAATTAAACAAGAACCATCAAGATAAGAGCTTATGGAAACTAACTTCTTCAAATGCATGAAAACTTGAAATAAATCAAACTAACATACTAAGTCATTTCTACTCTTTAGATTGATAACTAAAACATGAACCTAAATAGATCATTTAGCAATCAAAGTGGATTGTTTCTTGATCTCAAGGATTGAGAATGGAATCTCACCAAGAATGGCTACAAGGCCATTTTGGATCTTCCCATATTACTCAATTTTGAGTGGATGAATGCAAGATGAAGAGGCTAGCTCAAACTAATGGAGGAATGCTCAAGATAAAAATGCCCATAGTTTAGACTAATGCATGTAATGTGTAAGAAGAAAGGTAATCAGGAAGGTTCTTTATATAGCTTTCCTGAACATGCAAGGCTAGAAAATTGGTGGATGTGGGATAAACCCCAAAGAGGAAATACAAAGGCCATGCATGTTTAATAAAGTGTGTGCACTTTGTGGGAGTTGAAAGGGGGTTTAATTAATCAAATGTGATTAATTAATAGAAGGGGGATGCCTATAGAGGCTTTAGAAGAAATTTAGTATGATTCGGGGAGATTTGAGAGTGGAAATTGGTTCAATAAATGGTAATTTATTGATTTAAGTTAGCGGTCAAAATTAATTAAGAATAATTAATTGACCTAGGTAGAAGTGGACGTTAATTAACAAAAGATGTTAATCGACATCTTGAGTGATTGGAAGGTTAATTAATTAGTGAAATGTAATTAATTAACGATGATAGAGGAATAATGGTGGTTTATTGACAAAATTGCATCAATTTACGAGAAAGAGGATAGTTAGTGCAATGTAAGTATTTAAAATTGCTTATTCAAATTGGAGTGTCTACACATGCAAATGTGTCTTTACTATCCAAGATAGAACCTAAGAGTTTTACAAAATCAAGTGAAGATAAGCATTGGATTGGAGAAATAAAATAAGAGCTAGATCAAATTGAGAAGAATGAAATGCGAGAACTTGGCCCAAGGCTAAAAAGATAAAAACATGATTGGCACCAAGTTTTTTTTCAAGAATAATTTGAATGAAGATGGACAAGTTGTAAGAACTAAAGCAAGGTTAGTCTATAAGGGGAACACATGCATATTAGAATATGCCCTTTAGTTTATCAAATGTAGGTTCCACGTTCCATAGAAATGGACATTTCCTTTAGATGGTATATCAATGATTTCATCCTCATCTAATTAGATGATATCACTATTTTCGCAAAGGAGAGAAAAGATGACATCAATCATCTTGAGAAATGTTTTGAGAGATGTAGGGAATTCGGGGTATCTCTCAACCCCAAGAAATGTAATTTTGTAGTTCCTAGGGGCAATCTCTTAGGGAATATTGTTTCAAAAGATGGTATTCCCATTAAACCTAAAATAATCTCAGTCATTCTTTCTCTCTCTCCTCACCAAATAACAAGTCCCTATAATCAATCCTTGGAAAGATTAATGTTATTAGGAATTTTATTCTTAATTTTGCAGGATTGATTAGGCCTATCACCCTAATGCTCAAGAAATATTTAGTGTTAAAATGGAAAAAGGAAAGAAAACAAAGATTTTCCAAGATCAATAAGGAAATTTCTCAAGCTCCCACACTTATCAACCCTAACTACTCTAAGGATTTTATCATATATGCATATGGAGCTGAATCCACTATTGTTGTTGTTTTAACACAAAAAATGATCAAGGTTTAGAGAAACCAAAGGGTAATATTTAGTAAAACACTCGAAGGATTGTGAATTACAATACAACCACATATAGAAATAGGTATTTTCCATTATGAGAGCTCTCAAGAAATTCAATATTATGTTTTCCACTAATCATATTAAGGTTCTAGTCTCAAATTCCAATGTGAGAGACTTTATCATGGGAGAATAAATCAGTGAGAAAAGAGTTGCATGGGTGACCAAAATAATGGAGTACAACATGTCTATTAAAGCCACAAATATGGTAAGAGGAAGAGCACTTTGTGAGAATCTAGCTTTGGATGTTCAATATTATCAAGAGACCTCTCTCTTCATGGATGAGGGACTTCAACACAATACATAAGTTCTACAAGATAGAGGAAATTCACTCAGTGGCCACGAGATAGATTGATGACATCAATACATTCTTTTCTACTGGGGCATATCCTTATAACTTCACAAAAGTAAGAAGAGGGCATCTAGGGCTGAAATCAATTCCCTATGCATTGATTGGTGGGATCCTCTTTAAAAGGAATCTTGATGGAGTGTTGTTAAGATGTATTGATGGCACGAACATGTAAACAATGTATTGGAAGAATTTAATGATGGTTTCTCTGGTGGAAACTTATCTATCAAGGATACTACTAAGAAAATTATAAAGGTAGGATACATCTATCCCACAATGTTTGCAGATACTCATCTATGTGTAAAAAAAAGTAAATAATGTTCTTTCTTCACTAGTAAAAATAGGTTAGTTTCCTTTCCACTTTATCCACTCTAAGCAGATCATCCATTCTCCCAATGGGGTCTTGACCTCATTGGTATGATTAATCCTCCATCAAATGTTAGTCACAAATGGGTCTTGACAGCAAATTTACTTTTCTAGATGGACAGAAGCTTTGGGACTCAAGGAAGCTAATGAATCAGCTATCCTTGAATTTCTGAAGATATGGTGGTAAGGATTGGGGTTCCTCAAATTTTCATCTCTTATAATGCAAAATCCTTTCTACACTCTAAAATTTCTTATTAGGCTCTTGGAATTGGAATTTACTTGAAGACTTCTTCTAATTACTATCCTCATGGTAATGGTTTGGAAGAGTCTACTAATAAAATTTTGATCGAGAATCATGAAAGCGATACAATGTATATCAGCCGAGGCAAGTGGCATATGAAGGTGAGAAATGATATTTGGGATGAGATAATCATAACAAAGAAATAATTTGTAAATTCTCCTTTCAAACTTTTCTATGGCAGCAGAGATGTCATGATTTCCTTATATTTAGAGTTTCCTTCATTAGATTTGTTTTAAAAATTGAAATTTGAGAGTGCAAATAAAAGAGTAATTAGAATGGTAGAATTGGTTGAACTTGAGGAATTCAGAAATTTTTCCATGATCAGATTAGAAGAACATCAAAGGTCAACCAAGCTATGGTTTGATAGGAAATCCAGGGCTCAAAATTTCAAAGTGGGTGATCTAGTCCTAAAATGGAATGTAGATAGAGCTAATCCAGGGTAACACTTTAAGTTTGATGCACTTTGTGGAGTGGGCCATCTATCATCATTCCTTACAAATAGACCAACTCTTTTGAGTTGTCCAATCTTGACAGAAATGCACTACATATCCCATTCAATGGGATTTATCTTAAACATTCCCATTAGGTTGTTTGTTTCCCCTTGTACATATTAGATTAGTTTTAATTCCTCGAAGTTATCTTCATCACATTGTATTGTTTGTTAGTGTAGTTTCATTTTCCCTAAGTGCTTTACACAATGTTTTTTTCTTTGAGTTTATTTTTTGTTGTACAATGGTTCATGAGGACTCCAAAGAATATATCTTTAAAGCAGAGTTAGAAAGTGATTTCACACTCGAAGTCTAATAAATCAAGCACAACATAGGCGAGTGCGCCAACACCTCACTTAGAAAAATTTCTAAGCATTCACCAAAGCACGTGTAACTCCTCCGAGTTTCTTCTAAGGCTACATTCAAGACATGGTTCCGAAAAACATAATTATCATAACATGCAATATATTTTTTTTTCATATGTAGATTTGTGAATTATTACAAAGTATGCACATACATAGTTGGTCATTAAAGGAGCTTGTATTCATTCATTGACCTAAATTATAAACAACAGAATATGAATACCGATTACACCACATGCATTCCTTCTTATTTTGGAAATCCATACTAGATTATTCATTACAAACACATAATGTGATACTTGACAATGTGCATACAAACTCACACATCCTTACATACAGATCTAGATACATACACATAAATGATCCACATATTTGCATGCCTACACACATCTATCCCACTTCCTACATGGGAATCTACACATATATAGGATTATAACATGTCCTTCGCCACTTATATGCTTTAATATATTAATAAAAATTACTTAAATATTCATGTTTGCACTTTCTTATAATTACTCCTCATCCTACTTTACTCTTGTTGTATGTGTTATAATTAGATCCATCCCCATGCTATAAATAACTTCCATTGTCCATGCATATTCTATTTATATCTTGAATCTTGCATGTGCATCATCTATATTGTCTATTTTTTGTTTCCTTAATGAACATGACATATTATTTTGTCTATTTTTATCCCTTTCCACTTTTCGGCTAACTTTTATTCTTTTTTCCTTGTACGTGAACCTCCACACGTTCCTTATCATACCTTCAAGTGCATGTTTGTGCACTTATTTTCACTTTTATTATCTCCCGTTCTTGTGCTCATCTCCACTTGTACCTTTCTAACTTGTGGAAATCCTTTTCATCTCTATGCATTCCCTTCTATGTTGATCTTCATCCTCTACATGTGGCTTATACTTAGCCACTTTCTCAACCCAACATAACCCCACACTAGGGATATTGTTCATCCTTAGCATTACTTGAACTAATGAATGAAAGAACAAATAATATTGTCTAAACCAATAAATCATGGCCACTCCCAAAATAATGTAAGGAATAAAGAATGTGTACTTATGCGTGTTTCAACACTAGGCTCAAGGCATTGGTATGAGCTTAGGAAATTCAAGGATGATTTAATCCTCTAGATTTTTCCACTCTTCTGTGCAATCTCCGACCTTCCTAGTTCTGATTCAAAATAGTAGGAAATTTCTCTAGGATCGCCTTTAGCCTTCTCCTGCAGCTCCTTTAAAATTATATCCCATTCTACAGCTAGACCTTCCACCACTCTCCTCATCACCATGGTTTGTACCTTTCTTAGCCTTTCCTCTATCCTATCATGATTACCCTTATTAAAATATTTCTTTCTACCCTTGCAAAAAAATTCATGCACCCTATTACACGTGTGTACAATGAAGCTTGCAATCGGTCCAAATATGCTTCACCTTCCGTGAGGCGTGCGCTTATCATAGAAGCATCCTTAAACCTACTAAAAAATTCTCATCCCTCAGCGTGGCCTCCTTCATCTTGGTGCCTATGTCACCATACACATTTATTATTTATTCAAACTTTTCCTTTTTATCTTGTTAAGTATTTTGTTGTTGACCCTTAACCTTTATTCGCCTTCTCTATCAAAGAATTCAATCAACTCTTCCATGGTATCAATTTCCCTACTTTTATTCATCCGTACTCTAAGGCTATATTTGGGCATGAATTTTCATTGCACGTAATCAACTACATCATTTTTTTTTTTATTTACATATATTAGTTTGGTTTTTACTTGTTCAATTATATCGTTAGATTCTTATTCTTTTACTTGTATCCTTTATGTCCTCCGACGTGCTATGCAATGTTGTTCCCATGTTAATATTCCTTCTCCTAATTCGTAAGACATTTTATTTAAGGCATTTCTTTCCTTCTCATTTGAAATTTGAGTTGATTCCACAATTATAAAGGAATTTGACAGGTCCTCCTTCCCATGTAATTTAATAACCGGCTTTTTTCACCTCAAACTCTAGCTCTTCAATGTGTGTGTCCATCGTGAAGGAAAGTATATTGTTTGTACATGTATTGACCTCATTATTATTAAACATATCCCAGAAGATAATTTTCGTGTTTCCATGGACTTTGAAACCTAACCTCGATAAGCTTGGTTATATGATCTTGGTATGATAGGATTCAGAAAGGAGATGACCTTGATGGAGAAAATTGTGGCATCTTCCTTCATCTTGATCCCACCATTGTGTGATGCATGTGCAATGTTTTCTATATTGGAATAATGTCCTCCTAATCATCCTTTCATCTAATTCTTGGCCCCCTTTTTACTTCCTCACGTTGCTCCTCATTTTCATACACCTCTTCACACTCCTCTTCACACTCTACTTTTTTATTATCCTTACATGCATGTTATTCATAATGGAACAATATTTCCTATTCATACTCTTGATCATACTCTTCTTCATCAACAATGTGTATCACTTGAGATCCTCTCCTCTATTTTCCTTCACATATTTCCTCATGATTTTCTTTGGTTGTTCTCCATCCTCTGTGGGAATGGGTTAGTTAGATAATCTTGATGAATGTGTGATTTCTTTGCTTCTTTTCACCGTGGCTATATCCTCTTTCGTGTGGTGTTGTCTAGTTTCCCTTATGTATCATCTTCCTCTCCTTATTATTTTGGAGTAGAATTTTTCTTACGCTTTGGTATCCTCAGTTATTTTCTTTGATGGGGGTGGTGCAAGATCGGTGTTGCGCACTTCAAAACCTTATCATCCTTTAATTTGGGATTCACATAAATGTAAATCAGAATTCTCCTTCCTTACCACCAATGTTATTATGAGGCTAAGGTCAATATGAGACTCTATTGTTTATACATAGGGTGTCTTTGTATCATAACTATATGTTTTCCTCAAAGTATGGTAGTAAACATCTACCTTATCCATGTTAAATTGAGCGATTGCACATCCTTGATCTAGTTGACTACACTTTTGAAGTATTTAGAAGTGAATACAAATAAGATTTTTCACTAGGGACCCATTTCTCCATTTATCAACAAAAATATTCTAAGGTTGAAGTGTTCCATGACCGTAAATTATGCCTTCCTTCGTAATTTAATTGGAATCTCTCTAGGAACACACCACTCATTCTCGAAGGCATCATGAAACATTTTATACCATCCTCTCAAGCACGCCTTATAATTATATTTGTAAAATATCCTTGTGGCAATCACTTCTCTAAGGAATGCTCCCATTTGTTCCCTTTTGGTCTATTTGACACTCAAATTTCCCATAATACTATGAGGAGAAAGATTGACCCCAAGTAATCGTACACCTTTTCCATGTTGTATTCTTATCTCTTCAATGATTCCCTTATCGATATATTGAGTGATGTTGTATATGGTCCCTTACATAATCTTATATGTGATGAATTTTTGTTTACTTTGAAAATTTTCTCTAACATTCCTAGCTTTCAGCTCATCAAGTGTGTGGTTACTCTTGTAATGGGGTCTACAATTTTGGTAACATTGAATGCATGTCCTCCTCCTGATAGTGTAACTTAGTTGATGTCACCTCTACTTTAGTCTCATTGAGTAAGTTCACAATGATATTTTTGCCTCTATCACACATCCCAGTCACTTTTTTAAATCCTTTTCCTATAAAATATAAATATTCATAGTGGACTCTGAAATTATCCATTGAAATTGGAATGTGGGCTTACCAAAGAATGGTAATTCAAACAATTTAAGGACCCCGACATCTACCAATGTCTTACACACCACATCATCTATCACAATTTTTCTTCTGCTTTGGTCAAATGGTTTGTCTCTATTATGACATCATTTCTTATGTCACTTTTGTACCCCTTCACAAGGTGGTTATACTCATTAATGTTACACTTCCAAATTTGAGAGGTACATGGAATCCAAACTATTACTTCCTATGGGTACTTCATTTGGCTATTATTTCTTTGTTATGTTCTCCTTGGTGTCATTTCTTCCTCGGTTTAAATATTCCTCCAACTTCCAATTCTACAAACTTTGTGCCCTAGGTGCTCAAACCTCCATTGAATTGTGAATTTTGTGTGACTACAAGTCTTAGTTACTCAATCTTGAATCTACCGCATGCCCAATCTTGTCAACCAGCTGCACAACTCCATACTATGTAAAATCCTCTTACAGCTTCCAAACCCTTCTCCAAACTCTTCTAATAAAGAACTACTTTTCCATTTTTCCAAAACATAAAGAAATATCTAGTTCTTGAAGTACTTTTATCACCTTCATCACAATTGGGTCACACTCTGCACTATCTCACACTGGTTGTATTGTTTTAATGGTTCAAAAATGCTTTAGTGCACAAAATTATTAATTTGCAAGGTCAAAATGACAAATGCACTTTCTCCCTTTTATAGATTTCTAATTTTCTATCACATTAAATGTAGTCACCTGCTATTTTTGTATTTAATGCATATTTTTCATTTTATCACATTATTCCACACACTATGGAATAATTATAGCCTTATCTCATTTAAAACTCCATGATTATCATAAATTTCTTCCGCATGCTCAAAAGTCCATAACCTTCTAGTACACCACTTCTTAAGATGCACAACCCGTTTACACAAACCTCACTACACCGCACCTACTCTTCCTCTATACCACTTACAAGAAATTTTCCTTTGTGATTCCTTCCTTGCATTATACTACTCGCTACTTTAGCTTCACCAAGTTTCCATATGACTAACTCCACCAAACCATGCACATTTTCTCCTTATCAAGCCAATCATCGAATAATTTCTCCAGAGCAAGATCTTGCATGGTAAACCACTTTAATCACTTTTCCTTCACACTCCTTTTCCTTCCACCCCACTCTAAAATTATGTGTGGTCCTTTACACATCATGCCTTAACAAATACATCATCTCATGTGCATGAAAGTTCTTATTAATAACAACAATGAAAACAAAACTGAATGGGAAACCTAATCTAAATGACAAGATTGCCTTATTAAAAATATAAAGAAAAAATATTTTTTATAGTAGGGCTTCACCTACTTCCATTAAACTAACCAAGCAACATATTTTCATCCAATGCATGTAACTAAGATGCACCATATTCCAAAATATTAGTTACTTTAAATAGTCCTAACCAATGAACTTTGATCTTCCTTGGGCGACATGCAAACTTTGAATCATAGAGGAGTACCAATCCCCCTCTACAAAAATATTGTTCTTGATATGCCTATCATGTCAGAATTTCTATTGTGCCTTGTATGTCTTCCTACTACATTTCATAATATTACATCTTTCATCCAATTACATTAAGTTGTCAATGTTCTTTTCCACTACATGTTTATTAGTAAGGCCTCCCGCACGTGCAATACACAGTGAGGGTAGCATGAACTCCATAGAAAAATTGATTTGACACCAAACACCAATAAAAAGGGTGTTTCCTTGTTTAATTGCTTATACATGGTCCTATATGCCCATAGTACAACTAACACTTTATCATTCCAATATTTTCTACCTACATCATAGATTGTTTTTAAGGTTTGTCCCAAGATCTTGTTGAAATCCTCCGTAGTTCCATTTTCTTATGGGTGATAGGATGTAGTCTTATCATGATCCACCATAAAATCATATAACAATATTTATATTGTCTCATTTAGAAAATGAGGTCCCCTATCACTGGTAAGGCTCAAGGGACAACCATACCTACTAATTATATTCTTCCATAAGAGGCACATAGTTGTATGGAGGTATAGTCCTTAGGGGGTGTTGCTTCTACCCAATGCATTAGATAAACTGTGTAAGTGATGATGTATAATACACCTATCCTCCATGTTGCTAACACAATTAGAGCAGAAAAAATAATTTCCCATTTTTCAAAAGGTTTGGTGTCCGATATAGGTTACAACAACATCTCATCATGTTTCCTAGTTTTACCATATGTTGACAATGATCACAAGCTTTAACAAATTCCTTGGTATCCTTATAGATTGTCTCCCACAAAATTCCTTTGATTAGTATCTTGTGCGGTGTCCTCTCAAACTTAATGAACTCCTGCAATTCCACCATACACTTCTTACATTATTTCCTCACGCTCATGCTCCAATACGCACCTCCGTAATACCTCAACTCTTCCCATTTTATACATGTTGCCTCCTACTCAATGATAGGGTGAAACATGAATGGCTAGTTGTTTATTTTCTAATGCCTTCATCTCTACAGTGTGCAATACATTTGCATAAAAATGCTAGGATATATTCCATATCAATTGGTGCATGTTATAACCTAAACAACTATGCATCCGGAAAAGTGTCCTCAATACTTTGTGCATCTTCTATATAATTGATGCTTGAGAGATGGTCGTGTCTAATATTACACTTTCTTAGCTTCACTATAACTAAAAATTCAAAATTCTGAAACAAGAGAATCCATCTCATATTTTCCCTTGTAGTATTGGCTTATTAGCTAAATACTTGAGTGCCACATGATCACCGTAAAAGATAAACACTTTGTATCAAAAAATATTATCTTAATTTATGAAGCACATATACCATTTATAATGCCTCACATTCTATAGTTGTATAGTTTTTCCCACAAGTATTGACTTCCTACTCGTAAAAAAATGGCATGATCTATCTTTCCCTCACCGTGTTTTGCTAACACAACTCCAATTATTATACCTGGATCATCCACATGTACATGAAATGGTAAGTTCTATGAAGGAATTGTAGTATAGGCATAATAGTCAACCTTTCCTTTAGTGTTTCCAATTCCTCTTGTTTCTTATCCCTCCAATATAAATTCCCTTTTCCCTTTAGCAATTCTTCCAATGATGTGGCTATCTTAGCATAACTCTTGATGAATTTTTGCTAATACGTTGTATGTCCAAGAAATTTGTGCACATCACTTCTTCTAATCTCGGGATGATTAAAATCATTGTTGGATCAATCAAAATAATTTCCTTGTATATGATGTGCCCCAAAAGTGTGCCAAAGGTGTTGTAAATATGCACTTCTAGATATTGAATGATATGCTCAACTATCTTGATCTTTCAAACATCAGTCTTAAGTAGTTACAATGTTCTTTGAATAATCCATAAATGGTTTAGTCCAATCATTATGATACACCGAAATAATTTTTTTATAAATTCTTTGAATTCTGGATAGTAATGTGAGAGAATACCATTGGCACATTCTTCAATCCAAAAGGCATAATTCTATATGCACAACAACCCCACTATATAGAAAAAAATTGTCTTAGGATTGTCCTCGCATACTATACAACCCGATAGTATCCGAAGAAACCATCTGTAAAGGATTAAATCCTGCATAATGCGACACCTTAAATAATCTCTTTAGTAAAGGGTGTGGGGAAAGGATCAATGACACAAGAGGCATTTAGTAGACTATAGTCCATACAAATCCAAATTCTTCCATCTTTTCAAATGTTTATTACCATTAGACTGATCCACTCTAATTCTTCAATAGGTTCAATAATGCCTACTTTCAACATATTATCAATTTCATCTTTTAATTTGATGCACAAGTTGGTATTCATTCAAGAAGGCCTCTTTCTTCTTTGGTCACATGTAATCCTTAAGGTTTATCTTCATCTCCCCTAGTGATGGATGGACTCCTTCAAATTATGATATCCCCTATGGAACATGTCTTGGAAGTCACACAATAGTTCAATTATTTTTGCAACCTCTTCCTCAAACCAATCGTCATCAATTATTTTCTCCTTAGGCACATATTTTATTCTAATATTCACCTTCTTTGTTTTCGGTGGCATATGGTATGCACACACTTATTCATTTGCATTATCTAAAACCTTGCAAGAACCCTCGATATTATATGTTCAAAATTCAAGATCTTCATCATCAATGAGATAAACAATATTTCCTTATTCCTTTTCCTTCTAGTCGTACTCCAATATTTTCTCATCAGGATCAATCTAGCCATAAGCATTCATGCACTTAGTCATAGGAGGACCTCACCTTATAATTGAGTTAAAAGCTCTTTTGCCTTCATGTTATCTCTGTTGGCATGTGGATGTTGAGTTTTCATTGATTTATAATTCATATTAATGAAAACATAGGATGCATGATATTTTAAGGAGAAATTGGAGTCATTCAGAAGAGGCATAACAGACAAAGGCTTGAGAACACCTGAGTAAGAATTGGTTTCTTGAGCGGCTAGTGATAGGTATAGACAAGGTGATGATGTGACAACCTACCATAATTATTTATTACATATTCTAGAATGTACATGATTTGGAAAAAGGCTCATAAATATGATTACAAGGGTACATGAATAGAATTGTTGAGACTAGCTCAATTTAGCAAGCCTAATCCTAGGCCTATTTAGTAAAGTAACCCAAAAGGTGAAGTGAAGGCATGAGGTAGCTGGAAAATCATGGTAAAGGTATAAAACATATAATAGGACATGTATAAGGGAATACTTGGTGAAGAATAGGATAGACAGGATAAGTTATGGTGTAAACCAACTCAATTTAGCATATTCCAAGGACCTAGAATGAGGGTATGAAGCATATCGGACCATATCAAGAAAATTCAAGCATGGGAAGTGTGTAGGGAAATTTTCAAAATCCATCATAGCAAGATACAAGTCATAATTCAATAGTTAGAGGCATTTTTAGGATCATTTGTATGACATGGTAAAAAATTGCAAGAGTCATGGGAGTGTATTCAAGAGAGTTGTTCGAACAAGGTGAAAAATTATAGGATTCATGTGAGTGTATTCAAGATAAACTTGTTCCCACCACCTTTGGATGCTCCACCAATGAAGAACAAGAATTCATGTTGTAAATCCCGCTCACCGATGATGGTGATACTTCCATGAAAATATTGAGGGTTATAATTTCAAAAATCATATCAAGATGGACTTTGAGTGGATAGATATTGACAAAAATTGTTCTAAACAACAAAATGAGAATGTGAATGGATCTCATGAAAGAATTAAAAATCAGATTTCCCTCACCATTTCCCAAAATCTGTTTTGTCTTGAACATATTTACATGCCTCAACAATTTATCAAAGATGATGAAGGCCTTGAGAGTCAATGATGTAACCTTTATTTTGAAATCCCTTGCCCATAGAAACAAAGTGAGATGTTCATAGAAGCTGTTAAACGAGAAGAAAATTAGTTTTTTCTCACTCCTTCATATTTCCTCACTAATTCATAGATGTTACCATATTTTAATTAAAATATGAGGAATGTTTCCATGAAGAGATCAATGTTCACACTTTTGAGAGCATGGAGGAATTCGTTCACATGATCAAAAAACATCAAGTGGAAGCCGCAAGATGCAAGAGTTTTAAAAGGTGACATAATTTTCATTGGATGAAATAAATTTCACATTGTAATGTGAATATTAAGATGTAATATTAGTGTGTCTTCTTCTTCTCAAGCCATGTAAATCCATCACATGAGCATGGTATGATCAGAAAGTTACTTTTTTGCTTCAAAGGTCAGACTTCAGTCTGTTAGTCCATAATGGCATGTACTTTTCCCAATCCATCACCGGGTATGTGTACATTCTTTTCCCACCTCTATAAATATCCCTCCCCTGTAATATAGTTTCCATTTACCATTGTGTGTTGTTTTCCTCTTTTGGTGTGTTTCCTTCCACAAGTTTCTTTTGTGTGTGTGTGTGTTGCAAGAAATGACTCCATAAGCCTAATGGATAAGGTATTGGTCCATGAAATTTCTTGAGATTCAGGGATTCCTGTATACAATTTCCTTGTTGTGCTCGATCCACAACATGTCCCAAGATAGAGAAAGTTTTTTTCATGCAACGAAAGACACGACGATTGAAAGGCTTTGAAGAAATCCCATAATCACTATATAGTGATAAAAAGAAACAAATAGGAAACTGGGAAGCTTCCACTTCAAGAATCACAAGAGCTACTACAAAAAGAGTTGTGAATATTGGAGTGATCTATAAAAAAGGCAGACCCTCCAAAAGTGATGTGAGGAAAAAAGAGACTGAGAAAGAAATTGTAGATGGTACTCAAAGTCTTTTGAGCCATCCAGCAACCGCCTCCCCAATCCTTTTTTAATGAAAGTTATATCTTGGAATGTCAGGGGACTAAATGGGGTCCTAAACAAAGAATGCTTAAGGAACTTAGAAGATCAAGTAGACCTAGTATCCTTCTAATTCAAGAAATGAAAATGAAAACTAAAGTTGTTGAAGAGTGCAAAAAGACTTTCTGGGAGAATCTTTGCTTTTGCCACTTCTGATTCTCAAGGGGCTTCGGAGGTTTAGCGGTCTTCTGGGACACTAAAATTGTTCATGGTAATGTGTTTTTCTCCTCTCAAAATCATTTAGCTATAAATTTTAACAGTCTTGAGAACAATTCTAGTTGGATCCTTTCCAATATCTATGCTCCAAATACTGCTTTGCTGGTAGAAGAAATTTATGGAAAGAATTAGCTTGGTTTAGAAATAATTTTGAGGATTCTAACTGGCTGATTATGGGGGATTTTAACACTCCTCTAAACCCTAGGGAGAAATTTGGAGGGAACTCTGATTTCTCTAATAGCATGGAAGATTTTGCTGACTTCATTTCATATCTCAATCTTATGGACATTGAACTTCATGGTAATCAATACACTTGGTCTAACAGAAGAATTGGAGAAAATTTGATTCAGGTAAGATTGGATAGAGCTCTCATTACTGCTAACTGGATCTTAAATCAGAATTTTCATCTCTCCTCTTTACCCAGAACTGGTTCTGACCACAATCCTATTGCTCTTAACTTCTTCAATTGGTCTAAGCCTTTTCACTGTAACTTTAAATTCAAAAAGATGTGGCTTGAGCATGAGGACATTCTTGATAGAATTAAGGAATGGTGGACTTGGGAAGGGATAGGAACAGCTCAATTTAGACTTCTTCAGAAGTTGAAAAATGTGAAGCAAAAGGTTAAAACCTGGAATAAAGAGGTTTTTGGCAACATCTTTGATCGAAAAAAAGATTAAGCGACAAATGGAAGAGTTTGAGCTAAAAGTTTCAATGAAAGGTATGACTTATGAGGATCACAAAATGAAAAGAAACTTCTTGCTGAACTGCATAATATCAATAGTCATGAGGAAACCTTTTGGAGAATGAAATCTAGAGCTCTTTGGTTAAAGTCTGGGGACAGAAACACAAAAAATTTCATATGACCACTCTCAAGCATAGGGCTTGCAACAGAATTACTGAAGTCTCCAAGGGAATGGTACCATTACTAAGGATGCTAAGGATATTAAAGCTGAAGCCCTAAAATTCTATGAGAATCTTTTAACTGAGAACAATTCTTATAATGAGCAAGCAACCTCCTTCCTTTTAGACTCCATTCCTAACAATTTGCTTCCAGAAGAGAGATTTAAGAGCCTTTCTAAAGTTGTCACCATTGAGGAGTTGAAAAAAGTTGTCTTTTCTCTAGAAGGTGATAAGGCTCCAGGCCCTGATGGATTCTCTGCTAATTTCTTCCAAAGATGTTGGGATATATGCTCTGAAGATTTGTTGAAAGTTGTAAATGAGTTTTACAGAACTAGAAATCTAATTAAGGAATTAAATAACATGCATATTGTGCTTGCACCTAAGAAGTTGGATGCAAAGGATTTTAAGGATTTTAGACCAATCAGCCTGGTTAATGTGGTTTACAAAATTTTCACTAAAATTTTAACCACTAGATTGCAGCCTATTCTCATAGAAATTATCTCCCAACAATAGAGCGGATTTATAAAAGGTAGAATTATCCAGGATGGGGTAATTATGGTCCATGAAACAATTCATTCAATGGCTAAAAGTAGAAAAGTTGGGATGGCAATAAAGTTAGATATGCATAAGGCATTTGATAGAGTCTCTTAGAAATTCATGGATGAGGTTCTGACCAAGTTTGGATTTCAAAATAAATTCAGAAAAATTGTCCAAGCTTGCATCTCATCTCCTAGATTTTCAGTGGTTGTTAATGGTGAGCCTGTTGGTTTTTTTGCTAGCAATAGAGGCATACGACAAGGGGACCCCATGTCCCCTCTGTTGTTCATCATAATGGCTGATAGTCTCAGTCATTCTATTACAAAAGCTATATACAATGGTATGATAAAAGGATTTCAACCTACTTCAAACAATCAGATTTCTTCCCATCAACAGTTTGCTTGATGACACTATTCTAGCTCCTTATGGCCTCCATCATTGAAGCTAAGGCTATCAAAACCATTCTCCGATTCTATGAGGAAGCCTCGGGGTAGAAAGTAAACTTTGATAAAAGCTCGGTATACTTCTTCAATACCCCTATTGAAAGACAAAAAAATATTTCCCTCATTCTTGGTTGTAAAATCAACTCCCTCCCAGCTACTTATCTAGGACTCCCTATGAGTACTAGTAAGGTTTCTAATGAGGTTTGGAATGATTTGCTTAAGATATTTCAGAAAAAATTAGCTAGGTGGAAAGGGGCTATCCTCTCAAGTGTTGGTAAATGTTTATTGATTAAAAGCACTCTTCAGAATTTACCCATCTATATCATGTCAATGTTCAGCATTCCACAACAAAGTGGTGAATAGCATTGAAAAAATTCAAAAACACTTCTTATGGCATGGGACGAAGAAAGGTTTAGATATCATTTAGTAGCATGGGATCAGGTTTGTAAGCCAAAGAGGATTGGGGTTTAGGAATCAAAGATATCATAAATATGAATGTTGCTTTAATTGCAAAGTTGGGTTGGAGGCTAATCAAAGAGTAGAAACCATGGACTGAGTTGATCAAAGTCAAATATCTTTCTAATAAAAACATGAATTCCTTTCTCTTTGACCAGCTGCTTCCAAATGGATCACTTTTATGGAACAATCTTCTTCACAACAGGCATATTCTCTCTCAGGGTTGTAGATGGAAACTTGGAAATGGTCAGGACATTGATTTCTGGCATGACATCTGTCGACATAAGTTGGGATACCACTTTTAGTTCAATTAAAGATAACCTTATTAAAAATTATGGAAAGAAAGTCAAAGACTACATTGAGGTGTCTAGTAATAGAAGGAACTGAAGCAACTCACAGTTGATGAGGAAAATATGCAGCCCATTGTCTCTTCCATGCAGACTCATCTTTCCCTAATACATATCATTCAACATGATAATAAGGATGAGATTATTTGGGTAGATTCCTTTGATGGAGAATATTTAGTTAAATTTGGTTACAATTCTTTTTTTGCTTCTATTAAAAGTGAAATTGATTGGCACAAGCTTTGGCTGCCTGAGCTAACTCCTAAAGTAAATTTCTTCTAGTGGCTTATCATCAAAGGTAAGATTCTAACTAATGACAATCTTATTAGAAAGGGTTTTATCATGCCTAACAGATGTTGCTTGTGCCAAGAAGAAGCTGAAGACATTAAACACCTCTTTCTGCATTGTAAGTATACTTCCAAAGTCTGGCATCTTATTTTTGAGAATTTCAAGTAGAATTGGATTTTCCCCCATACTTGTCTATAGGCATGGGAACAATGGAACTCCCCATATAAGCATTGTGTGATTAGGAGGCTATGGCAACTGGTTCTCCCTCACACCATGTGGAGAGTCTAGAAAGCTAGAAATGATGTTATTTTCATAAATACCAGAAAGATATGTACAAAAGTCTTTAAAGAAATTATCATTGTAGTGAAAGACAACATTGAAAGATTTAAGCCTCCCAAAAATAAACTTTATCCCGAGGAAGAGGAGCACATTCTTGCTACTTGGAACATTGGCACTGATAGCATTAAGCATAAGGATAACAACAACATTGATAGATCTTCTAGTACGTTGGATTTAGCCACCTACTGCATGGTACAAACTAACTTTGATGGAGCTTCAAAAGGTAATCCTAGGGATTCGGGAGGTGGTGGGGTGATCAGAGATCACAAAGGCTACTTTGTTGCTACTTTTTCTAGCAAGATGGGTAAGCAAACAAATCATTACTTGGAAGCTTTAGTTGCACTATGGGGAATAAGGTTGGCTAGAGATTGTAATATTTCTAATATTATAATTGAGGGGGACTCATTGAACATTATTAATTTGTTAAATCAAAAGCAACCCCAAGCTGGTCTATCAGAGATTTCATTAATGAAGCTATTGAAATTTGTAATTGTTTTGATAATTGTACGATTATCCACACCTATCATGAAGGCAATAGAGTGGCTGATAGTTTAGCAAATATTGGTGTCAACAACACAATGCAAACATGGTTAAGCGGCGACCCTCTTCCAACTAAAGTACTTGATGACATCACTAAAGATATACATGATTTTGCACACAATCATTAATAGTTACAAAGCAGGTGCCAAGGATGTGATTATTAATTTCAATGGTAAGTTTAATGATGTTTTTAAAATTCTACACGCTTCAGAGGTCCCCAAAAGTAGAGACGGTGTAGAGTCAAACGGAATTAAAATTTCTACCATTGTGCAGAGTAGAAACAATACCGAGAAAAATGGGGGCCTCCATGCAAGACCAAACCCATTCATGATCTAGCCTAGAAAAATGACACAATTCTTTGGCATTATCTACAAATGGGGGGTATTTCAAATCTCATTGAAAATATGTAGGGTTTTGACCAGGACATCTCGGTGAAATTCGCAAATGGTTGGAGAAAACATCTTTGTTGAGTATGGAGAAGTCAGGGTCGAGATCTCTGAGGAACTCATCGCTCAGGTCACGGGGCTGAACCTGATGGAGCCAAGTTTTTCAACAAAAGATTCAACTTGTGAGGTTGAAGCTAAAAATTTCTCGAGGAAGGGGAGCACCTGGAATTTTTGTGGCTAGAATAAAAGTGGCCTCTATCCCTAAGCCCTTTCTGAGATAGCGTGGATGATGGTTAGGTACGTCACACTTGAGGGAAGATATGGCACCATTCCTCAGAAGCATTTAATATTTCTCAATCATTTCTATAGGAATCTAACCATAAATTTCCCACATTATCTGTTGAATTCCTTGGAGAAGTCTGTTTTAGAAGTCCAGAATCATACCCGGCTGTACCCCTACACCAGGGTCTAATTCTGCTCATCCACCATCATTGTATCTCTTGCTCTCACCCTCTTCCTACTCCCCCTATTATTCTCCCTATCCCTACCGACAAAGGTCTGGATTCTGCTACTTCTAGCAGAAAGATGAAAGGAAAAAAGGCTAAGGTTTCCCTGCCTTCTTCACAAAGGATTCTACGTAGCCATAGGGATATTGAACTTGCCAAAAACTTATTGCATATCAGTAAACCTGTTGAAGAATGCAGAGATGTGGATCTTCTTACCAGGGTTAGAAAGCTTGAAGAGGAGATTAAAGACCTCAAAAATGCTCCTAGGAATTTGGAAAAAACAAAAGGAAAGAGGAAGTTACAAAATTCTAAGGACAATGATACTACTACTGAGATTTTTAAGAAGCTCCTGTCACTTGATGCTAGGCTGGGAAATGCCAAGGGCCATCACAACTACATCATCTCTACACTGAAAGAGGTTTATAATTTTATGGAGCAACACGTGAGAAGTGTTTGCAGCCTTAGTGGCATTCCGGATGACATCTAGGATTCTAATGAGACTCGTGACCTTGCACTTGCTCGGCAGACATGAATGATCCTTCTCATGCCACGGCCATTGCGTTATTCACCTCTCTTCAGAAAATTAAGGGCAAGATTGACAGGGCAGTCAAATAGTGCAGTGCCTAGGTGTCGTTTAGTTGCTGTGAAGTTGTTGTTTTTCAGAGATTTTGCTGTTGTTTTCTTCTGGGATGCCCTTTTTGGATCCCTCTTTGAAGTATTTTGGTCCTTTTGTTCTTCTTCAGATCTCTGTTTGGATGGATCTTTTTGTACTCACTTTATTGATATATCTGGCTTTTGAGCCTACATGTTTAAGGCGCTTAGCCTTTCTTAGTTGGGTTTTCTCCTTCTGGTATCTAGCTACTTGAGCCTTTTTGTACTCAGGGTATAGTCCCTTAAAAACTATTTATCCTTAGTAAAAAACATGAAAACTTCATATTTTCAAGCATGACAATGGACCCCAGTGTCAAAAAATTTTATTTTGATTCCTCTTCAACCCTCCTTTAGATCAACTCATCCAATATATCAGGCATTTCCTACCCTTTCAAGTGGTTTGGTGTGTTATCTCAACCTTTTCCATAGGTGATTTAGGCCCCAAGTTCCTTCAAGTACTTGTGAGATGGTATCTTTCAAAGTATACTTTTCAAGAGGCTTAGGAATGGCTAGTTTCATCATTTCTAAGGCAAGTGCACATCTCTCAAAGAGGGGTTGAAGGAACAAACCCATTAGAGAGTGGTGTTTAGGATCTAGGAACATTGTAAAATTGATTTTGGAATATTTTGTAAAGTTTCAGAGGTTTTGGGACGATGTCAAAAAAGCGAGTCTTTAAAGGTGAAGGAACTTACGATTCAAGAAAATGCTTAATCTTTAGTAAGTGATTTTGGGAGCTCAAATGAGTTGGAGGTCAAAAATACACCATTGGAAAGGTATTTCATATCTCTAAATTATGGTGGTTTCAAATTTTTCACAATACATAAGAACTTCATCTCACATCTATTTTTTTGTATGCACAATTTGTGATCTTGAGAAAAATGGCTATTTTTTAGGGGGTTTCAGGTAGAATGAAAGAATGAGACCCATCCCATTCTTCTAAAAAAATTCTAGTCAAAATCATATAAATAAGTTCCTAAAAATACCTCCAGATGCTCCAAAATACGTTGTCGTCAAGCTTCTCTCCAAGGTATGCTTTGGGACTTAGACAACTTTTTGGGTAGAAACATATCATCACTAGGTGATAGTGCATTTTTTTCACCTTGTGTTCCATCCCCTTAGGAAATTTGGGACAAAAATTGTTCCTAGTTCCATTTAAGCCCTATGGACCCTCATGTGACCACTGACGAAGCTCAAACTAGCGAGTTAAGCCCATTTTCTCCCATCCTCAACTCTTCTCGTCATCAAATCCCAGTGTGCCACTTGTCATCACTAGAATGAGGCACATTTTCTTACACATTGTACCCCATCCTCTTGGGATAGTTGGGACAAAAAAAATTCCCCATGCCCAACCTAACGCTTGATTCTTCATGTGACCCCAGAGGGTGCTCCACAAACCATTTTTTAGCCCTCTCTCCTCTCTGGCTCTGCAAATCAGCATCCACCACTTGTCATCACAAAGTGAGGGAAAAAATTTTGTCACCTTATGTAATTTCCCCTTGGGAAAAATGAGAAACAAAAATTCACCCAAGCCTAGCCCTTGTTCTGGTCCCCCATGTGACCCATTTTTCAGCCCTCATGTGCTTATTTCTCTATCTCCCCTCTATTAGCCAATCCCCATCCGCCACTTGTCAAGCTAAGAGTGAGGTGAATTTTATTTCACTATATGTCCCATCCCTTTGGGAAAAAATAATGTGACTAATCCCAAGAGGATTTTAAAATCCAAAATTTGTAAAAAAGTATAACTGTCGTGTTGATTCTCCATGTGCGTTCAAGAAAATTCTTGCCATAAGAAACTTACAAAATCAATTGCCCCTCTTCCTTCCTCCATTATTCCTTTATTCCTTCATGTTAATTGTTGCAAAAAACACAAAAACCTACAAATTATTTAGAAACCATGCCCGTTGTTTTCCAAATTAACTCCATGAACCAAAATGTAAAAAGCTCATATCTCACAATCTGGTGCATAGATCAAAGTGAGCTTTCTTGCACACTTATTCATTTTCACAAACCTTTAAGAAGAAAGTTGTAGAATTTAAATTTATTCCCTCTATTTTTATGGTATTAAAACCCTCTTTTTCACTGTATTTCATTCCTTCGATTTCCCATCACTCCTTCGGATGAATCAAACTAAAAATGTGAACACGAAGTCCAGGAGAAAAACCTATCTCGGTGAAGTTGGTTTTGTCACAATCCAAGGTGGGAAAGAACGCCATCTAAAGCTCAATGAATCCCTTCATGACTTCCATGATGTGCATTTAAAGGGTAGTGAGATACCTCTTTACTTCCCAAGGTTCCAATGGGCGAATAACGTGAAAATTGGAGGAAATGATCCCTAAAAAATCTAGTTTCGCATAAACTAGTTTTCATGCCAAGAAGCCCCTATTTTTTATGGATATGGAGGAATAATTTTTCATCAGAATTTTTCCCTTTCAGATGATTAACATGAATACCTCCAAGTTTTATTTTTGAATTCATGAATATCAAGACGAAAAATTCCTTGAAAACAGGAGAAAATGATCCTGAAAATTCAATTTCATGTGAACTAGTTTCTCGTACCATGAATTCCCTATTTTTTAGGGAGATGGGGGACTGATTTTTTCATCATAATTCTACCCTATTATAAAATTAACATGAAGACTTACAATTTTCCTTTTTGAACTCATGAAGATCCGCAGACAGAAAACCCCATGAAAATTGGAGGAAATCATCCCGGTGAGAAGTAGACTTTTTCAAGACCTTTTTTGTTTCAATCAGAAACCCCGCAGTACACTTATTAAAAATATTATATTTTATTCCCTTCCACATGATAAAAATATTAATTGTATTGAATTACAAGTCAAGATCACCCAAAAAGTAAGAAACAAAGCAAAACATAAGCGGTGGGAAAATGACAATTGTCCCAAAATAGCGAGGTTTTGAAAAAGAACATGCTAAAAATAGAAAGTGGATAAAAATAACAATACATCATTAATACAAGTAAATTGGAATGTTCCAAAATGTTCAAGAGGTAATATTTGAGAAAATCAGATGATATGTCCCAAAATAGCAAGTCCTACTCTTACCTACCAAAAATAGAAAGTCTTCATTTTAGGTGCAGAAAGTTGCAAATGGCTACATTTTCACTCATTTTTCCACTTTTTGGACTCCTCACAAGGTTATGGGATGATATCATAGATATAACATAGAAATCAAACCTCCATATAGGTCTTTGAAACATCATCTTGAGTGAAATTGTGTCTAGAAGCAAAATGACGAGAACATCATAAGGCACAACAAGTGGATTCATCATCATCTCTTAGTGATCTAGGTTATTTGAGCTCAGAGAGGTGATTTGAGCTTAGTGATTTGATTTGATCTTGGTTATATATTATTGAGTTAGGAAATATATCTCATCTCTCATAGACGTAAAGGAAAAATTTGCAATCTTACAGCACAGTGTGAAGAAAAAGGATGCACGTATCAAGAGGTTTGAGCATCATGAACGAATATTATGAAAACCTAAGAAACAAAAGAGTGATCCTTACTCTAATTTTGATATTGAGAATTCATGATCATGGGTGAGGTTTGTGTTAATCTCAAGCTCACATTGGGAGTTCCTGAAATAGTGTTTTGAAACACTCATTCAATGGTCCAAGAGGTCTATGCATCATGCAAAATGAGGAGCCTATGATCATCGTCAGCAAGTTTTTCATTAGAAGGAGATTATTCAACAAGTTCAATCGATACCCTTTACTTCTTCCCTTCTCTCCCTTTATTCTAATTATTTGTTGATTCTAATCATTGTACTTTTTCCTATTCACTTAAGTGACATGTTTTGAAATTGTAAAAGTATTTTCTTGAAATTATATGAGAAATACTTCATTTGTATTTTATAATGGAAAATGGAAGGTCACAAGTAGAATATGGAACACAAAGAGTCATATAAATTGAAAAGAGAGGTAAATCCACATTGCTATAAATTTGAATGGCTTCTCCATTCAAAAGATCTGAAAATGCTAGATTGTGATAACATCTATGTTGTAGCAATTATGGATTATTGTTGTTGGACTTTGTGTCTTCAATGTACATGAAATAAAAGCTACATTTATTTTATTTCCCTTTTCATATATTTATTCTATCTCTCTCTTATGCACTTTGTAAACATAGTGATCCCAAAAGAGCTTTGTATATTTGATAGATGAATCTAATAACTTGGTATCTAGGTTTTTGTCTCACTAGATAGCTTCATTGTTGTTTTAATCTATATTGAATGTTGAACTTCTCTATTTACTGGGTTTGAACTCCTAAATTGGCCTACTCATGGTAGTAACCTTCCTTTCGTAATTTCCCTCCTTCACCTCTCATTGTTGTAATTTCCTCCCTTGTACCCCATACAAACATCATGTGAGCCTCATCCTTTTTGCCAACCCACGAGAAATAGATGTGATTAGATTATTTTTCATTCAATGATGGGAGATGCACCATTCAAAGTAGAGGGAAACCTGTGAACATTGGTGGAGGCACCTAATTTTCCTAACTGACAAATTTTCTCACCAACAATTTTAGGTGACTCTGTTGTGGAGATATTTTCCCAAGTGCACCCAAAAACATCTCTACCTAAACAATAAAAATATATATATTTAAAAAGACAAAAAAATCAGATTTCAAAGAAAAATCAATTTTTAAAGGAAACTCCATCAAGGAACCAATTTGTTTCACATTTGTTTCCCACAATGCAATGAAGAAATTTCCATATTGGAGTGAAGTGCCAATGAGTGACAAAGAAGAAGAAGAAGAAGATGGTTTTGAGAAACTCAAATCTTTGATCAGCCATCACTCTAGACTAGTTCTTAAAGAAGAGAATTCAAGAACAACATAAGGGTTTCTCGCTTCAAGTAGTGACATATCTCTAAAAATCAAAGAAATAATATGTAGAATCAGGAAAATTATTTCTTTTAAAGTTCCTTTCATCAAATCCTAGTGGTTACAATTCAAGAGGAGATTTGTTAAAGGAAAGAAAATGGGAACCGATTGCGGTTGATTATCAATAATCCAATAGACTAATGAAAAAGATGCAAAATAGATACAAGATGTTGTATGAAGTCCACAAAGACCAAGAATGTGTTCAAGGTAAAACTTTCAATCTCACACAATTGAATGAAAGACTCGAGAGCTCTCCCTTAGGATGATTTCCTTGCATATAGAAAAGATGAAATAGAATCCTTGAGGATTGAGAACGTGTAAAGAATTGTGAGCATTACACAAGGAAATTCTAATCCCCAAATCTACCTCAAAATTATAAAATATGTTGAAGTCGTACAAGAAATGTATAAACAAATTGAAGTACTCCATAACAAGGAAGAAGAAGAGATTTTTCCTATGGAGGAAGATCTCGATGACTATCCATACTACAAGGTGTTTGTACCTGGAAGATTCTTGGAAACTTCGGAGGAATTTCATTTCCTTGAACCTTTCGTAGGGAATCAAATCAGTGCTATATAGGATGATGAAGGACATAATGGTGCAAAATCCACCAAAGGTAATATTTTCAACTTCATGCAGCTGACCAAGAAACTCATAACATTGTCTTTCATCTCCCTTCCTATAGATGACTTCCTTACATATGGTGATGAAGAAATGGACATTTTGAAAATAGAATATGTTCAAAATATTTTTAGCACATTAGAAGGAAATTCGACCTGAAGCATATCATGAAATTTAGAGGTATGCTTTAGCTTTGTAAAGAAGGTATGAACACCTTGAAGCACTTCGCATTACTAGGGATGAAGAAACTCAAGAAGATCCTGATGATTGTCCACACTACAAGGTGTGCATACCTAGAAGCTTATTGGACGCTTTTGAAGAAGATTTTATCCTTGAACCTTCTGATGAAAATCAAATCAGTACCTTGGAGGAGAACAATGAAGAAGACATGATAGTTGATCCTCCATTCATCAACTCATTTTTCTTGAGGCACAACCCATTGATGAAATAATACATTCAATAGAGGAATATTCTTATTGCACAAATAGAATATCCAATTCTTTCCCAAAACCCCACCAATAATGAAGAAGTACGAGAAGTCGGTCGTGCATCCCGGACTCAAGATGATGAATGCGAGGTAATCATAGATGATCTGCTTTCAAATTTCGAATCTTCAAGTGATGTAGAAATGTTGAATGATGAGATGGAGGCAATTTAAGAATCAAATTCTATTCCCAATTTAGTCATGGATGAACATATGGAAGAGGCCAATTTCTTACTTGAAGCTAATGAGAATCAACAATATCAAATAACCTCTTTAGGGGTTAACACCACCATTCTCACCCAAGGAGCATAATATTGGTCATCATGGTGAGTATGAAATCTTTCATTTTCCATATGAACAAGAAGATTCGATAAGGAATGATCAAGATGGAGTTGAAAATTCTTCCCATATTTCTACCCCAACATGGTTCTATGCTTCCCATCAAGAGGATAATGAAATGGATTTCAAGATCGAAGGAGTACCCTACCCTCAAAGAATGGATATATTCTCATTATCGAATATGTTAAAAACCAAGTATGCCTATGCTTGCAAGAAGGTGAGATGTGGATGACAAAAAATGTTGAGAAAGATAACCAAGAGGTTTCAAATGAATTTTGGCCATGTGTAGATCATATTTTAAACCATCTCCTGAGGCACAATGCAAATATTATTCCAATGAGGATGATGATGGGCATATGGAAAACTTATAAGAGTTATCTATGCAAGACATTTTGAAGGTTGCATAAGAAAGCAAAGACCCCCAACCCAATCTCGGGATCTTGACTCGGGTTTTGGAAATGTAACATAGGTATGATTCAATTTGTGCTTCTCATTTTTATGCACTAATTTTTTATGCTTTGATACAAAAAACAGATGGAGGATATTGATCTCCTCCCCAACGCCTTAGCTTGTGTGAGAGAATGTGAAGATATGTATTTCCCTTTCATTCTTTGTCAATAATATCATGATTATAAAAATAAATAGGCCCTTGAATATAAAATTAATATTCCTAATCTTGAATACATATCCACCATGGAGGATGACAGTGAGGAAAATGTCGAGTTGATTTGCATTGAAAATATTTGTTCATAACAAGGTGAAAAATTGTAGCATTCATGTGAGTGTAATCAAGATCAACTTGTTCTCACACCCTTTGGATGCTCCGCCAATGAAGAATAGGAATTCATGTTGCAAACCCCACTCAAGGATGGTGAATTCTTACGTGATAAAATTGAGGGTTTCATTTTGAAAATCATACTAAGATGGACTTTGAATGGATTGATATTTACAAAAAATATTACAAACAACAAAATGAGAATGTGCATGGCTCTCACAAAATAATTCAAAATCAGATTGCACTCACCATTTCCCAAAATCTGATTCTTCTCTAACATATTTCCATGCCTCAACAATTTCTCAAACATGATGAAATCCTCTGAGTCAATGATGAACCTTTATTTCTGAAAGTCCTTACCCAGAGCAACAAAGTGAGATGTTCAAAGAAGATATTGAGTGGGAATAAATTCGGTTCATTCTCACTCCTTCAGAGTGCCTTACTGATTCAATAGATGTTACCATATTGCAATTTAAAGATGAAAAAAATTCCATGAAAAGATCAATGTTCACACTTTTGAGAGTATGGAGGAATTCCTTCTCATGATCACAAAACATCAAGTGGAAGACGTAAGATTTAAGAGTTTCAAGAAGGTGACATAATTTTCATTTGATGAAAGAACTTTCTCAGTGTATTATGAATATGAAGATGTAATATTGGTGTGTCTTCTTCTTCTTAATCCATGCACAACTATCAAAGTAGCATGGTATGTTTAGACAATGACTTTTTGCTTCAAATTTCAGACTTCAATTCATTTTCCCATGATGGCATGTACTTTTCCTAACACTTCATTTAGTATGTGTATGTTCTTTCCCTACCTCTATACATTTCCCTCCATTGTAACATATTTTCCATTTTACGTTGTGTGTTTTTTCCTCTTTTGTTGTGTTTCCCTTCCACATGTTTCTTTGTGTGTGTGTGTGTGTTTGGAAGAAATGACTCCATAAGCCCACCGGATAAGGAACTAGTCCACAAAATATCTTAAGATTTTAGGATTATTGCATGTTATGACCTCACTACGTTCAATCCACAAGGTGTCCACAATTTATATCCAATTGTTTTCATGCAAATGTGCAACATGAAAATTTCATATTTTCAAGCATGACATGGACCCCTATGTCAAATTTATTTATTGTGAGTCCTCCCAATCCCTCCTCCGATCAACTCATCCCCTGCAACATTCCTATCCTACCCTTTCAAGTGGTATGGTGTGTTGTGTCAGCCTTTCCATAGGTGATTTAGGAAAACAAGTTCATTCAAGTACTTCCGAGACAGTACCTTTCAAATTAGACTTTTCAAGAGGCTTAGGAATGGCTAGTTTCAACCTTTATAAGGAAAGTGCACATCTCTCTTAGCATATTTGAAGGACCAAACCCATAGGAGAGTGGTATTTATGAGCTAGGAACATTATAAAATTGATTTTGTAATATTTTGGAAAGTTTCAAAGGTTTTGGGACAAGCTCAACAAAAGTGGGTCTTTGAAGGTGAAGGAGGTTGCAGTTCAAAACAATGTATGAGCTTTAGGAAGTGATTCTTGGAGATCTATAACTATTTAGAGGTCAAAAATACACAATTAGAAAGGTATTTCAGATAGCTAAGTGATGGTTGTTTCATATTATTTACAATACATGAGCATTTTTTTCTCACAATTTGTTTTTTGCATGCACAACCTGTGATCCCGAGAACAAAGGATATTTTTTAGGGAGCTTCGGGAAGAATCATAGTATGAGAAACATCCCATTCTTCTAAAAATTATTTTTCCACTCAAAATCATATAGATAAATTCCTAAAAATACCTCTAGATGTTCCAGATACATCATCATCAAGCTTCTCTCCAAGGTACGCTTTGGGACAACCAATTTTCTAGGTGGACACATGTCATCACCAGGTGATATTACACCTTGTGTCCCCTCCCTTGGTACAGTTGGGAAAAAAATTTCTCAACTCCATTTAAGCCCTTTGGACCCTCATGTGACTCGATGGAGCTCAAATTAGCTAGTTAAGCCCCTTTGCTCCCATCCTCAACTCTTCCCATCATTGAATCCCAATGTGCCACTTGTCATCACTAGAATGAGGTACATTTTATTGCATCTTGTGGTCTATCCCCTTGGGAAAGTTGGGACACAAAAATTCACCCCCATGCCCAACCTAGCCCATGATTCTTCATATGACCCCGGAAGGTGTTCCACAAACCATTTCTTAGCTCTTTCTCCTCTTTGCCTCCGCAAATCAGCATCTGCCACTTGTCATCACCAGGTGAGGGAAAATTTTCATGCACCTTGTATCATGTCCCCTTGGGATAGTTGGGACAAAAAAATCACCCAAGCCTATTCCTTTCTCTAGTCCCCTCTGTTACCCTCTCTCTCTCTCTCTCTCTCTCTCTCTCTCTCTCTCTCTCTCTCTCTCTCTCTCTCTCTCTCTCTCTCTCTCTCTCTCTCTCTCTCTCTCTCTCTCTCTCTCTCTCTCTCTCTCTCTGCCACTTGTCAAGCTGAGAGTGAGGCACATTTTATTGCACCATATGTCTTGTACCTTTGAAAACTTGGGACACAAAAATGTGTCCTTTGAGAGAGTATTTTAAAATCCAAGTTTTGCAAAAAATTAACTATTGTGTTGTTTCTCCATGTGCGTTCGAGAAAACTGTTGCTGGAAGAAACTTGCAAAAACCATTACCCCTCTTCATTCCTTCATTCCTTCAGGTCCATTACTATAACAAACACCATGCCCATTTTTTCCAAATTGACTCTATGGAAAAAAAAGTAAAAACTCATATCTCACAATCCAATTGCATGTTGAAGTGAGGTTTTTTACGAGACTTCTTCATTTTAAGAGGCCTTAAAGAATAAATTTATTGAATTTAAAGTGATTTCATATATTTTTATGGTATAAAAACCCTCTATTTATGCCTTGGACTTCATTCCTTCGATTTCCCAACACTCGTGCGGACGGATCAAGCTAAAAATGTGAACATATAGTCCATGAGAAAAACCTATCCCAGTGAAGTTGGTTTCGTCACAATTTGAGGTTGGAAATAACACCATTTCAAGCTCATTCACTCTGTTAATGGCTTTCATGATGCATCGAGTTAAAGGGAAGAGAGCTACCTATTCACTCCCAAGGTTTCACCGGCGGCGAAATAGTGCTAAAATTGAAGGAAATGATCCCTGAAAAATCTAGTTTCGCACGCACTATTTTTCATCTCAATAAGCCCCTATTTTTTGGGGATATGGAGGAATAGGTTTTCATCAGACTTATTCATTGTTAGATGAGGAACACACATACCTGCAAGTTTCCTTTTTGAATTCACGAAGATCCGGACGAGAAAATTCCTTGAAAATTAGAGTAAATGATCCCTAAAAAATCTAGTTTCGCGTGAACTAGCTTTTGTACCATGAAGTCCCTATTTTTAAGGAATATGGGGGACTAATTTTTTCATCATAATTCTTCCCTTTCAGAAAATTAACACGTATACATTTATTTTCCTTTTCTAATTCATGAAGATCCAAATGAGAAAACCCCATGAAAATTGGAGGAAATCATCCCGGTGAGAAGTAGAATTTTTCAAGACCTTTTTCATTGCAATATGACAGCCCATAGTAAAATTACTAAAAATAGCATATTTTATGCTTTTCCACATGCTAAAAATAGTAATTCCCTTGAGTTTTAAGTCTCCATCATCGAGAACTGTCGAAGCTTGAAAAAAGCGAAAAACAAGCGGGGGAAAATGGCAATTTTCCCAAAATAACATGTTTGCAAAAGCACATGTTAAAATTGAAAGTGGCTAAAAATAGTAATACATCATCAATAAAGGGAAATTGGAATGTTCCATAAGATTCAAGAGGTCATATTTTAGTAAACTAGGTGATATGTCCCAAAATAGCAAGTCCTGGTCTTACCTGCTAAAAATAGAAAGTCTTCATTTTACATGCATAAAATCACAAATGGATCCATTTTCACTCATATTTATGATTTTTAAACTCTTCACATGGTCATGGGATTATATCATATCACAAAAATATAAATTAAACATCCATATAGGTCTTTAAAACATCATCTTCACTAAATTGTGTATAAAAGCAAGGCGGACCATTGCAGGGCACAACAAGTGGATTCATCGTCATCTCTCAAAGTGAGCTAGGTGATTTAAGCTCAGGTGAGGTGATTTCATCTCAGTTAGTTGATTTTATCTCATTTATATAGGAGTTAGATAGGAAATATCTCACATCTCTCAAAGTAGTAAAGGAAAAGTTTGTAATCTTGCGGCACATTGCGCATAACAAGGATGTGAGTACCAAGAGGTTTGAGCATCATAAACGACTATCCTGAAAACCTAAATAAAAAGAGATTGATCCTTACTATCATTGTGAGCTAGAGAATACATCATCATGGTTGATATTTTTTTCATCTCGATATCACATTGGGAGGTCTTGACACGTGTTTCTAAACACTCATTCAACATTCTAGGAGGCATGTGCATCATGCAAAAAGAGGAGACTATGATCATCATCAGCAAGTTATTCATCAAAAGGATATTTTTCAACAAGTTCAATTGATCCCCTTTCCTTCTTACCTTCTCTCCCTTTCTTCTAATTCTTTTTTATTCTAATCATTGTATTTTATCATATTCACTTAAGTGACATGTTTCAAATTGTAAAAGTATTTTCTCGAAATTATAATATAATACTTAATTTATCTTTTCTAATGTAAAATGGAAGGTTGCAAGTGGAATATGGAGCATGGAGAGTCATGTAAATGGATATGAGATGTAAATCCACATTGCTATAAATTTGAATGGCTTCTCCATTTGAAAAGATCCAGAAAATGTTAGATTGTAATAATTGGTTATTGTTGGACTTTGTGTCATCAATGTACATAAAATAAAAGAAACATTTCTTTTATTTCCCTTTTCACTTGTTTCTTTTATCTCTCTCTTATTTACTTTTCAAGAAAAGTGTTCCCAAAATATATTTGTATCTTTGATAGATGAATCTAAGAACTTGGTGTTTGGGTTTGTTCATCTCACTAGATAGCTTCATTATTTCTTTCATATATATTAAATGTTGAACTACTCTGTAACTGGGTGTGAAACATTTTATTGGCCTACTCACGGAAGTAACTTCCTTTCCTAATTTCCCTCCTTAACCCATCATCATTGTAATTTCCTCCCTTGTACCCCATACAAGCATCTTTTCACAAGTTCAGTGGAGTGTTCTTTCATGATCCACCGGCCTATTTGGCCAACCCACAACAATCGATAGGATTAGATTAGTTTTCATTTAATGATGGGAGTTGCAACGTTTAATACAGAGGGTTTTAACCCTATAAACACTGGTGGAGAAACATTACTTTCCTAACTAACACATTTTCTCACCAACACTACTATTTTAAAATGATCTAACAAACATGGTGTTCCTTCTCTAGGATTTTTGAAGGCATATAATACTTTAAAGAAGCATTGGTGTGTTCTTGAAGTGAGTTTCCAAGATTAGTTGTTGATCGAGTCTTCATAATATTACAAAGGTATGTACATTTTAAGGAATGTTTCTTGAGTCTTCTTTTGAGGTCCTAGTTCATTTTGAAGTATATAAAGGTTCTTCTTGAGTATCTAAGAAAATAAGAGTATGAATCATGTCCACCAAGTCATCAAAACAAAGTCGTGAAGAGAACATTGAAAGGTTTATTAAAGTTTGGTATAAAAGAAAAAAATATAGTTGTGTAACTTAGTGTCTCACATCAATTAAGGAAATAACCATGAGTGCTCCAATTCGAGTAAGAAAGAAACTTGCAACAGAGTGATTTGTTACATTGAGTTAAGTTTGGTGTTATTCAAGGTATACCTAATATATTATAGTCTATTCAAGAGGTGGAAAGTATCTCTCAAGTGTATTTATATAAACCAATGCATCATTTCAATTCTTGAAAATGTCATACAAGATCTTAGTCTGAGATTAGAGGAAACATAGTAATATTGCTATATCTTGTTGATCCTACTCGCAGTGAGGATGTGCACATGTCAATTCTTGAATATATGTAAACTAGCCTCAACCAAAATCTTAGAGTGGTTAAAAAGGAGGTGAAGACTTCAAATCTGTGTAAGAGTCGATTACGAGATTGGCAATGATAAGGGTGGAAAATTCATGAAGGAAATATTCACTCTATATGATGACTCAATCATTCTATCGGGAAAAAGTTCACGAGATACATTTCGGTATGAGAATGATATTATTACTTTTAGATTTTGAATCATTGACTCTTGACTTATAGCTTGTGGTATACCATGAACAACCATGCATCTTGAAGGAGTTATAATGTAGCATAAATTAAATTGGATCTGTGAAATACAAGAATATGAGGGTTACAGGTTAGAAAACAAAGCTATAGGTAGGTCTATAAATTTTTAGTTTGAAATATGAAGTATCAAATAGGTTTTCCAAGTCTACAAGTCAAAAATGGAGATGATATGAAGAAAGGTGTATGCTAGAGAATCCCAACACAAGTAAAACAAAATCCTCAAAAGCTAAGTAGTATGGTACTATATTGGTAAAATGTGTCACCCATGTAAGTGATAGCTCGGGGCCTATATTGATGATCCTAATAGGTGGATGGAGTATCAACATGACTTGTTCAAGAGAATTAGTAATTTGATAGATGTTTCCCTTAAAATAAATGCAGTACTATAGAGCCTAAAAGTACAGGTCTAATGTGAGACTGAAGTATCATGATGTTGAGATCCTTTTAAGTCTAGAAGAAAGTATGAAACTTGATGAATAGATGCAAGTGGGTTATACCTTGAAGTATTTCTTGATTGTGGGGGAACTCTATTCTAAAATGGAAGAGCAAGGTATTTATGAATGAAAACTCATGATCAAGTGAAAACCTTAAGCCTGGTGGTAAAACTATGATATTTCAAATGTGTATACAAAATTAAAGAATTGATTTGAGGAGTTAGTAACACGAGAGAGAGAAGTTGTGAACAAATCATATCTCCCGAGATCTGAGTGAAAGCCTCGTAGGGTTTGGTGTGAGAATGGATTTTAAAGGACTCAAACTCAATTTCAATAGCTTAAACCTCAAGAATTCATCTTCATAATACCCTAGACAAGAATAAAGAACAATTTTGTGTGAACAAACTCTGAATCACCCAAAAACTTTGAAAGTCTTCATAAAATCATGTATCTCATCATGGAAGGCCTAATTTAAAACTTAGGACTGTGAAATTGAAGCATCTCTAACAAAGAAAGCTATGCTGAAATTTGGTACATGGAATGTAAGCCAAAATAGGTACTCAAATTAATGATTGATTTGTAATTTTAAGCTTTGCATCAAGATTTATACTTGAATTTGACCTTGGGAAGGGTTGGTAAGGAAGAGTAAAGCCTAGGGAAGGAGTAATGAAGAAAGGACAACTTCCTAGAGAGTTGAGCCAAACAATTTGGTACACACTTGTAGGAAGAAAAAGGGTGCTTAGAAATGGTTTCACCTTATCTCATAGGTTTGTATATCAGTTCAACCATGAACTCACCTAGCATAATGTCTTTAAGCACACAAGAAACCAGTCTTGGGAAAGCTAAGAGAAATTTGAAGGGTTGAGCTTCTTGCTTCACAATGATTGATATTTTTCACCACTATATGCTTATTAATAAAGATACCTAATCAAATAAAGTTGATTCAGACCCCAAAAGATAATTTTCCCACTTCATGTTGAGTTGGTTACGAAACATAAAAACCCATGTTGATAAGATGATAAGGTTGATATTAGTTGTTGTTTAGGAAACTCATTTTCCATTACATATGTTATGGGATTAAGGTATGGAGAGTTTTGAATCCTTCTAAGGTGAAAGGAGATAAATTTTGGACATGATCAAGATCAAGAATCACAAGCCTAAGTAAGTTTATCATTCTCTAAGGTACGGACCTAGTTTTTGCTCTTGATGTTAGTATTGTGTGAACAGAGCCTAAGAATAAATTTGAAGCGTAAGCATTAAGTATTATGTTGTTGAGAAGTATCATAGAGGTAGAATGAAGATTTTAAGGTCCAAAATTTCCTATGGAATCTGGGAAAACACTCAAATTATAGGGTATAGTCATTGAATGTGTTCCCGAGATGATATCAATATTACAAGTGCATGAAGAACTTGTCAAATCCTATATGAGAAAACTTAATGGTGTACATATTAAGGTTAGAGAAATAAAATAACCTCCATTTCTCATTACAACTAGGAGGTGATACTTCAAATATTGTAGGATCAGTATGAAGAAACATTGTACCAAGTTGATAGATCCCCGACAAAGACTGTTATAGGTTTAAGGACATTGGATATGGAGAGGACTTGTGATGCTCTAGTAAGTGGGGTTATATATGAAGGGATATAGAATGAATAGAATAATTTAAAATAGAAACCAAGAAGGAAGTAATATAGGTATAAGTAAAATTTGCAAAGTTTCAATTCCTTGTAAGTGGCTAACTCCAAAACAAGGGTCTGCGTATATCTAAAAAGACCACTCAAAGCAAGGGATAGTTGTTTGGAACCTTCTAAGAAGTGCATCAGGTACTTAGAATACTAGAAGGGAAAAATTAGATCATAATTGGTATTTCCATTCCAAGTGGGAGAAATATTCACAACATAGTAAGTCTCTATATCGGCCTAATAAGATCATAAACTGAAAATGAGGTTAATGACAAAGATACAAATAAGGATCCACATAGATGACTTGAAGACAAGAAATGCAGGGTTAATCATGCATAGGCAGGAAAATGATGATAGTAAAAACTAAGGGGGAGTGACAAAGAGGTATCTCATGTAAAGTATGATGTACAATGGATGGACAAAGTTGGCCAAAAATGCACCGAAAAGCTAATTTAAGGACCCAAGTCCTAAATCTTTCCTACAAGCAACATATAGAATAATTGAGTCTTATGAGCTAAGATAGACACATGTGTGTACTAGGAGGCTGATTTTTCATTAAAAGATTAGTTTTTGGCAGGTGTTAGTGTCATGAAGGCATCTTCTAAGGGGGAGCACTAGTGAATCCAATGAATGGTAAAGACAAAAATAGAGCTAAATAAAAAGGTACGAAAGGAGGGCTTAAATGATGAGTTTGATTGATGTTTCCAACCAATATGGAGCCCAAACAAGTTGATTCAGGAGAAAACCGTGTCCTTTTTCACTAATGCAAAAAGGGGGAGAATAATGAGGAGTTTTCCACCAATGACAAAGGGGGAAATTGATGGCATGTGGATCCTGAGTTTTTATTGATGTTAAAGGAATATTAATGGAAAAGAAGGATGAAAGAGAGATAAAGAATATCTTGGAGTGATTCAAACAAGGCAGAACAATACAAAGGCTTGAGAACACCTAAGTAAGCATTGACTTCTTGAGCAGCTAGTGACTAGTACATGTAGGGTGATGATGTGAGAGCATACCAGGATGATTTCATACATATTATAACATGTATATGATGTGGAAACAAGGTCAAAATGATGATTACATGGGTACATGAATAGAATTAGTGATACTATCTTATTTTAGCAAGCCTAATCCCTAGGCCTAGTTAGCAAAGTAACCTAGAAAGGTGAAGTGAAGGCATGAGGTAGCTATGAAATCATAGTAAAGGTATAAAAACATATTATAATAAATTTCTAAGGGACTACATGGTGAATAACAAGACATACGTGATGAGGTATAGTATAAACCAACTTAATTTGGCCCATTCCAAGGACCTAGAATGAGGGTATGAATAAAATCAAGCCATATCAAGAAAATACATGCATGGGAATTGTGTATTTACATTGTCAAGATTCCTCTTATGAAGCTATAGGTCATAATGCAACAACTAGAGGCATTTTTAGGATCATTGGTATGACTTCCCTTCAGGACAAACATGTTTAACAAACCCAAATGAGGTTGGATTGGAATTTCTAGAGTGAACCATGAAAAAATAAAAATTATAGATCATGGAGGAGGTATTCATGAAGGTGTGGACCAAATTTTAGGACTATAGGATGAGTTTCATGTAAGATATTGCAATTTTACCAAAATGGGTTAAGTAACGTATGCCAAAATAGTGCCTTGACTTCCTAGCATTCAATATAAATTAAAAGTCCTCCTTCAGATAAATCATAAGAGAAATTTTTTAATATAATATGGATATTGATATCGTGTAAAAAATATGAAGTCAAAAGGATGCAGGATAAGAAAGTTCTATCCATTTTTGGCACTTTGTTTAAAACCCTCCTAAACCCTAGTTGAAAGTGGTATGGAGAAAATTACTTGGTTAGGTGCTCAAATGGAACTATTTTTATTTTTATGAATTTAATCATGTATATAATTCATCAGATCATATTTCCATTGTGGTTTTATCTCATGAAACATGGTGGAGCCCACAAGAAAACAATTGTTTTGTGAAGAATTCAATGTACAGAAAAAATTTGCAAAGGAACCCATGCTCAAATTTTTGGTGAAGGATGTTAGGGATGTGTTATTGATGTTCATGAAGTTATCTGGGTTTTTCCTTTGGAAAAATGTGATGATACAAGTGCATTTTTAGTCCTACCACCAAGAAAGCCTAGAATGCAAGACTAGTCATGAAGGAATAAGAGTATTCATGGTGATTTGCACAATAATGTGATTTTTGGCCATGAATAGCATGAAGGTATTCCATATGAGCTCTTAGTTTTCCTGGTTTGGTTTGATGAAGGGTTTGCATGCATAATTTTTAGTGATCCAAAATTCCCTTCCGAGCTAATGAAGAGGCTTGTTGTTATAGGTGAGTAGATGAAGTTTTGTTCAAACAAGGTATACCTTTGAATGCTTGTACAAGTTTTTTGTGATGTCCTTGAACTCATGAAAAAAATTATTTGAGCTTGGAGAGAAATTTGAATATGTTTGAACATGACGATCCAAGAATGGTTCATGAGAAACACTAGAAACGTGTCATACTAGTTTGAGAAGTTGGAGCAAAATGATGGTTATTTCTATGTGTTTATGATTTCTATTATTGGATGTGAAAGAAGACTCCATGAGCTTCATTTTTATGTATGATAGGTGGTTTTATGACAAGGTTTAGTGCTCCAAATAATCATATTTTGAGGATTGTATTTTTGAGTGTGAAGATCTGATTGTTGCTTGTTCAAATTAGTATTTTCTTGATTGAATGAGAATGATGAAGCTTATCTAGGCATATAAAGGTAATGACATACCACTCAGCATATTCTCCAATCCTTGAAGAGATTAGAAGACCTTTTACTTCAAAAATTTCAGGCATCTCCATGACTATAACTTTTTGAACCTTCGTGAATGTGTTTGGAGCTCCTTTGAATTTTGACGGCTAAATGGCGAGTCGGGTCGATGTTAAGAATTTATAGAGATAAATGAGGAATATTGTAACATACATACATGAAAATGAAACTTTTACATTTATGTAAGAGAGAAAAAAGACAAGAACTCTCCAAAAGGGAAGAAGACAAAAAGTATGATAGGGAAGTTACAAAAGAGATGTTAGAAGTCAGATTTCAATGTACAAGGAATATCTTCAATTGTGCAGCCAAGTTAAGAGTTATTTTTTATCCAAATGAAGGTTATAATTCCATGACAAGTTGTGTAAGGTGTGCACATATAATTGACATGAAATCAGGTGCAATCATTACATAAGGATAGTTTGAGATGATGTCATCTTCCTCTTTCCAATTCAAGTTGTAGTGTGAAGTTGAAGTGTTATTTGTATAAGGTGAAGTGCAAGATACCTTTAAGAGGTCTGATTTGATGATTTAAAATATCTGATGGTGTGCATGATTTTTTTCGTAGAATTATATACCATTGAAGGTGCAGTAAGGAGATAAAATCAAAGGATATATGTAATGCATTCAGGGACTGAAAATTTTGTAGCAGATTGTAGATGTGAAAGTGCGGGCGTTTGAGAGGTGTATCTAAGACTAGATCTATGATAAATTTTGTATGAATGAGATGTTTTGAGTGAGGTACTTGCACTAGATGAAGGATAGTGAGAAGATAATAAGTTGAGCTAAAGTGATCATAATTTTTGTGAGAGACAACACAAGAGAAGTGATCAAAACATTGTGAAGAAGTCTAAGTGGATGCTTAGCACACAGGGAGTTGATGCTTCCTTGTAAGTGGAAGCTTATAGAAGATCAAGTTGAATCTTGGTTGAATTTTTGGGAGTTGAATCTTCCATGCAAGTAGAATATTGCTAAAGGTCAAGTGCCAACTTGACTAAATTTTGGATTTGTAGCTCCAAGTTGAGTGGATTCTCAACATGAAATCATTATAACATTTACATGATATTTGTGTCCAGCTTAGTTATTTGGTTTCAATGGATTTTTATCTCTTTAAGGGTTTCCCACATTAATCTTGTCTCTTTTTTTTGTGTTATTTTTTTATTGTATGTGAATGAGCTTGTGATTTCATCATAACTAAGTTAAAAAAATTGACTTATATGTCAAAAATTGTATAAGCATTGATTCACCCCATCTCAATGCCTAGAATTTCCAAAAGTCTCCCGAGTGATCCACCTCATTATTTGTAGAGATTTATTGACATGGGGTTTAGTATAAAAATTATCGAATGTATGTACGATACCTATGGTTTAATCATGCCATTTTTTTGTCTCTTGCTTCATCTCTCGCATGGATGTACCATGTGCTTGCATATACATGCAATTATGAATAAAACTTATGTACCCATTAAGATAGTAGTAATGTGTTTGGTGCCTCAATCCAATTCTTTTCACAATCTTGAATGTGATCTAGGGAGAATACACTCCATCATAATATAATATTTTCAAGGGTAGGTTTCTCTTAACAAACCGAATTTGGAAACCAACCCTAACCTCACACCATCCTATAAAATTATTCCTATGTGCATCCCATCATCATGATTCCATTCCCTTAAATGAATATAACAACATACTTCTCATTTCTCCCTCATTGCATAGTTAATCCTCCATGACACGTTGAAATGTTTTTTGGTTCTCTTCCCCATTAAACTTCAATAGATTTGTCCTATGTAAATGGTGAATCACCCGAGGCCTTATCATCCTTGTAACTCTTCCATGGAACTCTCGGCCAACCATTTTATACATACCATGAGCCTAATTATTGTAAACAACATTGGTAGTATCACTAATGGAATGCACATCCCCCACTTGAGCATCCCTTCCTTTTTTGGCTCAACATACTTCAGGTCATGCACCATCTATACATACTTGGATAAGATATTTTTCATTAATGGGCTCAATTTAGGGTGCAACCTTTATAGCATCCATAGGGATCACAACCCATTCATCTGAATTCTCAAACTTGACATAACGTTTGTTAAAATTCAGGTATATGTTGTTCGTATAACACCAAGAATGATCAAGTAGTGCGGAAAGTTGTCCACCTTTGCCAAATCCAAGACCTCAAATTTTCCTCCGAGCTTTTCTCCCTAAATTTTACTATTGACATCCTTCAAGACTCAAAAAGGCATGGCCCTTGATTTTTTTCCTATAAAACACACTTGAATAAAACTACAATGATGTCCTTCCCATTCAATCCCTAACATCAATTGTAAGGACATTAACGTCTACACCTATATCAATACAAAATTTACCTACTAACCAATCATCTATAACTACATCTAAGGTAATCTCCTTGTCATATTTGTGGTCATGGGGTGGAAAATTAGCATGTAATATTTGTCTTTCCTCTATGTTCCTATGTGTTGTGCTTTCTCTCACAACCATTCTCCTAAGAGAGGGATGATATTTTATTGTCTAAGCATCCTACATACTTCCTTAAGGTCATCAACATTCTTATCAAGTACTTTAGTTTTCTCGGTGTGCTCCTTATCCCACATTTTTTCCTTTAGTAAAATTATCTATCCATTTAGTTCTCTAATCAATCCCATGGTCTCTTGGAATACTTCATTTTTCCCCGCATCTGGATATTTATTTGGTTGCACATTCTCACCCCGGATAATGAGTGCCTTCGTTCTTCCTTGTTCACTTGTGCGTGAAGATTCTTCATGCATAGTAACCAATAATGGTTGTTGTTATTCTATAGCCGAGTATTACGATGATACTTTCCCTTCCTATATTGATCAACTTGTATCATCATTGTGCACATTTCCTTCTTATTTTTGCACATGTGAGCATATAAATCTTAGTATTCTTCTTCTTTATTCCCCTTACCATAGTACACGCAAGACTGGTTCTTTAGATACTCTCACCGATAATGGTCTTGAAACCCATGTGTTTAGTATGTTCCACAATTGAACCTACCTCCATAATCTCTATGGCCTTAACCACAATATCCTCCTCTATAACTTCCACTATCGTTATTACTTGTGTCTATTATCTTGTTTGGTTCTATTTTTTTCACGTTCACATCCCCGTGAGCTACTCTCTATGCTAGTCTAGGGAAACCCAAACTCATAATCCTCATGGATATGGTCAATCAATTGGTAATTAGTTGTATCATGGGTGTGTGCATCACAAATCTTGCAATATAGTAATACATTTTCTTTTGTGGCATGTTGCAAAAGTGGGCAATTTCATACATCATGATTTTTGTGGCGATCTTGCATATACGATAGAAGTGTGAGCACATTCTTAGGTAGATAGATATCCTTATTGTGTCCCTCTACATTACATTTTATACACTATAGTCAATTTTGAGTGTCATGTGTAGAATTAGTAGACAGGTTCTCCACTTGTATCGTCATATCTCGTAATTTATGGTTCTAGGATAGACTTACACTATTATCTTGCTTCCAACCGCCTATACATGTAGTGCTACCTCTAGCATCTTGCATGGGTCTCTAAATATTTTATGTGACAACTCCCTTATAAATGGTGTCAACAAACCACCTACAAAATATTGCATGTGTTTACTTTGATGGATGTTATACGAGAGTTTAGACAAAATATTCTTAAATCGTGCATCATACTCTCTAACACTCTCGAGATAGGCCTTTTTAATCTATTTGAGTGCGTTAATTCCTAGTACTCAAATTTAGGTATGTGGAATTCAGATAAAAACGTGGTGCATAGTGTTTGAGTCCACTTTCATCTAATGTGGATCATACTTCATGTACCAGGTTGTGTGTGTGCCCTTCCAACATCATTACAAAATGACTCACTTTTTTATCCGAGGTCATAATTCCCTTGGCCCTCCATAAGAGTTTGCATTTTTGCAAATGCTCTATTGTGCATCTTTGATTCCTTAGTATTCTGTAGTAGTGGGGTGACATCTCAAAGAATATCTGAGGAGGTCATTGTGGCGATATGTTACTTGTCCTTGATTTCTTCCACTTGGGAGGAACAATTCGACCACTCGAACCTCTACTATGATTTTCTCCACTTAGAGAGAGAACCAGAGCCTCCCAAGACTCTGTTTCTACCAAAATCCTAATGAAGTTTTGTTTTGCATCCTTATGGTAGAGATAAATTTCACTCCAACCATCTATCCCGGTATCCCACCTATAGGATTACGTGACAATGGGTAATGTACCAAAGTTCTTTCATGATGTTGCACCTACCGGACTAATTCCAAATAAAAAAATTCCTACAACTACGGGATCCTGTTGCATTGTCATATGTGTTTTCTTAATCTATTGTGACTCCCGAGCTAATACCAAAATGTATCTACCTATATCCCCAATCCAACCTAGTGATCCCTAATTACCTTTTTATTCCATGTCACTATGATGATCTTTTATCCAAACTTCTAATTTTTGAGTACCAAGTGCAAGGGTTAAGGTTCCGATGTGGGTTAGATGTGCACCAATTATTCTTCTCTCTTAACTAGACTCACTTTCATCATATGTTGAGGGGTTCCTTCATTGGGCTTCCCCATTATATTAGGGACATGGTCCGGTGGCCCCTCACATCTCACGAGGTTTTCATTAAGTCTGTTTGGCCCCTTTACTCTCTATCTTAGCACTTCCTCAACTGTCCTCTCTCATGCATCATTCAACTAGCGCATTATTTATTCTATCTCTAGTTCTATCTAATCCAATGCCATCATTTCCATCCCCTTCCCATGTCCTTGCATGTGAAAGGTGTTTAGCTAGCCATCGAAAAGTTTTCAAGTCCCATTTCAACCATTAAGATCTTGATAGCTATCGATAGCATGCATAGATATCATCCCCAGGGTTCATGTAAAAATTGAAACTCTACTTCCTTTGGTCATGAGTATGTTGAGATCACCTACTCCAAAGTGTAATTTCTTAGAACTCCTCCCCACCAATGATCTATATCACATTTCCATGGCTCATCCAAGTCAGAGAGTGTTTGGTACTTATCTTGACTCCACACTTGTTTCCTTCCCAATCAACTCCCTCTATTCCATAAGTAACATGCTAACTAATCGTGTAATTATCCTGACATAAACTCAAGAATGTCTCATATATAAAATCATATAGGTTTTCTTCTACCCATTTACGCAGATTAAAATTGCTACCGGTGTTATACCTTTTTGTAAACTCTTCTTGGCCTTCATGTATCCAAAGGTGCTCAATATTCTCTAATGACAACCGAACATCATGCACATACCTCATCTTAAAATATTGAATAAAAGGAGGTCCCAATAGCATAAGAAAAGTGTCACGTTGCAATCTAGTAAATTATCACAACATAGTTGGGGGCTCTAGTACCTCCTTTAGATAAAGGCTTAAACGCGCACAACTCCTCTCGATTTCCTTCTAGGGAAGCAATCAATCCATGGTTCCTACAAACATGATGATCATAACATGAAATATATATTCCATATGTAGGTTTATGAGTTAGTATTGTATGTGCATATACAGTTGGTCATGAAAGGAGCTTGTATTCATTCATTTAAATAAATAATCACCAACATAATCTGAATAATGATTACACTACATACATCCCTTCATGTTTTGGCAATCCATACTAGATTATACATAGCAAATACATAAGCGGGATACTTGACAATGTGCCTACTGAGACTCACACATCTTTACATACTGATTGAGATACATACACACAAACACATCCACATACCTACACATACACCTACACATTCTTATCTCCCTTCCTACATTTGCATATACACAATTATATAGGGTGGGAAATTTTCCTTCACCGCTTACATGGTTTAATCTATTAATAACAATTCCTATAAATATCATGTATGCTTTTGCTTTCCCATAATTAGGCACCACCCTTCTTTACTTTGGTTTCATGTGCTATAATTATATATGTCCACATGTTATAAATAGCTTCATCCATGCATATTCTATTTATATCATGAATCTTGCATATGCCTCATCTATACTATTTATTTACGGTTTGCCTCAATGAACACGTCATCTTCTTCTTTTGTCTATTTTTAGCCATTTTCACTTTTTGGCTAACTTAAGTTCTTTATGCCCTTGTGCACAAACCTTTCACGCATTCCCTTCTCATACCTTTGTACACTTATTTTCACTTGTATTATCTCCTGTTCTTATTCGCATCTCTACGCACACCTTCCCGACTTTTGGAAATTCTTTTCATCGCTACATGTGCCCTTCTACATGTGGTTTTAATACTCCACACGTGGCTTATACTTAGCCACTTTCTCAGCCTAACAAGTGAAAAGGATTAGTTGTAAGAGGAATGATGTATTGGAAAACCAATTCAAGACAAATTTCCACTCTCATTAAAATTTAATTTTGGAACAACTCTCATGTTAAAAATGATCAATTCAAGCAATGATTCATGAAGGCTCAAGGGTAAAGTTTTCAAATTTAAAATTTTTAGGTTGACACAACTCCCAATGGATGCTTAAAGGCCACTAATCTCTTTTCTAGTAGGCGAGATAGCCCTATTGAGTCACAAAAACTATTATCCAAAATACCCCATGGGCTATTTTGGTAACTTGCATTTCCATCTTGGACTTGAGTAGTATAAATTGATCAACAAGGGGAAAACTAGCTTTGGGTATATTCCATCTCTATCTTTCCTATCCCCTTATTTCCCATAATTTTCCAATATTCAATGTTTTGGGGTCAAATTGGGAAAAACATGTCTCTATCGGCATAGTTGGGCCTTGATGCAACTTTGGGAACTTTCTTTTGTTCCTGATTTCACCGAATAAGCAACTCATTCGATGATGACAAGGTGGTACAAGTGGGCTTGTTTTCTTCATGGACAAGGTGGAGAAAATGGGAACAAATGAAACTTTCCTACATTTCATCTGTTCCCCAACGAACCGATATAGGTGAAAAGACATGGTGGTAGTTGGGGGTATTGGTTAAGGAGGTTCCACATGAAATAGTTGGAACAGTTACCAACTTCCATGAGTTCCACACCTACATGCTTTCTCCACCCCAAAGAAAATTTGACTAAAATATCCTTTGAATTCCCACAAGGTACTATGTTCAGTTCCTCTTGCACACTAGAAATATGCATGGCCATATCTTCATCCCTGTAACTCCAAATTTGATGAAATTGGTCATGTTGGAAAGGTCTCATCCAAAAATTTTCTTTGGCATCATGAAATTTAGAGGTTGGTGGAGTTAGGTGGGTGTAAAGGTGAAATATAATCCCAACAATTAAAATGTTTTTCCAGGTAGCTTAACCACTAGAATTGATGAAGTAAGGGGCTCTTACCTTCTCCAAAAAGCAAGATATCATGGGGAATGGGTTTGACAGAGTGCCCATGCTTATTTTTAGACATTTAATGCATTTTTTTGTGGTATCCTCTTTCTCTCCCATGTTATATATATTTTGCATTGATGCTCGTTTGTAAAGGTTGGACCCTCTTAGAATACAAGGGCATCATATCAAGTATTGCACAAGTTTTTTTGAGCTGCAGACCTCACATTTGGATTTTGCAATGTTTTTTTGACTTCTTTCTTCAATGTAAAATGGATTATGCATCCTTATAAAGCAATAAAATTCATCTTTTGTGGTTATTATCTGCTCTTCTAGGTTGTGTTTTGTTGTATTTTCTTGCCTCTTCATCCATTACAGACATGTTGTTTATATTTTTCACTTTATAGGTTTTATTTCTATTAAGTTTTACATGGAAATGGAAGGTAAGGTGTTGTTTTGATCTATGGTACTTACGTTTTCTCTCTTTGTCATCATTTCCTCCCATATTTCCATCAACGATATGTATTTCCCTCTTTTCTTGGTGATATCACCTCTTTTTAGCTTATCATTTCCATTTTATGCATCTCTTTTTTACCCTAGTCCCTTAGAATGCTTAGAATAGAATTAGATAGTTTTATTTCTACATGTAGGAGTATCTTTAGCATTAGGATTAGGTAGAGGAACTTGGAATTATATGGAGGTCTTTCTCAAGTAGAAATTCCCACACTTGGAGCCGCCTCGTGTTGCCTCAAAATCATGGGTATCTTATGTTGATCTAGGCTAGGGTGTACTTTCGAGCTCCAACAGAACTATTATTAGAGTGCTTAGTATTTTTTACCGAGAAGGATAAAAGGCCACGATGTGAGAAAAAAATTAATGGTTAATGGGAGGATGACGTTCTTGATGGTTATATTCTTCATGTACTTCTTCAAGTTTATTCCTTTGTTTTTATAAGCTTTGAAATCCTTAACATCATGACCTATTTCATCATTACTAGTGTAAAATGGTACAAGATCATTAGAGGATTTTTTAGTTTCCATGATAGCGAGATGGGAGTAATAATATAATGGAAGGAAAGGGAGAAACTATGATATGAAAAATATTTAAAGAAACTATAGTAGTGGCAAGATTGATAAATAAAGTAACTATATAAATAGTAGGTTAAAAATTTGGTTCATGGATGTGATTGGGTTCAAGTACTATATATTTTTCATCTCTTGTTCGAAGTATGGGTAATTGGATTTTGAGATAACGAATCTAATACTATTGATACTAAAGCTAAAATTAGATTGCAATGATTTTAGGAATATGCACTAAATAAGGGTCCTAACTCATTGTAATTACCAAGGTTAAAGGATTAATTTAATGATTTATAATATTTTAAGATCTCTACATTCATATCTTACGCCTATCCAAAAAGGAGGGATCATGTGATGAAAAAGCATTGTCATAATTAGGGTAAAAGTTTTGATATTTGATCATTGTTTCATTAATAAGTGAAGGAATATCCTTAGAATAAGGTAAGATAGTAAAAATGGTTATGAGGATTTTCTTATTATCCTTATTGTGAGAATGGGTATGAATGCAGACGGGGGTTATTGCACACCGATATAGTCGGTAAGATCATATGTTCTAATATTAAGGTTGATTTCATTAGGATCATCATCATCAAAATTAAGAATGTTCTCAAGGGTATTCTCAAAAATTTCAATATGCCATTATATCCTTGAAGGGAATTTATAAGGTATTTAAAACTTGAAACTCACACAAAGTAGATCAAGATAGTTTCTTTAAAGAAGGAATTTCAAAGATGTCATTTTGTTTAAATTTGTTTAAATTTCCATGGGTTCATTTTACCTTGAATTTTATACATGAAGACTAGATAATGGAATATAGCACATTAACACACAAAGAAACAATGGCATGTAATGTTTCCATGGTCATCTAAGGATAATTCTACAAGATAGAGGAATGTTGAATAACATAACTTTCATATAATAGTTTGAATAGGAATGGTGATGGGAAACCAAATACATCCTAATTAGGAAATTTCCTTTGGTCATACCTTTGGCACATGTTTCAGGTTGATTCTTTATTATTGGTTGAATATCCTAAGGATTTGATGGATTACAAAGAAATGACGCATGTGTTGGAAACCTCGTCAACAAGATCCATTTTGAGTAGCATGTTGTTGATAATGATGGAAACTAATAGATGGGATCGTTAATAAAATCATCTAGGATCATAGAGTTGATGGGAAAATAGAGAGATAAGGCTTGATTAATTATTATATTGGTTTTAGTTGTTATATATTTTCATTTTATTAAGTATATGTTATCATAAACCATGCGAAGAGGTTAAAAATTCCCAACTATAGTAGATAGGGGATACATTTTGAAGAGGTTCAATACTAAGCCTTTATGATGTTTAAGGGAGTTCCTTATGATTTCAAGAAGTGTATTTTTCTTGAAAGGTTTAGAGTTATTTGATCGTATCTCATTTTTCCAAGGTGGGATATGAAATTAGGTTTGAACTTGATAGGTCTAAATCATAATAATCCATGGAGAGGATGAGGACGTAGGTTAAATTGATCTTATATTATTTGTGCAAGTTATAGAACATCATCCATGATAGATGGACAAGGTTGTCTAGATAATTAGATTATCTCTATATAAACATGATGGCCATTGTAATTGACAAGTAGGGTTTTTATATAATGGCATGGGTGTTCTAGGTATAGAATGGACAATGGTAACAATTTAAATATTTTTCATATTTTGGAGTTCTTGAAAGTTTTTCTAAGGAGTTATGGCTTGTAGGGTAGTCATGAATAGTCATGTAAGTCTTAGATATGTTAAATTGAGGTAATCAATTACTATTTTCATACCTAGTATGTTAACAATGGTTTTAGTGTTGTTAATGGTGACATTGTAGGTTTTAATGGTGGCGTATAAGGGGATGGATTTTTATCATATACAAGATAATGGGATTTATCAACCTTAAAATTATTAGGAAATAAACATGTATTTAAATACCCATATAATTTTTTGTATCATGCAAAACATCATGACAAAAGTGTTGTTGAGATTCATCTCATGTATTGATAGACTTTTCATGTCTTTCTCTTATAATGGCATCATGATAAAATTTGCATCCAAGAAATAAAGTAAAGGTGGGGGATTAAATTGGTTAATATTTTTCATGAAAATTCCCCCAATTTGCATTACACCAACAAAAAAATCATCATAACACTAGGGAATAATTCAATAGGGTTCCATAGGATGTGAAAATGGGTTATGTAGACATGTGAGTGGTTGATGGTAGTCCCCTTAGTGGGGTGGGTGAGGAAAGGAGGCTTGTTTAGGTTAAGGAAGGATTTAATCAATTTATGAATAGTTTGATAGGAAATATTACCATGATTGTGAGTGTTTGTGACTCTATCATTAGTGACATTATGGTTACGAGGTCATTTAGGGATTTGAAGATTTTATTTGTTTGGGTTTAGGTTATTTGAACTCGTGCATAAGATAATCTTATATTTTAGATTTTTCATAATTTTCCTATAAATTTGATGGAGAGTACTTAACCTTGTATTGAAGGAAAGGTTCTAAATCCATGAAAACTAGTTAAAACATACATTCATTGGTCATGTTATGCTTGGTTTTTTTATCCAATAATTTTCATAATTTGATAGAGGCTTCATTTGTTTCATTTTTTCATTATTGGTGATTGACAAAGGCATTACTATTGTTCTCAATTATGTCATAATAGTGAAATTTTTCAAGTAAATAATTGACTAAACCTTTGAGTTTAAAAATATAGTGAACTAGAAGGGAATGATACCAATATAAAGTATTGTCTATAAGGATCTTAGCTACTGATTTTGGTAGCTACATAAGAATGTTTTTGACATAAGATTTGTATACATTTCCATAAGTATTAGGATAAAGATAGGGATCGTTGATCCATCATTGGTGATGGTTGGAGTGATTCCTCCAATGTCCATTATAGAAATATAAAGAGCCAAAGGTTATATTTAAATTGATTGGATAATGTTATTGGTGATGGATGGGTGTGGGATTAGACTCATTAGGGTCAAGAGTGTGATTTAGGAGGGGGCATTTATTTGTAACACCCCACTAAATATGTCGTGGTCTATCAGTCATTTAAACCAATATGGATTACATTTGAAGGAATTGGTGGTTTCTAAAGGTTTTCTATCAGCTTATTTGGTCTATTACTTTTAAATTACCTAAGTTTGATCTAAGGGGATTATTTTTATTAGTATGTTTAGGTTGAGGAGGTAAATATTTAGCACCAACCATAATAGAAGAATAAGGATGAGAATGTGATGTGAAGAGATGTTAATACATGTTTTGGCCTTCCCCATGGTCGAAAAATTGTTCTTGATAATACTTTTTTATAATGGAACTCATCCATATATTTTTGGAAGGATTTTGGAGCATCTTTGACAAATTCAAAAAAACATTGGACATTATTTTTCATTTTTTTTGTGTAGACATGATAGATTTTATATTCTATTTTACCTCTTGCTCTAATTCTTTCTTAAGTATAGATTTTTGTAAGTGGGATCTAGTAAAAGCCTCTGGTATATGTATCAAGTAAGAGCTTATTAAAATTATTATAAGCCATATTACTATTTAAGTAGAATGTTTATAATTGAGGAAAAGATGCCTAATATGTGTTTTGAGTACTAATAATATGCTCCATGGTAGGATGCTTAAGAAAACAAAAGAAACTTCCTAAGAAAAGTTTACTCGAAAAATTGGTAGGAATCTAGGATGAAAATAATGTAGGTAATAAGTTCAAGAATGAATGTGAATATGGCTCAATCAAGGGCATAATCTTATTCACACCAAGTTTACCAAAATATAAGTTAGCTAAGATGGTCAATAGCATTTTCTTATTTCTCTTCCCAACAATATAGATTAGGATATAAGAGAAGACCTTACTAATGCCAACACATAGGCCAAGAATAGAATGTGAAGAGGGATGGTAGTAATGAATCGATGAGATAGTAATTTATTCTTTGTCAAATTCATAGGGTAATGAATCCTAAGTCTAGGATTGGGTATGAAATAATATAATAATCAAAGGGTTTCAATAATAAATGTAGTAAACAAGTTCTATAATAATGCTAAACCAAGGGTTGTAATTCCATGTGGAAAATAATATGAAAGGGTCGTAATAGAATAATTCAATAGACAAATATATGTTACTCTTTCATAGTTTAATTAATGATTCATCAAATATAATAAAGCATACCAACATAAGCGAAAGATAAGGATTAGTGATACTTAGATTTGTGAAGGCATTGTTGGCACATCAACCCTTAAGGTTAGTAGGACCTTGTGAGAGATTTTTCCTATGTGGATCACAAAAGGGATAGGAAGAAGACCTAATTTGACCAAAGCTAGGTATTCTAAATACTTGGTAGACTTTGAAAGTGCAACTCCTCTTCTTATCACTCCTAGTAACCCAATATTCCAAAGTAGACTTATGAGTATAATCTCTATTTAACCCTAAACCTCTTAAACATTTTAGGTCATATTAAAAATAAAATAAAAGTATAATATGTGAAGAAAATATTAGGAAAATGACACTAATAAGACACATATTTATAGGGGAACATATCGTTAATTCGTTATATATCTTACACAATCGATGTCTCTGGCTGGAAAAAAATTATATTAAACAAAAATGACCATGGTCAATGCCTTACACCACACACATACTAACATAAAGGTAAAAAAGAGGAAATAGGGTGGAGGTAGAAATGATACTGAAGATTAGATATGAAGATTATTTGAAGGGGATATATTTAGGTGGTGTAAGTAAGTGTGAAAGTGATAATACTTTGAATATCAAATGGTTATGAGAAGGTAGTAAAAGGTTCGTAAGGAGGTAGTAAGGGGGCATATTAGGGAAACCTAGAGAAATGCCACACACATGATTTTATCACCAAATACTACTAACTAGTGCAACCCTCCCTCCTGTGATGCCCTTAAGGAACATAATTAAGGAGATTAATATGCCAACAAACTTCAAAATAAAATCATTAGTGGGAGTGAAATTTTTTATATAATTCTAATCTTTTATCTTTCTATGTTATATATTACTAATTTTATATTCTTTCTTACACATAATGCACACAATCCCTTTTGAAATTTGTGATTCACAATTTGATCACAAATCCAAAAGGGGGCTTATACTACATTCATTATATTCATGCAAACTTCATATAATCTTATAAATGGTGATTTAACAACATCACTTTCACCCTACATTGGGGGGATACATATTTCATAGTACCTAGTCCCACAAAGGGGAAATATTTAGGATATTTTAAAGCATTATTTTAGATATCAATAAGAATTTGGTTTATTTTGTCACAAAATATGGTACTAAAACATTATGCAAGATTTACTAAACTGTTGGAGACACTAGAATTTACAAGGATTTAGAGACATGGAACTCGTATGAGGATTCCCTCTCCTTTTCACCGTAACTAGGAGTATTATATTTAGGCCTTCATTTGTATATACTAGCGGATCATTGATATTGGATATGTAATTGATATTACAAGTATATTGGAGTATGATTCTCGATGCATGGAATCATACATTGATATCATGTATTCTTTTACTTTGATATGTACATTAACACACTTATTAAAGTGGAGCAAAATATATACACCTAAAAATGGGCCATATGTAATTATTACTTGTTAAATTGCATGTTTCTTATATTGTTTATGTATTTTTGAATTTTGGGTTCAAATTATGGATTTTTGCAATATTTTTTCCCTTGTACCTAAGTTATTATCCCACCTTATCCATCCATTTCCCACCTTAATCGGGTCCTCCATGCTCAAAACATGGACTTTATGTTCCCGACATGTTAAAGAACATAAATTATACATTTTGAACATGATTGTGCATGGTCCATCTCTCCTTCACCCTATTAGGTCATTTTATTCATCCATTTCACTTTTTCTAATAGTTGGAGGTTTTCTTGTGCACCAATAAGGGCCTATTTTGAATTTAAATCATCTATAAATAGATAATCCACCCGGTTAAGTTGTGAATATTCATTCTATCTATTTAGGCACTAATTGTTATCAATACATTTTCAATTAAGAGTTAAGAAGGAAATTATAGAGAATTTACAAGCATCCAAAGAAGTCATGCATTCATTATAATATTTATTGAAGTAAAAAAAAACTCATACTAGAAACACATTACACAAATTTTCCTTACCAAAGAATTATTCCATATCATTGTGTATTTTTTCGATGTTGTATCAATTAATAGGATTTGATAAGAATTGATCTAATTGGATCACATATACCTAAATAAAAATCATTTTTGCAAGTCTAGATGACAATACCCCAAATAATTTTAAGAAAAAGCTCTTAGTGATTGAAGTGAAATTTCAAAAAATTAAGCAAGGTTTTTAAAAAGAAGAAACAATTAAATTTATTTGTCAAAAAAATGTACAATCTAAGATGTTTTGTCTAGAATGTCCAATTCATGGTCCAAAAGTGCACTTTATATATACATGTTTTAGACAATTAGCTTTATTCGTTGCAAGTTTTCTAAGTTATTTGTCTATGCAAAAACCCTAATTCATGCTATCAAAATTTGACAATTATCCCGCAAACACTTCTAAAAATAAAACTAGCATCTTAAATATATATATATATATATATATATATATATATATATATATATATATATATATATATATATATATATATATATCTAAAAAATGTCGAGAGATATCAATCTCAAAGCCTTTATTTTAGACTTTTCACATACCATAATTATTAATAAATTCATTTCTTTTTCAACATATTTTCCATGACTAGTGACAAATGGTGTGAATCTAGATAACTAATTTGTGAAACTTGACGGTAAAAAAGTATTTAAAAAGGGCTCAAAAACCCAAGATATTATTATTTTTCAATTTACATTCTTAAATATATGAAGACTTCTAAATGACGGTTTAATGGACATCAAATTTAAGGTTAGAATTAAAAGTGAACACCCTCACTACATTGCAGCCCACCACTTCCTCCAAAATACCATTCTAGAACACATCTCAACATAATGATTATAAACCCTATCATTGTCTATATTACTCTAACCTAAAATAAAAATAAATCTTTCACTATTTAATACCTATCTAGTTTTTAATGTTAAGTCATTAATTTATAACACCCTTATATACATTATTTGTCACAAGTATTATATATCCCAATACAATGACTACATTATAAGCTCCAATTTCCTAAAAAGTAATAGATGGTTCGTCCTATTCCTCCAAAAACTCGTTAATTTATAAACATACCAATTTATGTATTATGTGGCAGAATATATGAAGTGCATTATTAGCTTAGATTCTTTCAATCTGGTATTGAAAGAACAATAATGTTGTACCATACAATAAAACATCAATAGTATAAATCAATACGGTGGCATTATTTGTTTTTTCGGTATGCATACAATTAATGTGACTAAGATATTTGGAATAGCAGGAAATGAACCTTAATGTGACGACATTCATGAGTGCAATAATCAAAATAAAGACGATGTGGGAGAATCATGTGACATAAAGTAAAAGAAGGAAGAAGCAAAGTACGTTTGTCCGTAGACACCTAATAGAAAAAGGTTCTATGTGTTGGTGGGTATATCTAATTCACTTCAATTATTTTTGGTACCTTCAACTATTTCCGATTCCTTCCTCTCCTTTGAAGTAGACTCTTTCCTCTCTTGTAGCGTTTGCATTATCTTCCTTCTCTACTATGTGTGTGGGTTATTTCTTCCCATCACTATGTTTTCATGTTCCTCATAGAGAAATTTGATGTCTATGCACAAGATTCTCTTCAACCCATAAATCATATCGGGATGTCTATTTGACTCTCTATAATCACATTGTACTATTTTTAAATTGGTCGTTTAAGTGCAACCTATTGATGTATCACACAAATGTCTTCTTGTCCAACTCACTATGATCATCCATGACGGGAATTTCTAGAACTCGTTTGTGTACTCCTTTTGGTCATCTCCCTCTATCGCAAGTTCTACAACCTCTTCAACAAGTCTAACTAGTAATCACCAAGCAAAAACTTCCCCTTGAACATCACAACCATCCTCTCCCGGTGAGTGATCTTATGATTAAACTTCATATTACGCTCCACCTAAACCTCCTTCCACCACAAGGCCACATGACCTTTCAACTTTTTTGTGCTACCTTTACCCCATGCATCTCGAATACCTTGTTAAACTTGAAGTACTACTCTATTTTCATGAGCTAATCAATTAGCTATTTCATATTTAGTGTTCTTGAAAAGTACATAATCTCAATCTTCATTCATCTCTCGATCTTCAAGATGACGTTTACCTCAATCGCATCATCCCTCAAGGCATATCCTCTCCTTGAATCCTCTTTCACCGTGGTTAGCCTCATTTGCATTGCCATTAAGGTCTCTACATTCTCCTCCATCTTCCTACACTACCAACATCCATTATTCCAATGCACCTCGATACTCTCCTCAAAGGCATATTTGTACACATTACATTGTTACGGACCACATATGTAAACCTACATAGGGCGCACACACGTGCACACACACACGCGCGCGTGCACACGCACACACACACACACACATACACGCGCACGCACACACACACACGCGCGCGCGTGCATGCGCATGCGCACGCACACACACACACATACACATAAGTACACACACACACACACACACACGTAAGTACACACACGTATATGCGCGCACACACACGCGCGCACGCACACGCTTTGCGCGCGTGCACGCACACACGTGTACCCACACACATGCACATGCATGTACACACATGTGCATCCCCACACACACATGTGGGAGCGAGAGATAGAGAGAGAGATAAAATCCCTTCTTCCCAACTCTCCTTGACTAGAATATGATGTGTCCAGTTCTTTTCTCCCCACACGTCAATGTGGAAAATAATATCTTCTCACCTTGTGCAAGACTTTACCCACTCTAATACTAGTTGATGTAGTCACCTGTTAAAAGCCCATATAAGGACTATCTTAGACCGCATTCAACCCAAAAATTAGGTTCCACACAATGTGCATCATTTAGAATAAACATTTATTACATTAATCAACAAAAAACACAATGTATACAAATCTAAGAATTCCTACACATCCTAATGTATGCTCACAAAAGTACAACACTAAATGCAAAATCATGTTCCCAAGAATAGAAAAATTGATCTCTCTTATAATCTCCTCTCAATGAGCACACATTAATGTGCTTCATTTGAACCAATTATAGCTCAAGGTTCAACTCCCCCTCTCTTTATATTCCTCTCATTTAAATTCCAACTTTGGCTCACTCCTCAAATGCATGCATTAGATCCATATTTATAGTAATACTGAAGAAATTTAGTGCCTTATTTGCTAGTAAATCATCACCACCTTTCTCCGATCCCACAACCAAGTTGCTAGCTATTAAATTCTCTAGAAAAAATCAGCATTAATCTATTGCACATGGATCCCGAAAAACATTCTAAAACACGAATCTTTGCATCATATGGATCAATCAAATTCAGAAGGCACAAAAGAACACATCGACAAGGTG